>BLSH010259880.1:248421-274236 GCA_018402905.1 Glandirana rugosa | reverse complement strand
AGGTGCGACAGTTTCCGAAACACCTGCAGGTCGCTGTTGTCGCGAGACAGGGGGTGTAATAGGAGGACACTGACCTACAATTACATGTTATAAGCTTTCAACTACCTGTATCTGGAGAGCCCATACTTCGAGCTAACCAGTCCTAATCACAACTCGCTTGGGCCTGACATTGCAAGCCCAGGCATGGCTTGAAAGTCCACAGGCCCCGTGCCTGGGCCTGGGCCTGTAAAGTTTTTAGCCAGCCCAAGCCAGGCCCCAAGACGATAAAATGAGGTGCACAACTCTTCGACGTCTCGTCGGTTAGTTGTTCGCAAAGTGACGGCATGGCTGTGATGACTTCTAAGGGCAAACCAGTGAAACGCTTGTTGATTGGCTGCTCTGCAGCTTCTCAACACGTGGAGTAAAATAGCAGAACCCCGGACCGAACCCGACCGATTTTTGAAATGTCCGGGTCCGGGTCCGTGCCCCGGACACCTGAAAGTTCGGTACGGACCCGAACGTTACAGTCCGGGTTCGCTCAACACTAATCCTGACCAATCGAGCTTCATACCCGAGAGGTCTATGTCCATCAACTTTCGAATATTGTACATTAACATCCAGTCACAGGAGGATAATGTGGGGGACAGAGCGCTGTTGTCGCTGGACGTCCACAAAGCCTTTGACAGCGTGGAATGGCAATACTTGTGGACCACTATGACCAGGTTCGGATTCGGCCCTGCATTCTTGTCCTGGGTGAAGCTACTTTACTGCTCCCCCAGGCCTCCATCAGGGTGGCGGGCCATACCTCTGGACCCCCTATATAGGGGGTGCATGCCAGAGTTGTCCCCTCTCCCCCTTGCTGTTCGCTGTTGCCATAGAACCCATGTCAGCGGTGATCCATGCAAACCCACTAATCTCGGGGTTTAGATATGGAGAGATCCATGAGAAGCTGATGCTTTACGGGGACGATACTATGGTATTGCTAGGGGATACAACTGGGTCCTAGCAGGAGGCCATGTCGTGTATCTCGGAGTTTGGAATATAATTGGGACTAGTAATTAATTGGAACAAGTCTTCCCTTATGCTACTGGACTCCCAGGCGGGCAGCCAAGACACCACACTTCAAAACATCCCAATAACTCCCTCCTTAAATATTTAGGAGTAAATGTTACCCCGCAGCCTAGGGACTATGTGGCCCTGAACCTGTCTCCACTGCTAGGTCGTATATGGGATAAAACCAAAGTATGGTCTAAGCTTAAGATGTCACTACTGGGCAGGGTAAATCTCATAAAGATGGTATTTATGCCACAGCTCTTATACGTACTGCACAATCATGGTGGTCCCACTCAAAACCCTGCGAATTATTAATTCACTGTTTCGCTCCTTCATCTGGCTCGATAAATCCTCGACGATCAAACTCGAGCACCTACAAAATCCAATAGAGAGCAGAGGATTGGCTTTCCCCAACCCCTGGCTCTATTACTTAGCAGCCCAACTGCAGCATATTGTTCGGGCTTTGCCCGTGGAGATGACCAGTGAGGGAAGAAACACTGACCCAACCACAGCTCTGTCACGGATGTAGCCGGGGGCCTGGAGGCATTGACCTACGCAAAATCGAATAAATTACTTCCCACATACTTGCTGATGCAAAAAGGTCTGGAACAAAGCCAGATATTTATAAGAAGTTGAGGGCTTAACGGGACAGAGTCCTATTTGGGAGAATGGGCACTACAGGGAGCTACAATCCCTACCGTGTTCCAGCAGATGGCGCCACTACGGGGTTATGCATCTTGTACATATTTTCTTGGAGGGTAAACTCAACTCCTTTGACACATTAAAAACCAAATTCAATCTACTGCAATCCATGTATTTCCCTTAAAGGCAACTACATCATGCAGTCGGAATACAATCACAAGAGGCCTCATGGGTACAATCCCCAAACCCCATATCCAATTATATGACTGAGGTATCCTATCTTAAAGGGTTCATCTCGCACTGCTATGCCATATTATCCAACGCATACCTGAAGGGTTTTTCCATCTAAAGTAGCTACCTTATGGGAACAGGACGTGGGTTTTTTTGAGGAGGATCAATGGAAAGAGGCCCTGCAGGGGATACATTCTTGCTCCCTTAATGTGGCACAGCACCTCTCTCAGCTATACATTGTCTTATGTGTACATTATACCCCAGCGAGACTATATAGGATGGGTCTGAGAGATGGTCTTGAGTGCACCAGGTGCATCAGGGACAATGGGGACCTAATCCTCATACTCTGGAGATACCCCAAGCTCCATCTTTTAGTGGACACCATAAACAAGGTATTTCAAGTGAATGTTCCCTTGGACCCAAAGCCTTGCTGGGCATCCTTGATGATTTTCCAGAGGAAGATGCTCACAGACAGGCAATTAGTAGGGCGTTGTTTCAAGCACGCAAACTCATACTTAGGCACTGGGATGCTGAGCCACCCACTTTAGGGAAATGGATAAACCACATGGGGGGCACTCTCAGACTTGAGAAATATATCTTCTAGCACAGAGATAGAGCCAAAAAGTTCAATACATTATGAGCTCCATGGCTGGACACACCAGTCACTTGATATTGCACAGACTACTTACCTGAGAACTACTCAGTCTGATGTTACTGCCGTGCTGATGTGAGAATTGGTTTGTGACCGGGGGGGGGCAGGGGGGGTACATTGTTGCATTGTTCTACATTACCGGTAAAGATGTACACTATATGAGGAATGTAAAGCCATAGTACTCTTAATGCTGGTATTTGAATTCTGGAATATATAATGCTGATTGATTTGTTACCATGCTTGACATCAATAAAATCCTTTTTGCTTAACCACTTCAGCCCTGGAAGGATTTCACCCTTTAGGACCAGAGCACTTTTTGCGATTCGGCACTGCGTCACTTTAACTGACAATTGCGCGGTCATGTACCTAAACAAAATTTCCGTCCTTTCTTCCAACAAATAGAGCTTTCTTTTAGTGGTATTTGATCACCTCTGTGTCATTTCTGATCGCCACTATAAATAAAAAAAGAGCGACAATCTTGCAAAAAAAATGTTTTTCTTACTTTTTGCTAAAATACAAATACAAAAAACAATATAAAAAAAACATTTTTTTCATCAGTTTTGGCCGATTTATATTCTTCCTCATATTTTTGGTAAAAAAAATCACAATCTGCGTTTATTGATTGGTTTGCGCAAAAGTTGCCGCGTTTATGAATGATGAGAATTAATTTATGGGGTTTTTATTTTTTTTTTTATTTTTTACTAGTAATGGTGGGGTTTTGCTATTTTTAGTGGTACTGCAATATTGCAGCGGACATGTCGGACCATTTTGACACTTTTTTGGAACTATTGGCATTTATACAGCGATCAGTGCTATAAAAATGCACTGATTACTATGTAAATGCCATTGGCAGTGAAGGGGTTAACCTGGAGGGGGTGCTCTAAGGGTTAACTGTGTTCCCTCAGTGTGTTCTAACTGTATGGGGGCTGGGCTGGCTGGGGGAAGGGAGTGATCACGACTTCCATATACAGGAAGCCTGTGATCAGAGCCCTTCCCCTCTGTCAGAACAGAGATCCGTGTTTACATACAAGGACCTCTGTTCTCTCACTGTGGGGGGGCCATCGCAGGTAGCCGGTGGAGATCGAGTCCGCCCTACCCACTCCCTGGCCCCCCCAACACAGTGAGTGTGCTCACAATACTAGTTATTGCGGCTGCCGTCAGGTGACAGCGGTTCGCGATAAGGAGCAACATTGCCGCCATCACGTTGCGGCGGGCGGTCGGCAAGTGGTTAACCAGTTCCCGATCGCATGCCGTGTTTTCACGGTGGCAGTCCGGCTGCTGTGCGCGAATCGCCGTAAATAAAATGCCAGGACAGTTCAAAACCCCCCCAAATGACACCATTTTGGAAAGTAGACACCCCAAGCTATTTTCTGAGAGGCATTTTGAGTCCATGGAATATATTATTTGTTTGTCATAAATGATTGAAAAGTGAAAAAAAAAAATACACAAAGTTGTCACTGAAATTATATATTGCTCACCCATGCCATGGGTATGTGCCATGGGTATGTGTGGAACTAAACCCCAAAATACATTCTGCTGCTTCTCCTGAGTACGGGAATACCCCATGTGTGAGACTTTTTGTGAGTCTATCCGTGTACGGGTCCCCAAATCCAATCACCGCCTTCAGGATTTCTAAGGGCGAAAATTTATGCCTTCACCCCATACTACCTATCCAGGTTTCGGAGGCCATGAAATGCCCAGATAGCAAAAAATAAAAACAAATGACCCCATTTTGGAAAGTAGACACCCCAAGCTATCTGCTGAGAGGCATGTTGAGACCATGGAATATTTTATATTTTGCCACAAGTTTCGGGGAAATGACAATTTGTATTTTTTTTTTTTTTTACACAAAGTTGTCACTGAAATGATATATTGCTCACACATGCCATGGGTATATGTGGAATTACAACCCAAAATACATTCTGCTGCTTCTGCTGAGTATGGGGATACCACATGTGTGAGACTTTTTGGGAGCCTATCCGCGTACAGGACCCCGAAATCCAATTACCGCCTTCAGGCTTTCTAAGGGCATAAAATGGTGATTTTACTCCTCTGTACCTATCACGGTTTTGGAGGCCCTGAAATGTAAAGGTAGCACAAAACCCCCCCAAATTACCCCATTTTGGAAAGTAGACACCCCAACGTATTTGCTAAGAGGCACGGTGAGTATTTTGCAGCTTTGTTTTGGAAAATGAAGAAATAAACAGAATTTTTTTTTTTACTTTTTTCAAATTTCAAAACTTTGTGACAAAATGTGATATCTGCAAATTACTCAAAATACTTCTCAGAAAATAGCTTGGAGTGTCTACTTTTTAAAATGGGGTCATTTGGGGGGGGGTGGGGGGGTTGTGCTATCTGGGCATTCCATGGCCTCTGAAACTGTGATAGGGAGTGAGGAGTGAAATCACCTTTTTACGCACTTAGAAAGCCTGGAGGCGGTGATTGGATTTACGCGGCTAGACTGCTAAAAGGTCTCACATATGTGGTATCCCTGTATTCAGAAGAAGCAGCAGAATGTATTTTGGGGTATAATTTCACATATTCCCATGGCATGTTCAAGCAACATATCATTTAGTGACAACTTTGTGGGAAAAAAAAATTGTCATTTCCCCGAAACTTGTAGCAAAATATAAAATATTCCATGGACTCAACATACCTCTCAGCAAATAGCTTGGGGTGTATACTTTCCAAAATGGGGTCATTTGGGGGGGGGGGGGGGGCTTGTGCTATCTGGGCATTTTATGGCCTCCTCAACTGAGATAGGTAGTGTGGGGTGAATACATACATTTTTGCCCTTAGAAATACTGAAGGCGGCAATTGGATTTTGGGGTCCTGTATGCCGATAAACTTCCAAAAAGTCTCACACATGGGGTATCCCCGTACTCAGGAGATGCAGCAGAATGTATTTTTGGGGTGTAATTCCACATATACCCATGGCATGTGTGAGCAATATATCATTTCAGTAACAACTTTGTGTAATTTTTTTTTTTTGGACATCTTTCAATCACTTATGGCAAAAAAATAAAATATTCAATAGGCTCAACATGCCTCTCAGCAAATTCTTTGGGGTCTCTACTTTCCAAAATGGGGTCATTTGGGGGGGTTGTACTGCCCTTCCATTTTAGCACCTCAAGAAATGTGATAGGTAGTTATAAAATAAAAGCTGCATAAATTCCAGAAAATGTACCCTAGTTTGTAGACGCTACAACTTTTGCGCAAACCAATAAATATATGGTAATTAACTTTTTTTTTTACCCAAGACATGTGGCTAAATGCATTTTGGCAAAAATGTATGACTAAAATTTAGTTTATTGTATTTTTGTAATAACATAAAGTTGAAAATATCATTTTTTTTCAAGATTTTCGTCCTTTTTTTGTTTATATCGAAAAAAAAAAAAGCGCAGTAGTGAAAAAATTCCACCAAAAGAGAGCTCTATTTGTGGGAAAAAAAAGGACGCAAATTTTGTTTGGGTACTGCATTGCATGACCGCGCAATTACCATTTGAAGTGGTGCAGTGCCAAATTGAAAAAAGTGCTCTGGTCCTAAAGCTGGAAAACCTTCCGGTTGGTAAGTGGTTAAAAAAAAAACTTGAATCAATAAATCCTAATGTAACTTAGAATATATGATAGTATCCAGAGGGAACCCACAAAAGCACATGAAAGATATGCACACTACATTCATAAGGTGTATTTTATGTTGAAAAAAAAAAAACATGTAGGGGCTATTTATCAATGTTTTTACTCAAGATTCATACACCAGCAGTCACATATTTTCTAACTGAATCTTAGCTGAAAAATGTTTGAATTTTGAAAAGTTATGTTAATCTTGAGTAAAAACATTGATAAATAGTCCCCTTAGCCACCATGCAGTGACTGCACCAGGAAGTAAAGTAGCCTGAGATGCTGTCTCCACCAAGTCAAATTCCTTCTGACTTAGCTAAAGTAATTTTGGGTATCTCAGCTACTCTGGGGTTTGAAAAGTTTAATCTAAAACAAGGTCAATAGGCAACACCCTATACATGTGTACAGTAACAAAATAACCCTGCTTTTAGATGAAGTCATCGCAGCTTCTGAATTTGAACTAAGGTTCAAATATATCTTCAGGTTCAATTACATATTTAAGGATGGTTAAAAAATTACTGAGGATCTAGCTACAAGTATTATCCCACTGGGCTCTGCTGTGCATATTTTGACATATGGCCACAGGGTAACAACACAATTATTTATTTCATACCATTGTTTAAAAAGTAACCCCACTTTTGTTAAGTAAAAAAATCCTCTCTGGGTGATCTATGTACAATGTAAGAATTTAAACAAACACATTTATTGTAAATTCCTACCTTGCGTGATTCTGAAGAAATAGCTGTTTGTTTGTCTGTGTCCATGTGCAAAATTAATCTGAATGGGAGTGATTTAAAATTAGCATCCCTTTAGACATAATTTCCCTTGAGAGTTTCTCACCAAAAATGAAATTTGTTTGCAGGGCATGCCCAAAATTTGAATGTGTATAAATTACATATATGGGGAGGCATACTTTACACCATCTGTTAACAGAACACCTCCAGGCTGCCACATTGTATTGCATTTACAGAAAATTACGATACTGTAGATTGAAAAGGAAAGGTGATTTTAATAACATTCATCTACAACAAGCAATAATATATATGCTATATTATTATTATTTTTTTTGCTATTTTCTTCCCACGAAAGAAGAGTTACCATTTAAATGTAATGTTGAAAATAAAATCAGAATACATTCAGTAGACTCACATCTAACAGTTTTTATAATGGAGTAGAGAATGGGGGAAAGGCCAAATAATGCAACCAATACAGGTGAGAGCGTAAAGAGAGATAAAACTGTTTATTTTAACAATATGTTTCCTGTTAAAGGTAAGCATATCATTTTAATAAGCATATTATTTTGTTATTATTTTTCTATATGGTAAACATGGGTAGCACAAGTTTACACACAAAACCACATATCTTTCTGTTTCAGTGTAAACAGTGAAAAAAATTTTTCCTAAAGAGGTTCAAAAGAAAACAGTGGATTTCTTGTACAACAGACTCTGAACTTCAAAGAGACAAGGATCATGACTACTGCTGTAATGGCTTGTTGCAGCTAGCGTGAGCTCTACTAGAGATTATTGGATCCAACTCAATCCTGTGATAGAGTGCTTCTCCTGAAACTTTTCTTTGTCCTTAGTGTGCAGGGTCTCTCGCACAAGACCTGAGTAGAGACTGTCAACTATTGGTGGCAAAATGCCTTTGGAAGTTTCCAAGGCCTGATCGCCAGGTAGTAACCCACAGCCCAGCCCACACATTGGAATAGCACACAGATAGCCCCAGATACCCAAAATCATTTGTGGCGGCAGGTGGACAAGCCACAGAAGCTAATACTTGAGCAGGTAAATTTACAGGTGTTTGCAGCCATCACTGCCTGCAATTCATCATCGACAGGAAGAATTGGGCCCCTTTCACACTGCAGCGCCGCTAAAACAGCGACAGCGGGACGGTTTTTGGGGTAAAAAACCCAAAAAAGACCCGTTTTGTGGTGCTTCCGAAGTGCTTTTCCGGCGCTTTGGAAGAGCTGCCCATTCATTTCAATGGGCAGGGGCGTTTTTGAAGCGCTATTTGTAGCCCAAAGATGCTGCTTGCAGTACTTTTTGTAATCTCCCGCAAGCGCACCGCTCCAGTGTGAAAAGACCCATTGAAATCAATGGGAGGCGGTTTTCAGGTGCTTTCAGAGGCTATTTCTAACGCTAAAATGCCTAAAAACTGCCTCAGTGTGAAAGGGGTCTTAAGGAGGTCATAGTGAATATTGGCCTGCTTCAGCAGGACATGCAAAATATGAACATATGCATGTATGAGACTAAGAACAGGCTCTGAACTTTACAAGAAGTCTTTTTTCATCCTCACCAAGGTCTCTGCTGCTGAAAAGCATATAGCATTCCCAGTATCAGAAGATGATTTTGAAAATCACATAACAAGGAATAACATCTAAATCTTCACTTTTCCATAGAGGACTGAGGGCTGAAACCCTGATGATTTTATAGAAAGAAGTCTGTGTTCCACCTTCCCTGATTCTCAATGCTCACCAGCATTTGTGGTGGAGTTTGCCATCCCCTGTAGGCACAGCCAAGGCTGCTGCTGGCCAGACTCTTTACCTGCAAAGATAGCGCAAGGACCTTGTTTTACATAAGGCCAGCAAAAGGGTACCATTATATTTGAAAACAATAGGCATCTTTTGTGGACATGAAACACAAACTCCTGGCATACCTAACAAGATCACATGTTATGAATGATGGAAAAGTGCCCCATTTTAATACCCCTGAGCAGGCCAGAGACCGGGTATGCATGGCTCACAAGGTTGCATACATAGATATACACACCACATATGTTGTTATACATAGTTGCTCTTTCCCTTCAATATAGCACTATTTTTTATTTAAATATTTTTTTATTGATTTTTATGCATTGTGTTTAACAATTAACAAATAGTAGTACAAGTAACAAGTAATGGTACAAGTAACCAGTGATGGTACATGCCACTGAGGTATTATGTTAGGAGTGTAACAGAGAGTACAGAGAGTATGGTAAGTACAAGGTGAGTTGGTTAAGCATTGCTTCAATATTTAGGGAGATATTTGTTACACCGCATTGACCACAGTGCATGAAATTTAGAGCTTGCTAATGAGTTTATTGCTAACGGGTGTTCAAACGTATAGTTAAGGTTAACTAGACTAATCACTTCAGAAATATTCGATGAGTCAATAGTTTTCCATGTCCTGACAATGATGTTCCTTGCTGCTAGGAGAATATGGGTTATCACCGGTCTAGTGTTTGGTGGATAGTTGTCTATCCTTAAGTTTAGTATGGCTAACCCCTTGTTTGGGGGGTATAGGATCCCATTTATGGAGGAGATAAGGTTGAAGGTTTGATTCCAGAAGCTGGTTAGGTTAGGGCAATCCCAAAGGATGTGAGGTAGACTACCTATTTTTCCACAGTTGCACCAGCAATCCGGTGACACCTTTGGGAAAAAATGTGGATATCTTAATTGGAGTGAAGTACCACCACTGTGTGATTTTCAACATCATCTCCCAGTGGTTTGTACATTGTGAGGATTTATGGGTTGATATGAAGGCTGCCTGCCACTGTAATGGGCAGTATGAGTTCTTTAGATCTATTTCCCATTTTTGTATGGGTGAGATTTTATTGAAAGATGATTTGTCTTGAAACAAGCTATAGAACATGGCGACTACCTTAGTTGATGATGCTTGTGCACTAAAAATGTCCACACTTTTAGGGGAATTCTTATTGTAGGCGGGGGATGTTTGGACAGAAAGTGTAGTATGCGTGTGCATGTATAGTTGGTGGTGATTGGGAGATTGTATTCTGATTTAAGGGTCTCCAATGGTTTTAGATCAGTATTGTTGTATAGGTTATGTATGTATTTTATTCCATGTGTTTATAAAGATTTTGTACTCAGGAGGGGGATTATCACTTCTAGGATCTGGATAGGGGGTGTGGTGATCTGTGTGGAACCCGTAGGCGTGTTGATTATGTGTCTCCATGCCCTTAGTGTGGCTTCTATGGTAGGAGGTAATGTAGATAGGCCCAGGGTTTCCATGCATCGCTTATTAACCACTTCAATACCGGGCATTTAGAACAGTTCCCGCCCACACCAATTTTCAGCTTTCAGTGCTGTTGTGATTTGAATGAGGATTGCGTGGTCGTGCGACGCTGTACCCAAACAAACTTTTTATCATTTTGTTCCCACAAACAGAGCTTTCTTTTGGTGGTATTTAATTTCACAATAAGCTTTATTGAGGCATAATGGAAACAGTACAATAGATGAACTCGAATCAAATGGTGATGGTATGGTAACCGCTGTGATCATGTGAATAAAATAGAAGAGGACACATCATGCAACAGTACAATCAAATGAATTACCAACTGATTGAATGCTGAAAGAGTGAGCAAATTAAGTGAGAGCAAATGGAGACAGATTTCAATTAACTAGAATTTTAAAGGGTATCTAGGAATGCTAAGCACCGAAGTATGACCGATAAAAGATACACTTTGAGTAGTAAGCCCAACAAGGGGATTGCTTAACTAAGATTACATTAGTTTGTTAGTTTGGGGTACCGTTTTCCACCATGACTAGAATAAGATGGGGGTAACTTAGGGAGGAAAGGGGTTAAGGGTGGGGGGGGGTGGGAGACGGGGAAAGGGTTTGACCAGCTGTATTTATTAATCGTA
Organism: Glandirana rugosa; assembly: GCA_018402905.1. Lineage (NCBI taxonomy): Eukaryota > Metazoa > Chordata > Amphibia > Anura > Ranidae > Glandirana > Glandirana rugosa. The sequence goes on along the minus strand of BLSH010259880.1, from coordinate 263,420 downwards.
GATGGTAATTTATGTAAGGATTTTGTTATGAGGCAGCCAGTAGCTCCTTATATTGGTCAGAATGTTTGTATTCTATCCAGCACATCCAGGTTTTGTGGAATGCGGAAATATTCTCTGAGGCGATGGCTATTAATTCTTCCATGTCCTGAGTTTTATTAAGTCTGATGAACCATTCTTTAAGTGTAGGTGCTCTTTTTTGTTTCCAGAGGACAGGGATACATGAGCGGGCAGAATTGATCATGTGCATTGCTAAGGATTTCCTGTATAGACCTTTCATGCCTTTGGAGAAGTTAAAAAGGAATTGCTGTGCTGTGCATTCCAAGGGTTGTGTGGTAACTTTGCAGACAATTTCATGCACAGCAGACCAATACGGGGCTATACAGGGACACTCCCACCATATGTGAGACATCGTGCCCATATGTGATTCACATCTCCAACAGGTGTCCGGAACACTAGGAAATATTTTGTGGAGGATAAGTGGCGTTCTGTACCACTGGGTGAGTACCTTGTAGTTATGTTCTTGTGAGGAAACGTTGGTAGTGCCCTTTAATGCAGTTAAACAGACTGATTCCCATTGGGTGGGCTATAAATCGTGGTCAGCCGGAAAAGCCCAGGCCCTAATAATAGGGCCTAGGGCGTCCAGGCCCACCGAGGATAAGAGAGAGTAAATAGTTGCGATAAGATGCCTTTGAGGGGGCCAAGGCAGAGCTTTTCGAATTCTGTTACGGGCCTACTAAAGGCTGTCCTAATCTTGGGGTCATTGAGGTAATGTCTGATTTGGAGATATGCCCAAAGGGGTATCTGAGGCAATTTGTAAGTCTCTGAAAGGTTCTTGCTGGAGCGAAAGGAATCATTGTGGAAAAAGTGAGTTGCCCTTAGGTTGAGTATTGTGTTGGGGAGGGAACCGCTACTCCCCTGGCCAGGGGGGAAATCAGGATTATCTTTGATGGGGGTGAGAGGACTTGGCCAGGAAGTTATCTTAGGATGCTTAGAAACCTCCTGAAGGGAAGATATCAGGGGGGAAATTAGGATGTGGTCCTTGGCCATCAAAGATCTCCTCCCCTCATGTGTCCAAGCGAGGTTACGGAGAGGAGAGTCAGTAATGCGATTTTCAAGGTCAACCCAATCTTTGTGGGTTGAGTGGATATGGTGGTCCACAACTCTAGTTAAAAGGGCAGCTTGGTGATATTTTTTAAAATCGAGTAGACCGATGACACCCTTGGACTTGGGGGCTGTAAGTCGAGATAGGCTAATCCTGGGCGGAGATTTTTTCCAGATAAAGGCGTTCAATTTGGAGCGTAAGGAGAGAAAGAAAGAACCCGGGAGGGCAATAGGGATGGCCTGTGCCAGGTAGAGGAATCTGGGTAGGGTAGTCATTTTAATTGCGGCCACTTTACCAAACCAAGAGATGGCAAGCCCTGACCAGGGCGTATATATCTCCAAGTTTGGCTGGAAGTTTGATCCCCAGGTAGGGAATCTCTGTGGTGCGCCATTCAAAAGGAAAAGAGGTCTCACAAGAGTGAGATAAAGGGATTGACAGGGTCACATTTAGAGCATAGGATTTTTTGAAGTTTATTTTAAAGTTGGAGAGTTCGCCAAATTTATTAAATTCTTTTAGCAGGTTAGGGATAGAAATCAGGGGTTTGGTGAGAAACAACAATATATCGTCTGCAAAGGCAGCAAGTTCATAGTTTTTATTCGCCACATGAATTCCTGTGATGTCAGGGTTCATATTAATATTTCTTATCAGGGGATCGAGAGAGAGAATGAATATAAGAGGGGAAAGGGGGCATCCCTGTCTGGTCCCATTTCTGACCGAGAAGGCGTCCGACAGGCAACCGTTGACCCTGACTCTGGCACAGGGATTCGAATAAAGGCTTAGAATGCTATTGAGCATAAATTTTCCCAGACCAATGTTTGTCAACGTATGTGCCATGAAGTCCCAGGCCACCCTGTCGAACGCCTTCTCTGCGTCAGTGGACAGAAAAAAGCCTTCTGTGTGGGTTGCATTAAGCCAGTGATTGAGGTTTAGGGCCTTGATAATGTTGTCACGGGCTTCTCTTCCTGGGACAAAGCCTGCTTGTTCAGCAGAGATGAGAGAAGGTAGAAGGGGTTGTAATCTACTGGCAAGGATCTTTGCAAAGATTTTAATGTCCGAATTTAGCAGGGAAATAGGATGATAATTTTCGGGTAAGGAGGGGTCTTTTCCTTGTTTTGGTATCACTGTAATGTGGGCCTCCAATAGGTCTTTCGGTGGGACGGGGGAGTTGGCCAGGGAATTAAAAGCTTTGCAAAAGTGGAAGATCTAGGATATCGGAGAATGTCCTGTAGTATATGTTAGGAAGTCCGTCTGGACCTGGGCATTTACCTGGTTTCAAGGACTTGATAGTGTGCAAGTATTCCTGGGGGGTAATGGGGCTTTCCAAAGCAGAAATGTCATCTTCGGAAAGTTTAGGGATGTTCGCCTCTGTGAGGTAACTCTTAATAAGTTGGGTGCGAGGGGAGTCAGGGCCAGTCTGATGGGTATCGGAGGGCAGGTTGTAAAGTCTGGTATAAAACTCCGCAAAGGAATTAGCAATTTGTCTGTTGTCTAGAATTTTACGCCCTACACGATCCTGAAGAAAGGGAACATTAGCCTTGGTCTTCCTGCCCTGTAATAGTCTGGCCAAGAACTTGCCATTTTTGTTGGCATGTTCGTAGAACATCTTGGAAGCCAGCAAGTATTTTTTCCTTGTTTGGACCTCAAGTTCTTCAAGTAGGGCTTTCCTTGTCTGTGTGAGCTCTGTGTAAGTGGAGGAGGCATGGGATCGTTTATGGGATAGTTCTAATTTGCGAATTCGAGCTATGAGGTCATTGATTTTAGCTTGTTTGATTTTTTTGATGCGTGCAGAAAGTGCAATACATTTGCCATGTATGGTGCACTTGTGGGCTAACCAGACCGTGAGCTCTGAGGTGGCTTCCGGTGTATTTATATCAAAATAAGTTTCCAGATCTGACTGCAATTGGGTTTTAAGTGAGGGATCCGTCAGTAAGAAATTATTTAACCGCCATGTCTTATCTATGGTGTTTTTCTGTGGGAGTCTTAATGTTAAGGTAATAGGGTTGTGGTCTGCCAGAAAGGCGGGTTCGATGGTTGCGGAGTGTAGGTGTTGGATGTCGTTTTGAGATAGAAATAGATAGTCTAGGCGTGAGTATTTCTGATGAGGGGGAGAGAAAAATGTGAAGTCTTTGACATTAGGGTGGAGGGATCTCCAGGTGTCCAGCAGGGACAGAGAGCTGAGTTGTAGTTTGATTTGTTTGAGGGCACGATACGGAAGAGAAGAAGAGCCAGAGGAAGAGTCAAGGTTTGGCTGGAGGGGGACATTAAAGTCACCCCCCAGCAAGACCATCCCCTCATGAAATGGGATTAGTTTGTCAAATGTGTCGCGGAAAAAGGCAACCTGGTGGCGGTTTGGGGCATACAAATTCACCAGAGTGACAGGCCTGTCGTAAAGTGTGCCCTTAACAAATAAGAATCTGCCATTAGGGTCAGCTAGTTGGTCTCTAAAGGAAAATGGAAGATCTTTAGAGACTAAAGTGGCTACTCCTTTGGATTTGGAGGTGTTGGAAGAAGCGTGAAATATGACTGGGTAGTGGTTATCTGAGCATTTAGGGATAGAGGGACCTTTAAAATGTGTCTCTTGTATATAGGCTATTTGAGCGCGGAGCCTGTGTAGCTCTCTGAGGGTCAAGGACCGTTTCTCGGGCGTGTTTAGCCCTCTCACGTTCACAGAGACTACTTTGAGGGTGTTGCAATTGGGCATTGTCAGAGATAGGAAGACAGCTGGTCACGGGTTTGGGGTATTGAAAAGTGGGGAAGGTGGGGAGGACCGGGATGGGGAAGGAGACAGCAAGGGAGGGAGGGGGGGGGTAGAGGGTGTTTGGGGTAGGAAATGGAGGATGGGTGGGACGGTGGTTAAAAGAACCGTCTCACCAGAAACACCTCTAAAGGTACAGTCCGGGTGAACTGGGCTGATGAAGGGGTTGGTGGACCAACACGGGGGGACACGGCCACCGACAGGGGGAGACAATAAACATTGTGGTAATCGGCTAGGGGAGTACATTCAAAAGCATATAAGGTAACAGTAAACCAAAACTTATACCAAAACTTAAACCACCAAGTTGAACATGTAACATTCGGTTGAGGCCTCGACCACTGTGCTATGTGAGACATAGGAAAAAGCATCGCAAGGAGGAGGGGGAGGGAGGGGAGAGCCGACGGCCGAGCCTCTGAAACCGGATCGTGGCTAGGCGCTCCCATCCAAGGTGTGACATGGACCAGTGAGCACTTCCTTGGAGCATCAGGTCTCGTCCCCCGGAGAATCCGGAGGCCGAGATACTCAGGCCTCAGTGCGTCCATGCTCTCCCCTCCGTCCCCCAGGTTTAACCGTTCAACAGCAAATAAACTTGGTACACATGCGTTCATGAAGGACCTGCAGAAATGAGGGTAAGGATACAGATAAGTCAAGAACACGGAGGGGAAGGGGGGGGATAGAAGAAGACAAGGCATCAGAATTAGAAAAAGGGAGAGAAAAGAAGCAAACAGCAGAACAGTATGGAGCAGACCAAAACGAAATCGTAGACATATTACCAGTACGTTAAGTGAAGGAGAAGAATGCATGGGCAGTAAAACATAACCCAGTTGCAATCCCCTTAGTCTGTTCACTAATCCGCAGAGTGAGGTGCAGTCACGCTGGGTCGTCGGGATTGCATTGAAAGGTGACATGTAGCGCAATGCTTGAACGTCCAGGGCCCGTGGCCTCCGAGGCGGTTGTCTTTGGGATACTGGGTCATGGTCTGAAGCATTAAGTTTGATTTAACTCAGTCTGACGACGGACCATTATGGTCTGCCGTTGAAGTAGACCAGACGGGAGGGGAGGATGCAACAAGGGAAGGGGGGGAAAGAGAAGACATCAGGGGGAGTAAGGGTGACAGGTTGACTTATCTGCAGTCGTGCTGTGCCCGAAGGCTGGCCACTCAGTTCTCCGCGGGAGGATCTTCAGCGGGCGCCGGGATTGGAGCAGAGCCAGGTCCTCTTCCAGTGCGCCTGTAAGGAGTCAGGTTGGAACGCCGACCAGGCATGCGATTTTCCGCCAGGGCAGGAGCGGGGTCAGACCATGCGGGTGGGATAACAAACTCCTGGTACCAGTCTGGCACAGGAATGTCAGGGAGGCCTGTGAAATCGTAGAACTGGGGCAAGTCCGCTGGAGTGTGGAGCGTAAAGGAACGGCCGTTTATGGTGACACATAGGCCAAAGGGAAACTTCCACTTGTATATGATACGGCGTTCCCTCAGAGCAGAGAGGATTGGACGTAAGGCTCTTCTATGCCCAAGGGTGATCTGTGAAAGGTCCTGAAAGATCTTGACTTCAGTATCATTAAAGTGAATCTCCTCCTGATCCCTGGCTCTGGTTGCAATTTCCTCTTTGATCTTATAGTTCGCAAAGCAACAGATAATGTCCCGGGGAGGGTCTCCCTCTCTGCCTCTAGGCCTCAGGGCCCTGTGGGCATGGTCAAACTCGATCGGGGTGTCTTGTGCCCGTTCGATGAGGTTGTTGAATAGCGACTGGAGGGCCATCGGTATCTGGTCCTGCTCCACGTTCTCCGGAATGCCCCTGATCCGCAGGTTCTTCCTGCGCCCCGGTTATCTAGGTCCTCCAGGCGACGTTGCATATCAATCATGTGCAGCTGGTATTGTGCCCCATGCTGTCGGAGCTCCCTTATGTCTTCGTCATGGCGGCCCACTGCGTGCTCCACCTCTTCGAGTCTGTCCAAGACCCCCCTTAGCTCGTCTTTGAGCTCGAGGACAGCTTCTGTAAGTGCTCCTTTGATGTCCGAAGCAATATTCTGAAGATCGGTCATCTTGGGGACCTGCTGGATCAAGTCCAGAAGTCTGTCTTGGTTCAAAGCAGAATTCAGTTGGGGTGGGGTATCCTCCGGCTTGCGCGCCATGCCGGAGTGTCTCTTCGCTGTCCCAGAGGTGGAGGCTTCGCCGGTCCGTGGAGGTTGCGACCGGAATAAATCCGGGAGATTGCGATTAGGCTGTGTTGGTGGAGTTTGTGAGAAAGGCAGCTGGCGCCCTATTTTTCCCATAGCCGACGAGAACTGGCAAAATAAGCTTTAAATCTCCCTCTTGGTGCCGGAGTTCTCAGTTTAGGCAGCCATCTCGACCACGCGCCAGGCCACGCCCCCTCTTTTGGTGGTATTTGATCACCCCTGCAGTTTTTATTTTTTGCGCTATAAAAAAAAGACCGAAAATTTTGAAAAACAAAAACATTTTTCTTTGTTTCTGTCACAAAACTTTGTATAAAGTACATTTTCTCCTTCACTGATGGGCACTGATGTGGCTACACTGATGGGCACTGATGAGGCTAGACTGACAGGCACTGATGAAGCAGTACAAATTGGCACTGATGAGGTGGCACTGATAAGGTTGCACTGATGATGGGGCACATATGCAGCACTGATGGGCGGCACTGACAAGCAACACTGATACGTGGCACTGGTATGCGGCACTGATGGACACTCATAGGCGTCACTGATAAGTGGCACTGTGCACTGATGGGCACTGATAGGTGGCACGTTTAGGTGGCACAGGTGGGCACTTTTAGGTGGCACATGTGGGCACTTTTAGGTGGCACAGGTGGGCACTGATAGGTGGCACAGTTGGGCACTGATAGGTGGCACAGGTGGGCACTAATAGGTGGCAGTGGTGGGCACTGGTGCAACAAGCTCTGTTAGGAATGGCACTGGAAGGCATCATGCATGGGCACAGTGCCATCCCTACAGTGCACTATATTGCCCTTACCTGGTGGTCTAGTAGGGGCTCCCTGGTGGTCCTGGGTAGCCTCTGTTTTCCTTCCCTGGTGGTCCTGGGCAGGCTCCATGGTGGTCCAGTGGGGTGATCCTGAGGGTGGCTGCGCTGATAAATGTTCAGCGCAGCCCCCCCCGTCAGGAGAGCAGACGATCGGCTCTCCGCTGCTCAGGTCTGCAGACCTGAGCAGAGGAAAAGCCGATAAATGGCTCTTCCTATTTACACTGTGATAAGCCGTGATTGGTCATGGCTGATCACATGGCAAAAAAGGCTTCGGATGGAAGCCTTTTACCTCGATCAGTAATGCGGTGGGTCAGACTGACCCACGGCACCACCGATCGCCGCAATGAGCGCCCCCAGGGGCGCACGATCGTGGATTATCCTGAGGACATCAATAGACGTCCAGTCAGGATAATGAACCCCCCTCCCGGACGTCATTTGTCTATGCGCCGGGCGGGAAGTGGTTAATAAGGAGACTAAGTCTCTGGTGGGCGATAAAGTCCTTTCTATATTTAGCCATAGTGGGTCTTCCTTCTTGCTAAACCAGTGTTTAAGCTGGACTAATTTAGTTGCCCAGTAGTAGTCCTGGATATTTACCATCAACCTTCCTTCCACTGATTTGTGTTTAGTCAGGTTTATATATGCACATCTTGGTTTCTTTCCATTCCATATGAAGGAATGTAACAGGGTTTTGAGAGATTTCAGGTATGGTGCTGGAATGGAGATAGGGAGTGCCCTAAAGATATATAGTATTTGGGAAAGGATCACCATTTTAGTTTAGGTATTCTGTGAATTCTGTCCACAGCCAGCTCAAGGGATGACAACGATGGCATTATGGCAGAAAACAGGTCCTGGGCATACTGATTTATTTGTGCCGGTTCTATTGTTTCAGAAATTCCCCTTATTTTTAGGTTATTCCTCCTGGATCTGTCTTCCAGGTCTGCCAATTTATCTTTTATCCATGAGATGTCATCTTTTTTGGGCATTGTGAGCATCTACCAGAGTGTTGTAGGAGATGGAGTAATCATCCATGCTTTTTTCTACTATGTGTAATCTGCTCCCCATAGCCTGGACTTCTGCTTGACACTTTTGCACTGTCTGCACTAGATCGTTTTGCAGGGATGACCGCAGGGACATCTGCATGTCCTTCAGGACAATATCTGATACTGCTTGGCCTGGTGTGGGGAATCTTGCAATGGGGTCCACTGTGGCCCTGGCTGGGGCTGGGAGACACTCCCCTCCACACAGACCGTCCACGCGCTCAGCACCACGTCACTTCCGGGTCACCAAACAGGAAATGCTCGTGTTCTGATCATTCATGATCCCTCATCAGGCAAATTGGAGACCTCTGTCATCAGCTTTGATTCCCGGTTTGCGCTGGAAGCCAACAGCGTGACGGGCATCGGCTCCCTCTCAACGCCTGCCTGCACACCATCTGGCGATCTGCGGATGATCCTTTCTGTGTTTTTTTATCCGATCGTTCATGTGAGTGTATATTTACCTATACCCTTTATCATTAAAGAAGGTATTGCACTTAGAGGCGCTGCTCTCTTGTTTATGTTTTAGTAGCTGAGACTGGCCTGTGCTCTCTATGTCTGATCTTCTCTGCTTTATAGTCTAGCTTTGAAATTGACCTCTATCCCTTATTAATGTTCGTAGAAGAGTCTTTGGTTGGCACAGTGACTGATAAGTAAGTTGTAATGCCTTTGCTGACCATCCACACTTTGTGCAATATACCCTCAAACCTTTCTTTTTACCCTAAGATGACTGATTTGTGCAGATAGATATGTTTCCTGCCCCTCCTGGGGACCTAGAGTGGACTTATCTCACTCAGCCATTATCTCTAACATTGCAGCCCCTGTCAACACAACTTTATGGGGGACTGGAACACATTATTTTCTACTTTGGTAGTTATTATTGCACATTTTCGTCATTCATACAGTTGAAATTGACTCAACTCTTCCCATGGTTGGTGTCTGAGAGGAGGGGGGCCTGTCTATATGTGGCAATTGACTTCATTGTCATTCTTTTGCACACTAAACTGTCTGCCAACTTCTGGGTTGCGGTTCCCTGGGAAAAATGGTCTTGGGACTACCTTAAGACTGGGGAGTGGGAGTAACTTGTGAATATCACTGTTCTCTCATGTTTGTATTTTTATATGTGTATGCTCTACTACAGGGAGGCATGGCCTCTCCTAGGCTAACTCAGGATCTCTACAGTACCAAATGTAGCCACTAGATGACATTGCACACTAGCCAAAAGTTCTATGGCATCTCACAATCACACCTGATTACATATAATGGTTCAGTCACTTTTGGGATTGGGTAAAAATATTTTTAAACACTAGCTAAATTAATACATGTAGCATTTGCAAGTAGTGCCCCATTAACTTTTATAGGTCTGTTGACCTGATTAACCTCTTCAGCACCGGAAGGTTTCACCCCCTTCCTGGATAGGCCATTTTTTGCAATAAGGCACTGCGTTGTTTTAACTGACAATTGCACGTTCGTGTGACACTGTACCCAGATGAAACAGATGCCCTTTTTTTCCCACAAATAGAGCTTTCTTTTGGTGTTATTTGATCACCTCTGTGGTTTTTATTTTTTGTGCTATAAACAAATAAATACCAACAATTTTGAAAAAATAAAAATAGTATGTTTTAGTTTCTGCTATAAAACACATCCAATAAAAAAAAAAATGTAAAAAATCAAATGTATTCATCAATTTAGGCAAATGTGTATTCTGCTACATGTTTTTGGTGAAAAAAAATTCCAATAAGCGTATATTAACCACTCCAGGTCCGCGCTATTGCCGAAATACGGCTCCAGCGCGGACCTGAAATGCCGGGAGGACGTCCATGGACGTCCTCCACTGCGCATGCTCCTGCGCGCCCCCTGGCGGCAGCGGCGGCGCGCGTGCACCGCACGCTGCGCGAGCGTGCCCGTGGGTCGGGCGGACTCGATGTCCGCCCGAGACCCGCGATCACTTTCAGGAGCCTCAGAACGGGGAACCGCCGTTGTAAACACGGCGGTTCCCCGTTCTTTGACAGGGGACATAACAGATCTACTGATCCCTGTCACTGGGATCAGTTAGATCTGTTATGTCCCGGCCAGCCCTGCCCCCCACAGTTAGAACACACCCAGGGAACATATTTAACCCCTTCACTGCCCCTGCTGGTTAACCCCTTCACTGCCAATGACATTTACACAGTAATCAGTGGACATTTAAATTTCTGATCGCTGTATAAATGTCATTGGTCCCAAAAATGTGTAAAAAATGTCCGACATTTCCGCCCCAATATCGCAGTCCCGATAAAAATCGCAGATCGCCGCCATTACTAGTAAAAAAAAAAAAATAATAAAAACGCCATAAATCAATTCCCAGTTTGTAGACGCGATAACTTTTGCGCAAACCAATCAATATACGCCGATTGTGATTTTTTTTTTTACCAAAAATATGTAGAAGAATATATATCAGCCAAAACTGATGAATAATTTTTTTAATGGATTTGTACTTTAGCAAAAAGTAAAAAATATTGTTCTTTTTTGCAAAATTGTCGCTCATTTTTTGTTTATAGCGGCGATCAGAAATGACGCAGAGGGGATCAAATACCACCAAAAGAAAGCTCTATTTGTCGGAAAAAAAGGACGCAAATTTTATTTGGGTAGAACGTCGCACGACCGCGCAATTGTCATTCAAAATGCGACAGCGCTGAAAGCCAAAAATTGGTCTGGGCAGGAGGGGGATTTAAGTGCCCGGTAAGGAAGGGGTTAATTGATTTGCACAAAAGTTATCACGTCTACAAACTATGGAATATATTTATGGCATTTTTATATTTATTTTTACTAGTAATGGCTAGTGATTTTTAGTGGGACTAAAGCATTGTGGCAGACAAATCTGACACTTTTTGGGGACCAGTGACACCAATACAGTGATCAGTGCTAAAAAAAGGCACTGTTACTGTACTAATGGCAGGGAAGGGGTTAACATCAGGGGTCATCAAAGGGTTAAATGTGCTCCTAGGGAGTGCTTGCTTGTGGGGTATGCTTTGACCGGGGGAAGAGAGAGATCTGTGTTCCTGCTTAGCAGAAACACAAAAGGCCATCTGCCTATCCAGCATACTTTCGGACGCATACGAGGGGTTCAAGGACACCTGGGAACTATGGGCAAAATACATAGGTGTCTCTCTTATACCGGGTCAGACTGTGTCTCCAGATACGGCTGACATTAACCATACATAGGTGCATCTATACCTACTGTACATCTCTCTTTCTTTCTTCTTCTTCTCTTTATTCCGCTAGTTCTTCAATTACACTTTTCCTATGTACCAGTTGGGATTTCATGTCTCCTTCTCTCAGTGGTCGTGCCCAGGGTAGGATGTCACAGGCCTTGCTCAAGACCTCAACTTTATGTATCCATATATGAGTCCTTTAGCGAGACGGGCGGTGAGAACGCGACCTCTACCCACTAGGTAGGGCGAATGCTCCCCCCCGAGCATAACAGGTTCCCTTCACGGGGCTCCTGGAGCCTGAGAGTGTGAGCTTTCCCCCCTGGCTGTCTCGGACGCTTGGTCGCCTATCTCCACCTTCCTCAGCGCAATTATAAGCAGATATAAAGCAAGCCTGCAAATTTAACATGGCAACTTCTCATGTTTAACACTCATTGTTAAGTTCTCATATGCAATGAAATATTATGTCCATGAATGCCATGCCTACTAGAGAAATAAAAATTGCTGATAGCAAAAATTCGATGGAACTAAAAGGGAGGTATATCGCCTCCCGTCCCAGATACAGATTGTTCCCAGCTGGGGTGTCTGGGGGCGGTGGGAGACACCCCTAATCTCACAATTGGCACTTAGTTTTGACCATGGCATTCAATGAAAAATTGTTCATTTTCCCTGACACACGCTACCACTTAAATGATTGTTATCACTGTTTACTCTTCCATTCACTGACAGACGCAGCCTTCTTATGACACGTGGGTTATGCTCATATTACTAGGAGTAGACTAGGCAAAAATAAAACAAAAGCATAGGTTAGCCCCTCCCAGGGGGCCGTCCTCACCTTAGCATATAATCCCCCTGCTCTGCATAGCACATCAGTTTTTAATTGCCTAGTGCAAGGAGTAGACCTGGTTCCCTATGGGATCTGCGGTCTGCTGAAGATTTTTTCTGATGAAGACTGCTATCAAGAAGCCGGCTGGTAGTATAGAGGATATCTAGAATGCAAAACCTTTCCCCAGTCCGACCGACACTATGTGAGCTACCCTTAGCGGGGGCCGGCCGCATAGCGCCCTTTCTGTGCGGGCCACCAGTGGCTAAAACCCACTAGAGCCCAGTGACTGGTTTTGTTCCTGTCCAGGGGCCTGGCCAGCAGCATGCCTCTCTATGGGGAGGTAAGTCTGCTCTGGGTGGCTACCCGCTGCGCCCGTCGGATTGGTGAGTGGACCCCTCTTCCGTCCTAGGGGCGCGGAGAGTGGGCACCTGGGCAGCTTCTGTGGTAGCTGGCCGGTGGGGGTCCGTTAGTGGGGACACACTGGGTTGTACCCCTTTGAGGATTATCTCCCGTCCCCCCCTCCACCCACTCCCCCACAGTACCGCACCTTGCACTGACCGTTCGGAGCACTGCATTAAGCGGTTCGCCGCCATTTGGTGTGCATCACCGTTCGTTCGTCCGCCGACCGCGCCATTTTGCTATAAGCTCTGCTTGTGTTTATGGCAACATCCATTGTTTGGTAGCCCATGCGGTTTTCAGCCTGTCCTCTGGCGGCCCCCAGTGGTCGTTTTTGGTATTACAGGAAGTGATAAAAACGGAAGTAGTACTTCCGGTTTCACTTGGACAATGTGGCTGACACTCGGTGGTGCAGGCTCTTGGAGTGCAGTGGATTTTTGGGCATTGCTCATTCCGGTCACAGTGCTGAGGCATTTAAAACAGCAAGTATAGCTGGCTCTCCCTGGGTGCTGGTAGCGGTGGGTGCAATCCTCCCGGGTCTCCCTGGCTGATTGGTGGGGTAGAGGTGGTGGTCACACAGTGGGGGTGCCGGTAGGCTGGGATGTCAGAGGCCGGCAATGCTATGGCAGGGGTACCTGCGGATCAACAATCCACCCCGGGAACCCTGGTGTCCTTGGAACAGCTGAGGGCGGTGTTTGGGGAGTTCTTTCACCGGGCGGGGGTCCCGATTCCGGGGGGCCCCAAAAAATGCCCCCCCCTCATTCCTCAGGGGAGGATTCGGATCCAGAGAGCGCCTCAGTGGTCACACCCGTGGACCTATCAGAGGGTGAACTGCCCTCAGAAGGCGAAGGTGATCAGGAGGCTCCATTTTCGCGTGACAAAGCGATAGTGGCCGCTCTGATCCCTGATATTCGCGACTCCATGCGGCTTGACCAAGCAGGGGAGTCGCATGAGTCCACATATATTTGTGGATCGCTTAAACCCCCTAGGTCCCCTAGGGCTTACCCTTATGATCAGGTGTTTGAACAGGCGGTGTTCAAGGAATGGCTACGGACGCAAAATTCCTTTGCTTTACCTAAAAGTTTTGCTGTTCGCTACCCCTTTGAGGATAGTTTTACTAAGAGATGGGCGTCCCCAGCGGTGGATCCTACAGCGGCCCATCTGAATAAGGCAATGACCATTCCCTTGGAGGGGTCTCCGTCTTTTAAGGAAGCGGCCGATCACCGCACGGAGGCAGTGTCTAAGGCACTGTTCTTGTTGGCTGGGTCAGCCATGCGGCCGGCTCTAGCAGCTGCGATGGCGGCGCAATCTCTTCACGAGCACACTGCCACATTACACTCCGGTTTAACTTGTGAGTGTGCACAGGCTGAAGTACAGGGGGCACAACATTTGGAAGAGGGTCTCCGCTACATATGCCATGCGGCTTTGGACCTGCTTCCCATGCTGTAAAAAGTGTCTGTTTTTGCAATTGTTATCAGGCGGATGCTGTGGCTCCGCTCTTGGTCGGGCGACCAGGCTTCAAAGAAAGCTCTTACAGATCTTCCCTTTCAGGGAGGGCGTCTGTTTGGCCCACAGTGAAATCATTAAGGATTTCACGGGAGGGAAGAGTACTTTCCTTCCAGAGCCAAAGCGGCGGGATTCTCGCCGTAGGCAGGGCCCTGTTTCTTCAGGTCAGAAGAAGCTTTTTCATCCGCCCGGCTCAGCGGGTAAGGGCTTAAAGTCCGGTAAGGCTTCCGCTGGGCCCAGTAAAAGGCCCTGGCAACATAAGTCCGAAAAAGCGGGTGGGGGTCCGGTTGCAGGGGTTCACGGGCAGATGGGTTGCCCGCATCACCAATCGGTGGGTACTGGAGGTGGTGTCCTCCGGGTACAGGACAGAATTCATCTCTCTGCCCCCAGAAAGGTTCTTCCCTTCAAACTTAAGACTCCCTCAGGGGTGTCGGGAGACGCTTCTAGGCGTCGTTCAGGCGCTTGCCGAACAGGGGGTGATTGTACCGGTACCCATGGTGGAAAGATTTCACAGGTTTTACTCGAATCACTTTGTGGTGCCCAAAAAGGGCGGTGTCAGACCAGTTCTAGACCTGAAGGCATTAAACTGCTTCGTAAAGACGAAGAGATTCAGGATGAAGTCCATCCGCTCGGTCGTGGCCGCCCTGCACCAAGGGGAATTCCTGACGTCCCTGGATATCAGGGACGCGTATCTCAACGTTCCAGTTTGTCACAGTCACCAGCGTTTTCTACGCTTCACAGTGGGAGATCTGCATTACCAGTTTGTGGCACTTCCCTTTGGGCTGGCTTCATCTCCCCGAGTGTTCACCAAGGTGGTGGCCCCGATGCTGGCGCTGCTGAGACAGAGAGGTATTGTGGTAGTAGCATACCTCGACGATTTACTCCTGAGAGCAGAGTCTGCTGCGGCTCTGGAGGAGAACGTGACAATCACGGTGTCCACGTTAAAAGAGTTTGGTTGGCTGATCAACCTGCAGAAATCATCGTTGACTCCATCCTGCCGGCTGGAATACCTGGGTCTGATTCTGGACACAGTGCAGGCAAGGGTGTTTTTACCACCAAACAAGCTCCTGACACTTCAGGCAGCAGTGCGAACCCCCATTACGTCTAGAGGGTGACACTTCGCATCTTTTGCGACCACTGACACTGTTTGACCTTGCAACTCTATGCGCAGGGACTATAGGTCCCTGCAGT
>BLSH010259880.1:219154-248411 GCA_018402905.1 Glandirana rugosa | reverse complement strand
CATGAGAATGGAGGGTACTTTAGGAATTACTAAAGAAGGTTGACACCCGGTTTGTCTGCGGGAGGGACTTTCCCTTCTAGACATTCTCGAAAGAAACTTCGGACCAGCGTGCTGGTTCTCGCCTCGGTGTCGTGGGCGGACTACTGTTAACGTTTTTGTCTGTAAAAACTGTCGTACCCTTCGTCCAGGTTTCGGCGTACCGTATACATTGCCTCTGGGAGAAGGTTTACAACACGGGCGACATGAAGTCGGACACGTGTGAGTGTTCAATTTGGCCTCACATTACACGAGCACATTGCACGAGCACTTCATGCTGTTCGCTACCCCTTTGAGGATAGCTTTACTAAGAGATGGGCGTCCCCAGCGGTGGACCCTCCAGTGGCCCGTCTGAATAAGGCAATGACCATTCCCTTGGAGGGGTCACCGTCTTTTAAGGAAGCGGCCAATCGCCGCACGGAGGCAGTGTCTAAGGCACTGTTCTTGTTGGCTGGGTCAGCCATGCGGCCGGCTCTAGCACTTCACGAGCACGTTACACGAGCACATTACACTCCGGTTTAACTTGTGAGTGTGCACAGGCTGAAGTACAGCGGGCACAACATTTGGAAGAGGGTCTCCGTTACATATGCCATGCGGCTTTGGACCTGCTTCCCATGCTGTCAAAAATGTCTGTTTTTGCAATTGTCATCAGGCGGGTGCTGTGGCTCCGCTCTTGGTCGTGCGACCAGGCTTCAAAGAAAGCTCTTACAGATCTTCCCTTTCAGGGAGGGCGTCTGTTTGGCCCACAGTTGGAAGAAATCATTAAGGATTTCATGGGAGGTAAGAGTACTTTCCTTCCAGAGCCAAAGCGGCGGTATTCTCGCCGTAGGCAGGGCCCTGTCTCTTCAGGTCAGAAGAAGTTTTTTTGTCCGCCCGGCTTAGCGGGTAAGGGCTTCAAGTCCGGTTAGGCTTCTGCTGGGCCCGGTAAAAGGCCCTGGCAACATAAGTCCGAAAAAGCGAAGGATAAGTCAACCTCCACATGATGGGTTGCCCCCACCCGACTCAGGGGTGGGGGGGCCGGTTGCTGGGGTTCGCAGGCAGATGGGCTGCCCGCATCACCGATCAGTGGGTACTGGAGGTGGTGTCCTCCGGGTACAGGATGGAATTCATCTCTCTGCCCCCAGAAAGGTTCTTCCCTTCAAACGTAAGACTCCCTCAGGGGAGTCGGGAGGGGTGTCGGGAGGTGCTTCTAGGCGCCGTTCGGGCGCTTACCGAACAGGGGGTGATTGTACCGGTACCCATGGTGGAAAGATTTCATGGGTTTTACTCGAACCTCTTTGTGGTGCCCAAAAAGGGTGGTGTCAGGCCAGTTCTGGACCTGAAGGCATTAAACTGCTTCGTAAAAATGAAGAGATTCAGGTTGGAGTCCATCCACTCGGTCGTGGCCGCCCTGCACCAAGGGGAATTCATAGCGTCCCTGGATATCAGGGACACGTATCTCCACGTTCCAGTTTGTCACAGTCACCAGCGTTTTCTACGCTTTGCAGTGGGAGATCTGGATTACCAGTTTGTGGCACTTCCCTTTGGGCTGGCTTCATCTCTCCGAGTGTTCACCAAGGTGGTGGCCCCGATGCTGGCGCTGCTGAGACAGAGAGGTATTGCGGTAGTAGCATACCTCAAAGATTTACTCCTGAGAGCAGAGTCTGCTGTGGTTCTGGGAGAGAATGAGTTTGGTTGGCTGATAAACCTGCAGAAATCATCGTTGACTCCATCCTGCCGGCTGGAATACCTGGGTCTGATTCTGGACACGGTTCAGGCAAGGGTGTTTTTACCACCAAATAAGCTCCTGACACTTCAGGCAGCAGTGTGAACCCTGTTATCACGCTAGTGGTCCTCCTTACGGTTCTGTATGCGAGTGTTGGGGCTCATGGTGTCGACTTTCAAAGCGATACCTTACACCCAGAGTCACACTCGGCTCTTGCAGAAGGCGATTTTGTCGCAATAGGACACATCCCCCCTATCCCTAGACAGACTGATCAGGTTGGATCATCAGTCCCGAGGATCCTTGATTTGGTGGATTCAGGCTCTGGCCCTAAAGTTGGGAAAATGTTTTCTCCCCCTCAATTGGTCGATAGTAACGACGGATTCCAGCCTATCGGGCTGGGGAGGGGTCCTGGGTCAGTTCTCTGCCCAGGGTCGTTGGTCAGTGCAGGAAGCTTGTCTTCCAATAAATGTACTGGAACTGAGAGCGATCAGACTTTGTCTGTCCCGTTGGTCAGAAAGGCTGCAAGGCCTCCCTGTCCGGGTTCAGTCAGACAATGCCACGGCTGTGGCATATGTGAACCATCAGGGCGGAACAAGAAGCTTGGCAGCAGCTGCAGAGGTGGCTCTGATCCTTCGGTGGGCAGAACTTCACGTGCCAGCTCTCTCTGCAATCTACATCCCAGGCGTGGAAAACTGGCAGGCGTACTTTCTCAGCCGCCGGACTCTGGATCAGGGGGAATGGTCCCTACATCCAGAAGTGTTCCGCCAGATTTTCTTAAAGTGGGGCACGCCAGAGGTGGACCTCATGGCCTCCAGGTTCAATCACAAGGTACAGACCTTTGTGTGCAGGACAAAAAATCCCTTGGCGGTCGCCTCGGACGCACTGGTAGCTCCCTGGGGTCGGTAACGGCTACTGTACATCTTTCCTCCTCTAAAGCTTCTACCACGGGTTCTGCACAGGATAGAAGCAGAGGGAATCCCGACAATCCTGGTAGCTCCGGATTGGCCTCGGCGTCCTTGGTATGCCGACGTAGTATGGATGGTGACAGATGTTCTGTGGCATCTTCCACTTCACAAAGACCTACTGTCTCAGGGGCCCATCTTGCACCCTGCATTACCCTCGCTGGCTTTGACGGCTTGGCTATTGAGTCCCAGGTGTTGAGGGATAGGGGTGTCTCGGACTCCGTGATCCCTACTATGATTGAAGCACGTAAAGGTACCTCACATAAGATTTATCATAGGACCTGGAAGGCCTATATTACCTGGTGCGAGGCAGGGGGTTGGAACCCCCGCTCTTATATAGTGTCCAGAGTACTGACTTTTTTGCAGCAAGGACTGGACAAGAACCTGGCATTAAGTACGCTTAAGGGTCAGATTTCGGCCCTGGTGGTTCTTTTTCAATGGCCCTTGGCGTCTCTTTCATTGATCCGTACATTTGTACAGGGGGGTACGTCATGTGGCTCCTCGGATACGGTTGCCTCTGGCACCGTGGGATTTGAATCTGGTGCTTTCTGTGCTGCAGAAACCACCATATGAAAAGATTAGGGACATTCCCTTGCGGCTGTTGTAACAGAAAGTGGCTTTTCTGGTGGCTGTCACATCCGCTAGGCGGGTGTCTGAGTTAGCAGCGTTATCCTGCAAGTCACCTTACTTGGTCCTTCATAAGGACAAGGCTGTTTTGCGACCTTCCCCTTCGTTTCTTCCGAAGATGGTTTCTTCTTTTCATTTAAATGAGGATATTGTTCTTCCCTCATTGTGCCTGCACCCATCGCATCCAAAAGAAGTTGAACTGCATTCTTTGGATATGGTGAGGGCTTTGCGGGTGTATTTGTTTTTTACAGCTTCTTTTCGGAAGTCTGATTCTTTATTTGTGCTGACGGAAGGGTCGCACAAAGGCATGGCGGCCTCGTCAGCTACCATTTCTCGTTAGATAAGGTAGACCGTGACTCATGCATATGAGATTCGGGGCAAGTTTCCCCCGTTTCCAGTCACAGCTCATTCCACCAGGGCAGTTAGTACTTCCTGGGCATTTAGACACCAGGCCTCGGTGTCTCAGGTGTGCAAAGCGGCTACTTGGGCCTCAGTGTACACGTTTACTAAGTTTTACAAAATTGATGTTTCAGCATCTTCGGATGCTGCCTTTGGCCGCAAAGTATTACAAGCGGCAGTGTAGGTGCGATTAGCGCCGCCTGAGAGGGCTTTTTCTGTTGGGTACAGTTGTTATAGTTTGTCCACCCCTCTTGATTGGCACAGCTTTGGGATGTCCCCACGTGTCATAAGAAGGCTGCGTTTGTCAGTGAACGGAAGAGTAAAAGTGATTTTATTATAACTTACCGTAAAATCCTTTTCTCTGAGTTCACTGACAGACGCAGCACCCACCCCTCTGTGTTGAGTTTGTACGGCTTGTTATGAACTGATGTGCTATGCAGAGCAGGGGGATTGTATGCTAAGGTGAGGACGGCCCCCTGGGAGGGGCCAACCTATGCTTTTGTTTTATTTTTGCCTAGTCTACTCAAAGTAATATGAGCATAACCCACGTGTCATAAGAAGGCTGAGTCTGTCAGTGAACTCAGAGAAAAGGATTTTACGGTAAGTTATAATAAAATCCCTTTTTTCTCCACATGACAATCTCTGTCTAACTGCTTTTCATTTTATGTCTTTTTTTTATTTTGTGAAAACTTTAATAAAAACTTTGAAAAGAAAAGGCCATCTGCCTTGTTTACATAGGCAAACCGCAGTTCTGCCTCTCTTGGCAGAGATCCCTGGGTGCCGGAGAAAATCAGGGCCACAGGACCCGCTAATTGACTTCCGGTGTGTCCAATCACAGCAGGAGCGGGTGTCAGCCAGTGAGAATGGTGAGCTACTGAGTACTTCTCTGAAGTTACTAATCTAAGATGAGCTGTTCTTAATATGTTATTTTGTGAGGGAGTTTTTGATAAATATTGGTTCATTTTAAGCTATACAGATAGAACATTTTTTTCCTTTTTCTTTTTGAGTTAATTCATTGGGATTTCTGATCTCTCTGAGAGAGTGAATTTAATCTTCCAATAGAGCCAATCCCAACTGTTTTAAAGGGACCTTGCACATCTCATCTTTTATTATTTTATAACATTAAAGTCCAACATTAAAGGTGAGAGTTTTTCTATGGGAGTTGGTGATGGTAAAGTAAACATTCATCTCATCTTTGTACCCTTCTGAGTAAAACTGGATGTTTATCAAAAAGAAAAGTGGACTTTTGATTTCACATACACCATTGATTGATTTATATAGGATTGAGTTATATATGGTAATATTGTAGAGCCGTAAAATTCAATTTATTTTTACACAATTTTTTAAGGTTGGTTAATACTTTGTGGCACCACTGCTGGTTAGATTGGTTGGTGTATGGTGAGAGTGGAAGTTTTCTATTCATTTTAATAGGTTACTATTTAAGTCACCCCTGTCTCAGTTCTTTTGCTCAGTTCTTTGCTCTCGGTGGCCCAGCAGAGATAATAATGGCAGAACAATGCAGCTTTTCATCCTGGAATGTCAGGGGACAGGGTACCCCTCTAAAACACACCCAGGTCTTTGTTTAATTCAACAGCTGCAGGCCAACATTGTTTGTCTACAAGAAACTCACATGGTGTTAAAAAGCTTTACCTATTTAAAGAATACAATGATTCAGTGGACTAGTCACTCTTATCACACTACATACTCTAGACTGGTGTGTCTGCTGGTCCACTCATCCATGATGTTGGATTGCATACATACTAATTGTGATCCTGTGGGTCAATTTGTATTTGTATATGCCAAAAATACTCTCTCTCATTTGTAACACTGTGTATCTGCAAGCCACCTGCCATGGCCCTACATATGATCAAAGCCACTATCTCAAAACTGAACAATTACCTTGATGAGTATGTTGTATGTATGTGGGATTTCTATTCTCTGTTAGACCTGATGATGGACAGATGTTGGGGTCTAAATCAATCAATTTATTCCTATTATAGAACATTTAAACAACTTAATACTGAAGTGGGATGGATAGAACTATGGAAATACTCCTATCTGGACACCAGGTCTTATTCTTGGTCTGTCAAAGGCAGGGGGAATCTTTAACATACAGATCTTGCCCCAAGTGAAGACAAGTCTCCTACCAGACTACAGTCAGATATTTATCTACATGAGGTTTATCTGATCACTTCATGCTTTGGGACTCTTCAAAAGCTTTTTGCATAGTACCACCATATCCTATATCAAACGTACTTCTAGACAGGCAAAGGAGGAACTAGACAAATATTATGCTGCAGCAGAATGTGTATGAAAATGTCAAGGGGAAATCATTTCTTCCTATATTTCAAAAAGCCATTTGCTGAGGATTTTAGAACTGACACAGAAATCAGAAACTGTCATCCAATTCTAACTGCACAGCTTGGTGTGTGAAGGCAAGCGAGAGAGGCAGAGACATTTAAAATAATGCTCCATTATAGAAATGGTTAAATAAAACTCAAGCAAAAAGCTTAAAACAAACCTAAATTGCTGTATTTGAATTTTTTAACTTCCCAAAAGATTTGTAATACTGTTCGCCAGTCTTGTGACTGAAAACACCTTTTTAGCTGCTTTGTCAGCTGTTCATTTATTTATTTATTTATTTCAGGTACTTATATAGCGCCGTCAATTTACACAGTGCTTTACATATAACATTGTACATTCACATCAGTCCCTACCCTCAAGGAGCTTACAATCTATAGTCCCTAACTCACATTCATACTGTACATACACATACTAGGGACAATTTAGACAGGATCCAATTAACCTACAGGCATGTCTTTGGAGTGTGGGAGGATCCGGAGTAGCCGGAGGAAACCCACGCAGGCACAGGGAGAACATGCAAACTCCAGGCAAGTAGTGTCGTGGTGTTCATTCATTGTGATGCAGGAAGGAACAAAACAGGAAACAGAAATAGACTGACTATGACTTGTGGCAGGAGTGTGTGAATCACAAGATTGTCTGAACACAATTATAAGTACGGTATCATATAATATATGTTTAAATGGAGCTCTCTAAATTCATACAAAGCTGTTCAAAAACACTTTCACACATAGTAATACAATATACAGTTTAGAAAACACATATACATACAGTAGTTTTTTGGGACTTTTTTTAAAAACACATTGTTGACTTATTCTGTGGTGACAAAATATGTACATATTGTATACAGCACATGTATAAGCTTGGTGAGTTTGCCATTATACAGTACAATACAGCTTTAAATTCTGAACTTTGAACTTCATTACCTCTGTCTTAAAATTAATTTTAGTTTTTCTTGGCCTGCTATATGCACCTCCTATTTAAGAGTCTTTAAATTGCTGTAATGTTTCCCTCTTTTTTATATATAATTCAAGACAACTCGACTTTTTCTGGTGTTCTATGGTTCAACTCAATTTTCTCAAATTAAATAAAATTCCAAAGTGTCAGTCACAAGCAAACGAACTGGGCTTATTTCTTTTACCCTTTCTGTGGTCCAATTACAATTTTAATCTATATGTAGATAATGGTGAACAAAAACCCTGAAGAAATGTCAAGAGTGAGGAGGTTATTACCAGTTAAGTTTTAATTACTGTCCATCATTCTTAGAAAACTGCTATAACCTAATAAATGAGGTGGCAACATTTACTGAAATGCAAGCAAGAATCTTTAAATGCCTAGAATGAAAAGTGTATCTGTTTAAAAAAGGATAAGGACCAATGCTATTTATTATAAAAAGTGAATACAACATAATTTCCATCCAATTTCACCCTGAACATTTCATTGAAATAAGGATGTGTATATTTAATTCTTAATAACCATGTACAAAACTTTATTTTATTGTGTGCAGAATAGAGTTAGTGAACTATAAAACTGCAGAAAAATCATATTGCATAAATAGCTCAAATGAAGACAAAAATGAGACAATGGCACTGTGACAGCGGCAGTCTCCAATACCAATGTTGTGCAGGGTGAGGCTGAGTGTGCTACTGTCTCAAGCATGAAACAGGCAAAGAAAATTGATATATAGTGATAAACCTCCATGGCTGTCATCATTATCCTTGTTCCATTACTTAAAGTGTGTTTCCACTTTTGCAGACAAACTGTGAAAGCGCCTGCCTTATTTTTGTTACATGTCCCCATTCACACAGCATAACTTTAATTTTTAAAAATTGCAGCTTACCTTTTTAGATGCTCTTTTATGGACCCTCCAGCAAGGAAAACTACTACTATATTTCTTTTTGTTTGTGAGGGGCTAGGCAGCTGTGTATACCTTAATTAACACCGTCTGTACTGTACAGGCAAACCTTAATTAATAATTGTTACTCAATTTAAAAAACTGTCTGCCTTGCATTTATTGCAGAAATTGCCCTCCTGCATTATATGGTAATAAGAGCAGACCTTGAGATAGATTCACTTTAACAAAAGCCTTGCAGTCAACCATTATACCTTGTCCTGAGAAACATCTAAAACATGATAAATATTTCTAAAAACATTTTTTAGGCATGTTGTGTGAATAGAAGCACACAAATATATAGTGGGGTTTTCTCAAATTTGGCTGCAAAAGTGGAACACAGTAAACTATATCTAAACTCAATAACTAAAATACCACATAGGCTTCAAAGAGTATGTAAAAGCAACATTTCATATTTCTGAAATGTGCCTGCTATAACATGCACTCATATGAAAAAGTAACCTGTTATCTTTGTATTGCTTCCTTTGTGTAAAATATCTGGTGTTCCTGTCAGTTCCTCTGCTCTCTTATTAAAAACTGTTAACACTAAGCAGGAGAACACACCATGGGCAGTTCTATAGCTGTGCTGGGAGCTCAGCCTGCTCTCCTCTAATGATCAGACTTGTCCTGACACACCCCTACTGTACAGCCTTTCACTTGGAAGATCAGTGTGCTGCTGTTTCTCCTCCCCCAGCTCTTATGCAATTGAGAACAGATGGAATTTGATCATTTATAGAAAAAAAAAGGGGAAACGTTTGTTTATGATTTTTTTTGTATATCTATACACAAATGTTTTGCCTTTCATTTCTATTTTAAACTGAATGGATTGTTTTACAAGGTGAGGGTTTATAGATACTTTAAGATGTTAATATAATTTCAAAAATATATTTTCAAAATTTCAGCCAATGTCAAACTTTCATAAAATAAGTGCTGGTGATCCTGCCATTAATTTTAAAATATAGATAAAGGCAAAATGTTTTCTTTAGTTTTGGATAGAGTGGAGATGGATTACAACCCCTGTCAGCTTTTTTGTTGCCGTGCCCCTGTTAGGGAGATTCACCCTCTCGGTTTGTCTGGTTTACCATTATCATTGAAAGTGAAAGTAAAAGAAAACACAATATTTTGGGTTGTCCCCAGAAAAGTAATAGAGGAGAAATCTTCAAATGGGGATACTAATTCTGGGGACCTAGGGGTCCCCAACAAATTCCCTTAATTTGTAGGGATTTCCTTTCACTTCCGGTTTTTACTATGGAACAAGAAGTGAAGGTAAATCTCCCCAATGGGACACAGATGGTGAAAAAAAAATCTGACAGGGGTTATAACCTTCCCTTGCTCAATCCAAATTAAAAAAAAAGTTTTGCCTATAGTTCTATTTTAATTTTTATGAACTTCCTGTTATGGAGTGACAATGCTTCCTGTTTCCCAGCTGTGCTCCTGGGTTGTCACCTTGTAAAAACACATGTTGACATGTGGTTCAATACACAATAACCACCTTAGTAACAACAATTACTTGGTCATGCAACACAAATATATCATACTTTTGATGGTATTTAATCACCATTATTGTATCTGTATAAAATGAAAAAGGACTGAAAATTTTGAATAAGAAAATGGTTACCTAATTTTATCTTAACATGAAAATGTCAGGACAGTACAATACCCCCAAATGATCCTTTTTTGGAAAGGAGACACCGCAATGTGATTTATTTTTTGCCACAATTTTTTGAAAATAAAGAAACATGCAGGTATTGAGGTGCGTTATTACAGTCTAAATCCCTCTAAACAGTCACTCCACCTCAGACCAACATTTCAAATATGGAAGGAGATGCTTGACAGACCTACCCACCTGAGTTCTGTGCTCTACCCTCCTGCAACAGAATCTCACTCCTCCTACATTCTCCATAAAATCAATGGTGCATGGTGGCAAAGAATGGGTGAGGCGGGGACCATGGAACAAATTTCTTATAAAAAAATTGAATTCAGCCTACACATCTCCTTGCAAATTTGAAATATTCGCTTTCGGTGGAGGAGACTTTAAAACATGGAGCTTAATAATGGTGCACCTGATACAGTGCATCATTAATGTACAGGTCATACATACACAGAGGGAGGAAGCATTATATGGGATGTATGGGATAAGGGGAAGTAGTTAACATTCTAAATACAGGTCACATATATAGAGAAAGGATGGAGCTGACTTGTATAGGAGAGAAGGGAGGTGAAAATGTTAAAAATTATCCCACAATAGTATGGCTATTGATTTATTTGGACTTTATTTTGGAAGTTTGAAAACACAAATTTATATTTTGCACAGTTTGTAACACTGGTTGAACACGTTATCTTGGTATTCTCAGATTTTTTTTATTTATAACTTTTTTGCTGATAGGTATTAAACATATTTGCCTAATACTGCACTATTTTGAACTTTATATTTGCACCATAATTTTATGAAAATGATTTGGATGTATTTTGCACTTTATATTTGCACTTTATTTCATATGAAGTTATTTGGATATAGCTCACCACTGCCTATTAATAATTTGAGGCTATTTCATACATATTTACAACTGCCTAAAACCAATTTGTTTCATTGAGGTTAATGACACAACACTTTATTTATTCACCTTATTTATTAATGTATCTTTAGAGAATATATTTATTTATGGTACAATGTCATATAAAAGTCTGAGATAAATAAGTTCATTCCCATCCACCCTAATTTAATTCAAGCAAAACAGCATATCTTTTACCCAGGTCAAAACATACCATTGGGGTATTATTTATATTTTCTATATAGAAATAAAGCCATACCCACCATAAATTCTATTATTTTATAACTACACCTATGTGAAGTTGCGGTGGAGGCAGCAGCTCTAAGAGTAATAAATCCTTTTATCCGTCTGCGCGGAACACATACACCTTATTCCATTTAGGCTTCATAGAACTGGCAGATCGTAGGGTCAGGAACAAAAGCTCTGCAGAGTGGACCAGCCAGAGTATAGGAGGAACTGTACACCGCAAGTTCAGGAAGCATGGCTTGTCCAAACTCCCAATGGGCTTGTGACAGGAATTCACTGTGATAGTTGGAGCAGATGCAGATGATTGCCAGGGTATTCATTCAGTAGTAGGGTAGAGCCAAATCAGAGACATCAGCATGGTTAAAAAAAAACTGAGGTCAGCAGTGGGCAGGCAGCAAGGTAAATGGGCATAGGCAGGATCAAAGTCATAAGCATGAGCCAAAGCCAATAATGGAAAAACATCAGTGAGGACAGAATCCAAGATCAGGGTCAAAGGCAAACTTGGTCAACAATGAAAGACACATACAGCATACTATCAAGATATGGGATACGGCTGAAGACCAGTTAGCACTGATAATGGATAAGAGCATTCATTGAATAGGCCGCCTGGTACCAACAGAGACTGTGGATGCACTCCCCATCTGTGTGCAATCAATCCCTTTTGCTTAGTCACAGATTTATGAGCAATATCATGTGCATACGCATATCTCTGAGCCAGCTGTCTTACAGGAATTCCTTGACACATACATCTAATCAAGCTGATCAAGCTCAGCCATTGCATAGGTAGTGAAACAAGGATAGATTGCCCAATGTTGGTGGTGTCAGTTGGAGGAATACTGCCTTGGTATTCGTGTCAGTGGGATGAAGGATTAGAGGGGGCAGGAAACTGGAGGACTCATAGAGAGAAAGAGAGAGAGAGGATGGTAAAGAGCTTTTGAGTGGACTCTGAAGGACAAAAAGGGGAGGGCTCTTAGGTTACATGACAGAGCAAGACAGGTAGAAGTGTTTGCTTTCACTTCTCACCAGGCATCATACTGGGAAGCAGGTCTGTTTTTAGCAGCCAGCCTCTCTCACTGCTATTTTAAAAATCCCATTAACTGCCATGGAAGGAGAGGCAAGAATTCTCCTTCAAACACCTAGCTAGGCTAACATCACTCCCATCAATCAACAGGCAGCCAATGATTTAAGCATGTTTGCTGAAGCTTTTGTAATCATTAAAAATACCTGCAACTTCAGTCAAAAGCTTGCAATCTTTCAAACATGCAAGCCGTCTTTCCTAGCTTCTCCTTTGTCCCATGAAACAGCTTTTCTACAGTCTTCATTAGCCTGTCAACAGAGGTTGAATGCATTTCCTCATATGAAAAACCTCAGCAGCAAGCTGCCATTTCATGTGCTGCATGGAGGGGAAGAAGAATGGGATAGAGTAGTGAATTGCAAGCAGTCCCCATGTTACAAGCAAGATAGGCTCTCTAGGTTTGTTCTTAAGTTGAATTTGTATGTAAGTTGGAACAGGTACATTTTTAAGTGTAACTCCAGAAAAAAAATATTTTTTAAGTTTTTTGTATAGCATATGGAAGGGTTAATGTTGTTTTGCTGTCTGTGCCCCTGTTCGGAAAATTTCATCTCACTTTCTGTCCCTGTGACAATTGGATTTTGAAAATTTTGGGTTGTTGTGGAAACAAGGATTTGTGATAAATCTTCAGTAGAAACACATTTTTCCCGTGATAATGCTTACAGAAGTGAATTTCCCATCCTAGGGGTAGATTTCTTCTTACTCCCTGTTATCTCCATCTGTTTGTAAGTATAAGTTGTATGTAAGTCGGATGTTTGTAACTGTATATTAAGTAAATGTATGCATTGCAGCAACATTTACAGTGTTATACAATATATGTTTTAAGTGAAAAAGGTGACTAAAGACAACCTTAAATATGTTTTGAGAGGATTTGTTAGCCATAGATCTTCATGGCAAGTCGTCTTACCCATGCATTATTTTAAATAGACCAGGAATAGTGATTTAAGTACCACTGATGTTTTCTCCAATCTACTATTATGTATTGACTTATTAAAACATTTAATACATCAGAAAATAAAAATCATACGTGTCAACACTCTTCCACACCATATTAATAGAGGGACAACATTATTCATGACTATCCCCTGATGTTCTTCTACCCATAAGATTCTAGTATAGACTCAGGAGCCTACATAAAGTGAAAAGGTCCATATAGAAAAACTTCTAGCAGACTAGCACTGTGAAAAAAAATCCTAATTCAAGTATGATCCAGCAAAATATCTGATATAGATATAAATAAAAATCTCATAAAAATATAAACCTCTCCATGGTCAATTAAAGTACCGTATAACCAAATAGCCTAATGAATTATTGTGTCTGCTGACTGGGCAAGTGGCTTGAACTTGCCCAGTTTTCCATATACTTATCTCCTCTCCTAATTTCTTTTCCACTTCTTTTCAGATAGTTTATGCAGCTTGGTGGTCTCCAAATAGCACACCAAATTGTTGCCTGCCATCCATGGACATACTACACTGGTCATCGCTAACTAATGCCACCAGGAGCTGCTAAGAAATATAAATAAAGAGAGTCAATGGACCTTAAATGCCACTACTTCTGCCACCACAGCCTATAGCTCTTACTAGCCTTAATTCATAACAAAACAAGTACCATATTAGGCTTTCTGGAGCAAATCTCAAGACAGTTGATCAGGGATCTTTTTTTACTAAAGCCGGTTTTAAAGGGTGGGCTAAGCTTATCCCAATGAATTACATGGTGAAAAAACTGGACCAATTGACTGAACTGGCCAAATTTTCCAGGTCCTGCCTGATTGGGTTTTTAGTAGTGCCTGTGGCATCATCACCCACAAATATTTGAAACTGTCTGCTAAAAGTATTTAAACTAGGCATTAACAGTCTCTTCTTACACATAGTAAATAACAGGTGGTTTGGGCCTTCCCAACTTAACCAAATATTACCAAGTTGCTCAGCTCACCCAAATCGCTAAATTGCATGCTGCCATGGAGAGTCCAATATGAGTAGTTTTCTGACATATCACATCATGGATATTATTAATTCTATCTCTCATAACGTACTGGTGACCAAAACTAATTACAAAGTGCTCACATGGTGCTTGCTCAAATCACACATTGTGCTTTTTCAAGGATATGGACAGAGGGGGACTTTTTATCACATATAGCGTATGTGCCTTGTGGTTCAGAAACTTAGGCCAGAAGCGTTTTGTATACCAAGCAAATTAGTTGGGACCAGGTTCTCGCCCCACCATAAACTCAATATATACTTTTTAATAAGAAGCTGTCTGGCCTTCTGAAGGTTGAGCTTCATCTAATGATCCATGTTTTTACAGCTGCTAAGCAAACTATTGGGAAGGCATACAAAGTATCTACTCTTTCCATTGCCGAAACCAAGTGAAGAGTTACCCAGGTTTTGGTCCATGAGTAAACAGAAGTTGAGGTCTCTGACCAAATAGTCAAATACTAGATGTAATACTCCTGATCTACACATTTTCTCCACTCTGTGCTCAGAAACTTTCATACAAACGTATTCCTCAATATCCAAGTTAAAAATCAAATTTGTGTGTACCAAATGCCTTTGTAAATGTGGATATTACCTAGTAATGTTGTGGTAACATCATCACTGTGTAAGCAGGTTGACATGCATATAGTTAGTTTCTTGCGGCAGGCTCAAGCTAGGGAAAGGGTTAAAACATTTTCAGCTTAGTTGCTGGGCTTTTTGATTTTGGTGGGCCTACCTGTGATATATAAAGAGGAGGACCACTAAGATTGGTGAGTGGGTAGTGGATAGTAGCTCCTAAAGAGTACTGTAAAGTTCCGCAGCTGAGTCTGGTAGAAGATGAGAAGATGCTGGGAGCCACAAACAGCATCCAGGTCATTTGGGAGCAGCAGTGACTGGCCATTTCATATTTTATTACTGCACAGATCTGGAAAAAATACACAAAACACACCAAGATTCAAGTAAAATCACAGATGGGTCTTGTATTTAGACAGTAATTGCTTTTCTTAGAGTCCAACCTTAAGCCTCTAGGCATAGGAGCTATACTTATTTTGTCTCTTTTCTCCTTCATCCATGTCCTTTCTTTTCAATTAAAGCTGTGGTCCTAACTCACCTGCCCTCGCCTCAATCCTTCTTTCCTCTCCCTGTTGCGGGTTCAGGTTAACCAAATGGTATGTAATGGTTGGCTGTTAAGTGCTGTCTCTATACTGTACCATAAACAAAATTTCCTTTCGTTCTTCAGGGAGTCTTTATATGGAAAGTGGTTGCATCTATGTATATAAACATGTACACACATGGTTCATCTATGTATCAGCGCTTTATGATTGTATTACATTGGAAGCTTGAATAAAACCATTGAGCTATAAAACAATATTTAGCAACCTTAAAGAGGAGCTCCAGTCTCCCCCCAAAAAATTAAACGTCAGCTGCTACAAATACTGTACCTGCTGACTTTTAATATAAGGACACTTATCTGCCCAAGGATTCAGTGACGGCCATGGCAATCTGATCATAAGTGCAAGAGGGTGCTGGTCAAAACCAGGTACCCGCCTCCCAAAAAGTGCCAAATGTGGCAGTGGGGGAAGGGAGAATGCAAATAAGTGTAATTTCCCTTTTGGATTTTAATACCACTACTGGTGTATACTACAAATTAAAGGGACTGTCACTAATGAAAAATAAAAATGTGTTATTATTTTGTCCATTTAATTGTATACTACTCCCAGGTATTGGGTTTACATGTGATTTCAATCCCTTATTAACATTAAATTACAAATTAACTACCATAGGTGTTTCCAGGTTCATTGAAAAAAAATCCTTCAAAACATGTAAACATTGAATGGTTGCTGAGATATCATGCTCATCTGAACCCCTGCATAAAATACCATATTCATTCAATGCTTAAAAACAAAAAACAGGGCTATTATTAGCATGTTGTATGAGTAAAGCCACGTCCTTTAATTCACATGAAAATGTTCACATTTTCAAGATCTCCAACGGTAGAAAACATCTTTTTGACTGACAGGTGTCAAGAAGAATGTGAGCTGAATTCTTAATGAATGCTGATTAAAATATCAACTCTGGTTTTATTATTTTAAACCCATACACAATATACTGAAAATATAGAGAGAAAGGTTAAAATGGTTTTAAACAGTCCATAACAAATCCCAAGATATTAGCCTATAGGTGCTGCATATATAATATCTTCACTGATATTGGTCTCATATTAGTGAGCAGTATTATTAGTAAGTAAGAATAATGAGTTCTGATTACTCATCGTGGGCATTGCTAGGCCCTAACACTAGATTTATTTGCTTTGTGTCACCAGCTGGGAGGTTACCAGCTAGAGATACCCTTATGAATCATAGGCAATGCTGGATAAAGTAATTGCCTATCCCACAGTGCCTGCATGGTTCCAAAGCTGGACTTTGCTCAGTTAAGTCAAAGCCATCAGCACAGAAACAGCAGAAACTGTCTTTCGGGTAAGTAACCACTGATACCTATGATCTATTTAGCTCCCACTGACCACAAAATAGGAACAAAAGTAAAAGGGAAGCACTTCTTTACCGACAACCATGTTAAGAGACACTTCAATACTGACCACCATGTAAGGCAGCACTTTGACAAACTGTTCCCACAAAGTTGGGAGCATGAAATTGTCCAAAATGTCTTGGAATACTGACACCTTAAGAGTTCTTTTCACTGGAACTAAGGGGCCAAGCCCAACCCCTAAAAACAACCCCACACCATTATCCCCCCTCCAACAAATAATCTGGACCAGTGCATGAAGCAAGGTCCATAATGACACGGATAAGCGAGTTTGGGGTGGAGGAGCTTGACTATCCTGACCTCAACCCAACAGAACACCTTTGAGATGAATTTGAGCAGAGACTGCAAGCTAGGCCTTCTTGTCCACATCACTGCCTGACCTCACAAATGTACTTGTGGAAAAATGGTCAAACATTCCCATAGACACACTCCTAAACCTTGTGGCCAGCCTTCCCAGAAGAGTTGAAACTAGCTGCAAAGGGTGGGCCAACTCAATATTGAACGCTATGGACTAAAACTGGGATGCCATTAACCGCTTGCTGACCAGCTGCCGCAGTTTTACTATGACAGTTTGGCTCGGCTGTGCAAACCGCCATCAAACGTCGGGTGCACATGCATGATTTGCGCGCGAGCGTGCCCATGGGTTGGGATGACTCGATGTCCGCTGGTGACCTGCGATCACCTACTACAGAAGCAGGATCTGCCAATGTAAACACGGCGGATCTCCGTTCTGTCAGGGGATATGACACTGATCTACTGTTCCCAGTGATCGGAAACAGTTAGATCTGTCATGTCCCTGCCAGCCCAGCCCCTACACAGTTAGAACACAGTGAGGGGACACATTTAACCCCTTGATCGCCTCCTAGCATTTAATCTCTTCCCTGCCAATGACATTTATACATTATTCAGTGGCTATTTAATGCTCTGATCACTGTATAAATGGCATTGGTCCCAAAAAAGTGTCTGATCTGTCTGCGGCAATGTTGCAGTCCCAATAAAAATTGCAGATCGCCACCATTACTAGTAAAAAAAACATAATAATAAAAATGCCATAATTCTATTCCCATAGTTTGTAGACGGGATAACTTTTGTGCAAACCAATCAATATACGCCTATTGCGATTTTTTTTACCAAAAATATGTAGGAGAATATATATCGTCCTAAACTCATGAATAAATTTGTTTTTTTTTTTCAAAATTGTTGCTTTGTTTATAGAGCAAAAAATATAAACCGGGGGCGTGGTCTGGCAATGGCAGAGTGAAGAAGTGTTCTACATAAGCTCCCGCCATCTCTCCAATTTTCCAGCAGATATCTCACGTTTGGCTCCTCGGTATGAGCCCTGCTAGACGGAGAACTTCAGGCAAGCAGCTGAGGAACACACCCCACTCCAAGATCCGTCACTACTTCCATGGAACCTGGTCGGCCACATCTTGGGCCTGTGAGGCGGCGGTGAGCGGAGCCCCGCATCTGACACTACATATGGTGGCCTCCCCTTCCTCACCTGCCCCATCCTATGCCACGGACTCTATGGCGGACTTCCCGGAGGATCTTCTCTCCCACCCGCCAGGTACATTGGGCACGCAAGCGTCGCCAGCAATGTCCATGGGGGACACAGAACGCCAGACTCTGCTGCAGGCTCTACCCACCAGGGCTGACATGGAGGCCCTGGTTCTTCGGCTGGAGGAATCACACCGCAGGGATCTGCAGATGGTCCGTTCGGAGGTGCAGCAGCTGGAGGAGAGAGTGACAGGCGGCGAGGCCTCACACGCATCCCTGGAGAGCCGGGTGCTGCGCCTGGAGAGGGCTCATTCAGACCAATCAGGCCTGGTCTCTT
This sequence comes from Glandirana rugosa, assembly GCA_018402905.1. Lineage (NCBI taxonomy): Eukaryota > Metazoa > Chordata > Amphibia > Anura > Ranidae > Glandirana > Glandirana rugosa. The sequence continues at coordinate 230,209 of BLSH010259880.1, read as the reverse complement.
CACTACAACTCCATTTGGAGGAGCTCGAGGACCAGAGCTGTCGTAATAACCTGTGGCTCCGGGGCCTCCCGGAGGCATCGGGTCAGGAGTCGCTGCAACCTACAGTCCTTGCGATCTGTCAGCAACTGGCTACTTCCATCCCTCCCCGGGACCTTGAATTTTACCGGGTGCACTGCGCCCTGGGCCCACACTCGACGGACCCCAGCAGGCCACGGGATGTCATATGCCGCCTGCACAGGTACGCCCATAAGGAGCTATTACTACGCAAAGCATGGGAGACAGGAGCTATTGACTTCATCATTATTTCTAATATACACCCCCTTTTTTGTTGGTGATTGGATTTCATAATTATGCATTATGTTTTGGCGCTGCACATTATATATTTTACTGTTTGTATTCACAAGTGTTGTTGAAATTGTGGTGCTAGCTGCTTTACTTTTCTGGTGGATGCGCAGTTATATTTTTACAATTTCTAGCTATTGACTTTGATGGTGCTCAGGTGAAACTTCTACACGACCTCTCCAGGGCCACTTTACAACGCCGGGCACTGCTCCGGCCCCTCCTGGACAGGCTACGACAACTGGGCTGCACATATAGGTGGGGGTTCCCTATCGCTCTAACAGTGAGGAAGGGGCCTTCGTCATTCATGCTTCGGCACCTGGAGGAGCTGCCCGCACTGTTTGAGTTTCTGGAGATTGAAAGCTTTCCAGTCCCCAATTGGCTGCAGCCCCTGCCTCGGGCTGCCAGGAGGATCCCTGAACGGGCTGCGAGCAGGGGCCTTCCTCTACGACCTACAGGGAGACGTAGGGGCTCACGTAGCGTGTCCCTCCTAGGTGGCAGAGAGACCTAAATAGGTCGTCTCTAGGTCCCTGGAGTCCTCTTGACTCATCTAGTTTTCTGTTGCCAGTCCTTTCCCTTTTTTTATCTTTTTTATTTTTTACCTTCCTCACTGACTATGTTGTGAAGCTTCGGGGGAACCTGACCTGTCTATGCTCCCCTCTGTGCTCTGCTACGACGATTGACTCATGTGCTCTCCGGTGCACCGCGCCAGTGGATGGGAGAGATTGTGGGCTGGTGCCTCCCCTTCCCCCTTGTGCCCCCCAGTGTCTGGGGGTGACCACGGGATGTCCTCCCTACTTGTTTGAAGAGATCGTGTGTGTGCTCCCCCTACTGGGGTGGGGAAAAACTTTGGTCCCCCCACCATTTCTGGACACTTTGGCGGACGGACTGCTGCAGATGTGCTTTACCCAAATGGCTGGACCCTCCTGGTTGCCATGGCCACCGTGTATGCCGAGTTGCCCTCTTGATGTTCTGAAAGACTTGGGCGCTAGACCCCCATCACCGGGCACCTGGCTGTGGAGTTCCTAGACAGGTATTGGACTCTGTGAGTTGGGCAGATGGGTTGCTCCTGTGTGAATTTAGACCGACTACTTCCAATAGAGACAATGCTATGTACACTGGACTACCACACCCACTCTTATGGCACCTCCTTGATCTAGTTAGCGGTTATCTTAGGCCAATAATGCTGTTTGCTGTCATTTGAGGAGGTGCATGGGGGACTGGGGGGGCGTGGGACCTGGTCCACCTGTTTGGGATCCCTGCAGTACTTCGATTGGTGGTGGGCATAACTGCCCCGTGCCACACATGGGGGTGTGTATTTCAGGCTGTGGGGGTTGATCGGGGGGTGGGGGTGGTTGGCCTGTGGCCTCCGGCTACTGTGGGATTGCCTCCCCTACAGGGCTTCATGCAGCGGTTGGAGGCTATCTTTCCCAAGGGCCTGGTGGGGCCTATGGCTCTGCGGTGGTTGGGGGGCCGTGGGTCGGCCGCTCCTGCTCCGACGTTCCTGAGTACTGGGGGCACTAGGACCGGAGCTCAGATAAATAGGCCGGGCCCCTGTGCTATGGCATATATAGGCATCACTACAAGGGACCCCTACTGGTTGCACTCTACGGGTGTTTTGATTATTGCACCTACAGGTTTACTGCCACATGCAGCGTATTACCGGGTAGGGGTATTGATGGGAGTCTCTGGATTGAATGGGGGTGTAGCCACCCCCTTTTGCGGCCGCGCTGGTTCCTCTCCCCCATCCGGCTCGTAGGCCGTACTTTGGCAGACTTGTGCTCTCTGTCGACCGGGAGGGGGGTGGGTCTCTGGGCGGACCTGGAACGGGGGGCTACGTGCCCTGGGGAGGGCCCCGTTGGGGAGGGGGCCCCCTATAGCCCACCTCTGGCAAGTGGTTGCAGACTAGGGGGAGGAGTTCACTGTATCTGCAGTACTTACATGCTTTTGGTTGTATATTTTGATGCTATCAGGTTCCCCCTTCAACAACGGTAAAGAATTTGTTATATACATTACTGGTATGGTGGCTGATGTTCTAATACATGCTTAAGACTACCGTTTCTGCTGGTGCTAGGCACCATTGGTTTACTCAACTTCCAAGAGAGCTCTGACGGGAGTTCAGACCCTTATGCGGTTGCCAACTTCCTTCCCCAAATAGGCCAGCACACACAGTGTCTTAAGGACACAGTTGTGGGTGTAATTGTTCTTGACAGGACCCCCTTTGGGATAGTCCTTTAGTTTTTTTACTTCTCCCACTTTCTCTCTTCCTTTTGTTTCTCTAACTCGTTTTTCCTCTCCCCCCTCCCCCCATTTTTTTTCTCCTCCCTTCTCCCCTCTCCCTCCCCCCCTGCCCACTATGGACACTCAGGCAGTCCCTTACCTTTACCCTCAGCTTCTTTAGCAAGGAGGTGGTCATCTTGGAGGTGTATTTGGGGTCTTTATCATGTTGGATTACTGCCATGTGGCCCAGTCTCTGAAGGGAGGGGATCATGCTCTGCTTCAGTATGTCACAGTACATGTTGGCATTCATGTTTCCCTCAATGAACTGTAGCTCCTCAGTGCCGGCAGCATTCATACGTCCCCAGACCATGACACTCCCACCACCATGCTTGACTGTAGGCAAGACACACTTGACTTTGTACTCCTCACCTGGTTGCCACCACACACGCTTGACACCATCTAAACCAAATAAGTTTATCTTGGTCTCATCAGACTACAGGGCATGGTTCCAGTAATCCTTAGTCTGTCCTTGGTCTGATTATCTTCAACGACCTGTTTGCGGCTTTCTTGTGCATCATCTTTAGAAGAGGCTTCCTTCTGGGACAACGGCCATGCAGACCAATTTGAGGCAGTGTGGTCTGAGCACTGACAGGCTGACCCCACACCCCTTCAACCTCTACAGCAATGCTGGCAGCACTCATACATCTATTTCCCAAAGACAACCTCTGTATATGATGCTGAGCACGTGCACTCAACCTCTTTGAGCAACCATGGTGAGGCCTCTACTGAGTGGAACCTGTCCTGTTAAACCGCTGTATGGTCTTGGCCACCGTGCTGCAGCTCAGTTTCAGGGTCTTGGCAATCTTCTTATAGCCTAGACCATCTTTATATAGAGCAACAATTCTTTTTTTCAGATCCTCAGAGAGTTCTTTGTCATGAGGTGACATGTTTAACTTTCAGTGACCAGTATGACAGAGTGAGAGCGATAACATTACATTTAACACACCTGCTCCCCATTCACACCTGAGACCTTTTAACACTAACGAGTCACGTGACACTGGGGAGGTAAAATGGCTAATGGGCCCAATTTGGATATTTTAATTTAGGGTGTACTCGCTTTTGTTGCCAGCTGTGGCCTAAATTTATGTGAGAAGCCTGAGGGATATTTAAGCAGACCACTCATCCATGCTCTTTGTCAGTTCCAGTGCGCAATTTGTTACGTCACCAGGCCGACTCTTCCCAGCTCACTTCGTGTTCGTGAGTCTGTTGTTCCCGGACTCAGTGTGTTGCGGTTGCTTTATTCAATGTTTTTGTTGATCAAGTCTTGCTCACTGTCGCAGGTAGGATTTGTAATCTTGCTTCATATCATGTTGAGATCATCCCCGTTCATCATGTCCCTCATTTTCGTATGTTCGGTTTCCCGCAGCGGAACTTATTTGTTCATAAGTCTCCAAAGCACAGTTGTTATTCCACTGACATACCAACCCACAGTTATTCCCCAATGCATCATGCACAACGCGACACCACATGGCCAGCTACAGGCCTGATTGTTTTTATATTTGTCCCATTCATATTTGATACATTGCATACCTACTACAGTTCAATTTGAGCCTAGTTATAGTGGCGACACAACGGTTCACATCGGATACGTTACACACATTCGTATCGGTTCATGTCATACCCTCCAACCGCTTTGTATCGGTTCATGTCAATTACTATGTTCATATAATTTTCCCTACTACCAATTTGTATTGGATACATTGCATACCTACTATAGTCAGATCCAAGCCTAGTCGCATTGGCGGGACAATGGTTCACATCAGATACATTACACGTCGATTCGCATTGGTTCATGTCATACCCTCCAACTGATTTGTATTGGTTCATACCATTTACCCTAATAACAGATTTGTATCGGATACATTGTATACTAATCACAGTCTGATTCAAACCTAGTCGCGCCGGTGGCACAGCGGTTTGCATCGAGTACATTGCACACAGATTCGTATCGGGTCATGTCACTTACCCTACAACTGATTTGTATCGGTTCATGTCACTTACCCTACAACCGATTTGTATCGGTTCATGTCGTTCACTCTGTTCATATCATTTACCTTACTACCGATTTGTATCGGATACATTGCATATCTACTACAGTCCAATTCGAGTCTAGTCGCGTCGGCGGCACAACGATTTATATCGGATTCATTTTCTTACTCTCAATCAGTTAGGGTCACAGTTCATTCCTACACATTCAATTTTCTGCTATCCTTTTCTTTTTCGCATATCAGTAGGTTCCTGTCTTGCAATCGTTGCAAGCACACCTCTAACAGCACAGACTTTTGCAATTGTTGCAAGCACGTCTCCAGCAGCACAAACATCTGCAATCATTGCAAGCACATACAGAAATACAAACTTCCCACGGTCACTACAAGCACATCTTCAGTCACACAACTTCCTTGCACTCGTTGCAAGCACACATCCAGCACAACTTCTTACAATCGGGACAAGCATGAATCTCAGCATAACTTGCATCTCAGCATAACTTCTTGCCAATGTTGCAAGCACACATCTCAGCATACTTTCTTGCACATTTCCAGTGGAGCACAAACAGCCACATATCATTTTTGAGTGGCACTTAATTGGCCACTCGTCTCCAGTGGCATTTGCATACAAGCCACTCACCGTATTCTGTCTGTCATTTCTCCTTTAGGTCAGTCAAGTTCAGGTTTCATCCTGATCTTTAACCACTTGATGACCGCCCACCGCAGCGTGACGGCGGCAAGGTGGCTTGTTATCGCGAACCGCCGTCACAGGACGGCGGCCGCGATAACTAGCATTGTGAGCGCACGTGCGCTCACTGTGTTCGGGGGGAGCCAGGGAGCGGGTGCGGCGGACTCGATCGCCGCCGGCTACCCGCGATGGCTCCCCCGCACTGAAAGAACGGAGGTCCGTGTATGTAAGCACGGACCTCCATTCTGTTGAAGGGGGGATGGCGATGATCACAGCCTTCCTGTATATGAAAGCTGTGATCATCCCCTTTTCCCAGCCAGGGCAGCCGCCCACAGTTAGAACACGCCCAGGGAACACAGTTAACCCTTAGAGCGCCCTCTGCAGGTTAACCCCTTCACTGCCAATGGCATTTACAAAGTAATCAGTGCATTTTTATAGCACTGATCGCTGTATAAATGCCAATGGTCCCAAAAAAGAGTCAAAATGGTCCGACATGTCCGCTGCAATATCGCAGTATCACTAAAAATCGCAGATCGCCGCCATTACTAGTAAAAAATAAATAAATAAATAAAAACCCCAGAAATGAATTCTCATCATCCGTAAACGTTGCAACTTTTGCGCAAACCAATCAATAAACGCCGATTTTTTTTTACCAAAAATATGAGGAAGAATATAAATCGGCCAAAACGGATGGAAAAAAATGTTTTTTATATTTTTTTTTTGGATTTGTATTTTATCAAAAAGTAATAAATTTGGGTTTTTTTGCAAAATTGTCGCTCTTCTTTTGTTTATAGCGGAAATCAGAAACTACGCAGAGGTGATCAAATACCACCAAAAGAAACCTCTATTTATGGGGAAAAAAGGACACAAATTTTGTTTGGGTACAACGTCGCACGACCACGCAATTGTCAGTTAAAGCGACGCAGTGCCGAATCACAAAAAGTGCTCTGGTCCTAAAGTGGGAAATCCTTCCGGGGCTGAAGTGGTTAAAGACATCAACCTTTTCTTAAGAAAGGTAATTTTGAGTTACTGGCATAAAAATAGAGAGATCAACACACTGCTATTCCTGGTGAGAGCTGATTGGAGATGTGGAGATTGGAGGATCACAGGAGGAGTTTATGAGGAGCAGCGTTACCTCTATGAGGAGTTCTTGAGGAGCTTTATGACCTCTATGAGGTTGAATTGGTGAGGTGAGAGCCCAGCTAAATTGGTAGTGGATTATCACATTGGGCACGGCATTCTATGATCGATACACCTTTACCACAGTGGCTGTCTTCTATTCTCTCATCATATACAAGGACTATTTGATGTTTAGTATATTGAGATCTTTAGTGGCGCTACACAGTTTTAATTAACTGATTTAAATGTTATATGAGGTTTATAGAATCTCCTTGTTAGTGTTTATCAGCCTATACTTTCATTAATTTGTTATAGCTTGGTCAGCGCTGCATGATTTTGTGTCCTTCATGAACTTAGCAGCAACGAAAGGAACATCAAACTGACATTTTCGGTTGATGCAAACTCTCTGCCCTTCCTTGATCTGAGGATTACTCTAAAGGGAGGTCAGCTTGAGACTAACACCTTTAGGTAGGAAACATCTGCCAATACTTTACTACAAGCCAGTAGCCACCATACCCCCTCCCTGATCCGGAGCATCCCGGTGGGACAATATATGAGAATCTGGAGGAATTGTTCCTTTGACCAACAGTTCCAGAAGGAGGCCGGTGACCTATACAAATGGTTCAAAGAGAGGGGATACTCCCATCAAAACATCAGAAAAACTAAATCTCATGCCAGTACCTGTAACCAAAGAGAATTAATTGATACACCCTCTTCCACATCCCCATTGTTACCACCATCCATTACCCTGGTGCGAATGATAACCAAGTATGGAGCTCAGTTGGGGCAAGTTCAAAAAACGTTGACAAGACACTGTCATTTACTAACAAGAACCCCTCTCCTTCATGAAATCGTGGGCCCCCACCCATTGATGGTGGCTAAATGGGCTAAAAACCTTGCTGATTCCCTGGTCCACTCTGAGTTTAGAAGGACCCCCACCACCAATTGGTTAAGGGAACTTTCGATTAGACCAGGGTTGTATGCATGTGGCAGGTGTAGCATCTGTAGGTATGTGGAGAAGACTAACACTTTTTCAAATGCGGATAATTGAAAATCGTTTAACATCAGTAGGTCCATCAATTGTTCTACTACCAGAGTTAACTATATGCTCACCTATCCGCGTGGCAAGGCCTACGTTGCGAAAACCAAGAGACCACTGCGGGTTAGGATATTGCTAGCATCAAAAATAAAAAGATGATGAAAAAACCACTATCACAATTCCAAATGACAGGTCCTCCTTAATAATTGAAAATAGTGTGGATAGGTGGTGAAGACAGTTCAAAAGAGGGTGGATTGATTTTGCTCATAGATGTTATAAGTGCACCATCAACCAACAAATGGCAACTCGTGGGACACTCCCCAATGGGTATGCACTTACCACAGTAAGTCAAAAGCCATTCAATCACTTATTATGAGAGTCTCCTCCTCACACTGATCCCACTCCTAGTGCATTTTTCCACAATAGAGATCAGTTGTTACATTTTATTTCACAAGGTCATCCTTGCAGTACAAGAGTTCACACTACATGCTGATAACAGATTTTCCAGTTGTCCAGTTAATTGGCTTGTGCCTGCACTCTTTATCCATACAGGGTTTCCTGCTACAATATTTATTGTGCAGTATCCAGTGCTGTCAGACAGGATGACCTTATGAAACGGTCTTCACCACCTATCCACACTATGGGGCGTTCGTGGCAACTTCCCCATAATGTTTTAAAATGGCGGCGGAATGCCTCCCGCTGATTGGTCAAAGCATGCACATGACCTGCATGCTTTGGCCAATCAGCGAATGGCCTGCTGTGAGAGCTTTGATTGGCTAAAGGCAGGATGCCTTTAGCCAATCACTGCACGGCAGTCTCAATCCACGCCCCACACTATATAAAGCCACTTGTACAGCGGCTCTATGATAGTGTGTCGGTGTTGCTTGATAGAGAGAGAGCGTAGATTCCTGTATACAGGCAGTTTAGATAGCTAGATTTAAAAAAAAACTGTTAAAAATAGACAAAAAATAGATAGCTAACTAGCTAGATAGATCCTAGACGAAAACCTTCTCCAGAGTGCTCAGGACCTCAGACTGGGCTGAAGGTTTACCTTCCAACAAGACAATGACCCTAAGCACACAGCTAAAATAACGAAGGAGTGGCATCACAACAACTCCGTGACTGTTCTTGAATGGCCCAGCCAGAGCCCTGACTTAAACCCAATTGAGCATCTCTGGAGAGATCTAAAAATGGCTGTCCACCAACGTTTACCATCTAACCTGACAGGACTGGAGAGGATCTGCAAGGAGGAATGGCAGAGGATCCCCAAATCCAGGTGTGAAAAACTTATTGCATCTTTCCCAAAAAGACTCATGGCTGCATTAGATCAAAAGGGTGCTTCTACTAAATACTGAGCAAAGTGTCTGAATACTTAGGACCATGTGATATTTCAGTTTTTCTTTTTTAATAAATCTGCAAAAATGTCAACAATTCTGTATTTTTCTGTCAATATGGGGTGCTGTGTGTACATTAATGAGGAAAAAAATGAACTTAAATGATTTTAGCAAATGGTTGCAATATAACAAAGAATGAAAAATGTAAGGGGGTCTGAATACTTTCCGTACCCACTGTATATATATATATATATATATATATATATATATATATATATATATATACACACAGCGTATTGAGCGCACTCTATGTGGTGTATAGTCCACTCGACGTGGTGTATTAAAATATATACAGCCTGGTATATATATAATATATATATATAAAAACACACACACACAGCGTATTGAGCGTGCACTATATATCTGTACCTAAGGTATATAGTCCACTTGACGTGGTGTATTAAAATATATACAGCCTGGAATATATATATATACACACAGCATATTGAGCATGCACTATATATCTGTACCTAAGGTATATAGTCCAATTGACGTGGTGTATAAAAATATATAAAGCCTGGTATATACAGTATCTCACAAAAGTGAGTACACCCCTCACATTTTTGTAAATATTTTATTATATCTTTTCATGTGACAACACTTAAACAATTACACTTTGCTACAATGTAAAGTAGTGAGTGCACAGCCTGTATAACAGTGTAAATTTGCTGTCCCCTCAAAATAACTCAACACACAGCCATTAATGTCTAAACCGGTGGCAACAAAAGTGAGTACACCCCTAAGTGAAAATGTCCAAATTGGGCCCAATTAGCCATTTTCCCTCCCCGGTGTCATGTGACTCATTAGTATTACAAGGTCTCAGGTGTGAATGGGGAGCAGGTGTGTTAAATTTGGTGTTATCACTCTCACTCACTCATGCTGGCCACTGGAAGTTCATCACGGCATCTTGTGGCAAAGAACTCTCTGAGGATCTGAAAAAAGAATTGTTGCTCTACATAAATATGGCTTAGGCTATAAGAAGATTGCCAAGACCCTGAAACTGAGCTGCAGCGCGGTGGCCAAGACCATACAGTGGTTTAACAGTGCAGGTTCCACTCAGAACAGGCCTCACCATGGTCGACAAAAGAAGTTGAGTGCACATGCTCAGCGTCATATACAGATCTTGTCTTTGGGAAATAGACATATAAGTACTGCCAGCATTGCTGCAGAGGTTGAATTGGTGGGGGGTCAGCCTGTCAGTGCTCAGATCATACGTCGCACACTGCATAAAATTGGTCTGCATGTCTGTCGTCCCAGAAGGAAGTCTCTTCTAAAGATGATGCACAAGAAAGCCCACAAACAGTTTGCTGAAGACAAGCAGACTAAGGACATGGATTACTGTAATCTTGTCCTGTGGTCTAATGAGACCAAGATAAACCTATTTAGTTCAGATGGTGTCAAGCGTGTGTGGCGGCAACCAGGTGAGGAGTACAAAGACAAGAGTGTCTGGCCTACAGTCAAGCATGGTTAAGGGAGTGTCATGGTCTGGGGCTGCATGAGTGCTGCTAGCACTGGGGAGCTACAGTTCATTGAAAGAACCATGAATGCCAACATGTACTGTGACATAATGAAGCAGAGCATAATTCCCTCCCTTCAGAGACTGGGCAGCAGGGCAGTATTCCAACATGATAACGACCCCAAACACACCTTCAAGACAACCACTGCCTTGCTAAAGAAGCTAAGGGTAAAGGTGATGGACTGGCCAAGCATGTCTACAAACCTAAACCCTTTTGAGCATCTGTGGGGCATCCACAAATGGAAGGTGGAGGAGTGCAAGGTCTTTAACATCCACCAGCTCTGTGATGTCATCATGGAGGAGTGGAAGAGGACTCCAGTGGCAACCTGTGAAGCTATGGTGAACTACATGTCCAAGAGGTTTAGGGCGGTGCTGGAAAATAATGGTGTCCACACAAAATATTGACACTTTGGGCCCAATTTGGACATTTTCACTTAGGGGTGTATTCACTTTTGTTGCCAGCGGTTTAGACATTAATGGCTGTGTATTGAGTTATTTTGTGGGGACAGCAAATTTACATTGTTGTACAAGCTGTACACTCACTAGTTTACATTGTATCAAAGTGTCATTCCTTCAGTGTTGTCACATGAAAAGATAGAATAAAATATTTACAAAAATGTGAGGGGTGTACTCACTTTTGTGAGATACTGTATATATATACACACACAGCGTATTGAGCGTGCACTATATATCTG
>BLSH010259880.1:204517-215235 GCA_018402905.1 Glandirana rugosa | reverse complement strand
AATAAAAAGATTTTAGTAGAAGATCAAGATATCCCGGTCCAAGGACGACATCCAGAATCAGATCGTTCTGTAATGCAGGATGAGATCTGCAATCTGCCCCTCAAAGCAGTAGTAGTTAGAGCTGATCGAACCCCTGGATGTTCGGGTTCGGTGGGTTCGGCCGAACTTCGGGAAAAAGTCCTAGTTCGGTACCAAACTTGACCCGAACTTTACCCCGAACCCCATTGAATTCAATGGGGACATGAACTTTTCGGCACAAAAATGACTGTAAAAAAGTCCTGGAAAGTGCTAGAGGGCTGCAAAATGATTTTAGAACAATAATCTGTCCCTTACAGCAACAGCAGGAACCTGGCCCTATAGAACTAGAAGATGATTTTAGAAAAATAATCTGCCCCTCTAAGCAGTAGACTCTACCTTGTCCAGTCAGATCGTTCTGTAATGCAGGATGAGATCTGCAATCTGTCCCTAAAGGCAGTAGTAGTAGTAATCTCTACCTATCTATCTATCTGCAATCTGTCCCTCACAGCACCGGCAGCATTCTCTCCCTACACTACCCAGAGAGCATGTGACATGCAGCACTAAGTTACTCCAGCTTATAAAGAGGATGGGTCACATGATGCACTGGCCAATCACAGCCATGTCATTAGTAGGCATGGCTGTGATGGCTTCTAAGGGCAAACCAGTGAAACGCTTGTTTATTGGCTGCCCTGCAGCTATTCAACATGCATGATCAAATACCCGAACCCAGAACTCGAACCAGAACTTTTTTCAAATGTCCGGGTCTGGGTCACGGACACCCCAAAGTTTGGTGCGAACCTGAACTTTACAGTTCGGGTTCGCTCAACTCTAGTAGTAGTAGTAATCTCTACCTAGTCCAGAATCAGATCGTTCTATAATGCAGGATGAGATCTGAAATCTGTCCCTCAAAGCAGTTGTAGTAATCTCTACCTAGTCCAGAATCAGATTGTTCTGTAATGCAGGATGAGATGTTATTATATCTGCAATCTGTCCCTCACAGCGCCGGCAGCATCCTCTCCCTACACTAGCCTGAGAGCATGTGACATGCAGCACTACGTGACTCCAGCTTATACAGAGGCTGGGTCACATGATGCACTGGCCAGTCACAGCCATGCCATTAGTAGGCATGGCTGTGATGGCTTCTAAGGGCAAACCAGTGAAAAGCTTGTTGATTTGCTGCCCTGCAGCTATTCAACAGGAGGGATCAAATACCCGAACCCAAGCTTTTTTTCAAATGTCCAGGTTCGGGTCGGGTCACGGACACCCCAAAGTTCGGTACGGACCCGAACTTTACAGTTCGGGTTCGCTCAACTCTAATCATGGCTTTCAGACCCCAGAAACCCAAGGAGTTGTACGTGGCTGGGAGGAGGGAGTTGCTGCTAATGTCATCCTCAGTGACCCAGAGGACACTCATGCCTCCTCAAACTTATGCTGCATGGGCTCTCTGATTCTGAAAAGCCTGCAATAAGACCCTATGATTCGTGGTATCAAGGAGAGGGATCATTACTGGCTGGCAACCCTTCTTGATCCACGTTACAAGGGTAAAGTTGCAGAACTCATTCTGCCTGCGCAGAGGGTGCAGAGGATAAAACATCTTCAGGAAGAAAAGTTTGTGCAATGCCTTTCCAGACCCTGGGAGTTTACCATGTCCTGCCGCTGGCCCTGGACAATGTGTTTCTGATGCTTCGGTTGTTCAGAGGCAGAGTGGTGGAGAAGGTGGCCTGCTGAGCGATGCCTTTAAAAAAGTTTGCAGTCCTCAGCACCCAGTCCTGATAGGTTCAAGCAACCATTGTCAGCATCTGCATTATATAGTGCAGGAATATATAGGGGCAAGAGCAGACTTGGAGACCTTTCCAACTGAGCATCCAATTAGTTACTGGGTCCTGAGGATGGATCACTACCCAGAACTTGCTGTCAGGAACTGTTTCACCTGTTGGTGACACTGTAGCTCCCAGACCTATGGGCCGCAGTTCCGGTGTCCACCAGTGGGTGTCCCTTAGCAGTCGGAGGCTGAGCAGTTCCAGTGTCCACCAGCAGGTGTCTCTCAGCAGTCAGGACCTGACATCATCTCCTGTAATCAGGCATCACCTGAGACTGATTGCAGGAAGTGTATTTAAACCTGGGGAGTGCAGTGTTAATTTGCCTTGGTATTGTCTCCTTGTGCCTCTGCTCTGCATTCCTGTTTTCCTGGTTTCCTGAAGCCCATTTCCTGTCTCCTCTCCCTGGACTCCAACCTTGATCCTGCAGCCTGATCCCTTCCTTCCTGCTCAGTCTGGCTCCTGACCCCCTTTTCCCTGTCTTGTCTGCTCCCAGCTTTCCCCTGCTTCATCTCCCATGTATGACCCTGGCTCTGGCAAGTTTATGATTAGGATATCCCTCGTGCTGTATATATTCGATTTGTCTGTTATTTGGTGTGTGTGTTCACTGTTGATTTATTTACTGGTTGTTTTCACTATTCACTATATTGGAGGTGCGTTTCTTGTTATTTCATTTATCATATAATAAATCATATTATTACACTTTACCTGCGTTTCGTACACTCTGTTGCAGTCCACACATTTCTGGTCACAGCGGTCCATGTCATAATACCAAGGCCAATCCTGACCAGAAGTGGCTGCACAGAGAAGCCATCTTGGTTTTGATATGCATCCGGAGGAAGTTATTTATTTTTCTCTGCTAGTGACAGAGGATAATGAATATTGCCGCCAGACATTGCAGGAATGGACCAGTGACCAGCTCTTAGAATGTATCCGTCTTGCTCATTCCCTAGTTGATCAGTATGTTGTTTGGAGAGCTTTCTTTTGGTGGTATTTGATCACCTCTGCGTCATTTCTGATCGCCGCTATAAACAAAAGAAGAGCGTTAATTTTGCAAAAAAAAAAACAAATTTATTACTTTTTGCTAAAATACAAATCCAAAAAAAACATAAAAAAACATTTTTTTCATCGGTTTTGGACGATTTATATTCTTCCTCATATTTTTTGGTAAAAAAAATCACAATCGGTGTTTATTGATTGGTTTGCCCAAAATTGGCCGCGTTTACAGATGATGAGAATTCATTTCTGGGGTTTTAATTTTTTAAAAATGTTTTACTAGTAATGGCGACGATCTGCGATTTTTAGTGGTACTGCGATATTGCATCGGACATGTCGGACATTTTTGACACTTTTTTGGGACCATTGACATTTATACAGCGATCAGAAATTTAAATGATCACGGATTACTGTATAAATGTAATTGGCAGTGAAGGGGTTAACCTGCATGGGGAGATCTAGGGGTTAACTGTGTTCCCTGGGTGTGTTCTAACTGTGGGGGGCTGGGCTACCATGGGCATAAGAAATCTAACTGATCCCAGTGATAGGGATCAGTAGATCTCCCATGTCCCCACTAACAGAGCAGGGAACTGCTGTGTTTACATTGGCGGGTCCCCGTTCTTTGGCTGTGGCCGCTCATAGCGGGTCACTGGCAGACATCGGGTCCGCCCGAGCCGCGGGCACACTCCTCAGGAGTATGGCGGGCGCGCCCCCTAGTGGCCACTCACAGATCGCCGATTTTTTACGGCGATTTGCGCTCAGCGTCCACACTGCCGCCGTAAATACACGGTAGGCGGTGTGGAAGTGGTTAATGCAGTGCAGGCTCTTGTCAGACAGGCTGCATGTAAACCAAATTTTTTTCAACCTTTACTACAGGCATGGTCAGATATGTTGCATTCAGCCGCAGTCAGCTTACACCAACCCATTCCTGCCACCAGAGACCTACCTGCTCAAAGGTCTCTCTCTCCTTCATCTACAGCAACCACAATCACAGCCCAATATACTCTGTTACCAACCAAATATCAATACCCCGTTTCCACCTGCTGCACCTACCCTGCCTTTAACCCACCTACCTCTTCTCCACTGCCTGCAACAATCCCACAAAGATCCCCCTTAGCAACTGCTTCCTCTTTCTTGCCACACTCCAGCCAGCCAATTCCATCAGCTGTACCCCCTACTTACATCCCTGCAGTCACTTACAGAACTTCAGTAGCTAAACCTAAGAAGAAACTGAAGTTTTTCCCAACCCGCACAATCCAACCGCTATCCCATACTGCTTCCCCACCAACCAATCTGTTCCAGTCTGCCTCCACACCAACCGATCAGTTCCAGTCTGCCTCCACACCAGCCGATCTGTTCCAGTCTGCCTCCACACCAGCCAATCTACTTCAGTCTGCCTCTACACCAGTCAATCCATTCCAGTCTGCCTCCACACTAGCCAATTTGACCCAGTCTACCTCCACAACAGCCAATCTGTTCCAGTCTGCCTCTACACCAGCTAATCAATTCCAGTCTGCCTCCATAACAGCTGATCTGTTCCAGTCTGCCTCTACACCAGCTAATCCATTCCAGTCTGCTTCTACACCAGCCGATCTGCTTCTGTCTGCTTCCACACCAGCTGATCTGTTCCAGTCTGCTTCTACACCAGCTGATCTGTTCCAGTCTGCCTCCACAACAGTCAATCTGTTCCAGTCTGCACCTACACCAGCTGATCTGTTCCAGTCTGCTTCTACACCAGCCGATCTGTTCCAGTCTGCTCCTACACCAGCCGATCTGTTCCAGTCTGCTCCTATACCAGCCAATCTGTTCCAGTCTGCTCCTACACCAGCCGATCTGTTCCAGTCTGCTTCTGACAGACCTGAACATGCTGTCCAGCCCGCTGATTTAGTGCCCTCTGCTCAACCTGCTGATCCTGTGCCCACTGATACAGTGCCTGATGACCCGGTATCCATTGATCCAGTACCTGATTACCTGGTGCCCACTGATCCTGTGCCTGATGACCTGGTGCCCGCTGATCCTGTGCCTGATGACCTGGTGACCACCGATCCTGTGCCTGATGACCCAGTGCCTGCTGATCCTGTGCCTGATGACCTGGTGCCCTCTGATCCTTTGCCTGATGACCCGGTGACCGCTGATCCTGTGCCTGATGACCCAGTGACCGCTGATTCTGTGCCTGATGACCCAGTGCCCACTGATCCTGTGCCTGAGGACCTGGTGCTCGCTGATCCTGTGCCTGATGACCCGGTACCCGCTGATCCTGTTCCCGTTGTCCAGCCTGCTGATCCTGTGTCCGCTGTCCAGCCTGCTGATTCTGAGCCCGTTGTCCAGCCTTCTGCTCTGGTTCCTGCTGTCCAGCCTTCTGTTCTGGTGCCCGCTGTCCAACCTGATGTTCCGCTGCCCACTGTCCAACCTGATGTTCCGGTGCTCGCTGTCCAACCTGATGTTCCAGTGCCCACTGTCCAACCTGATGTACTGATGCCCACTGTCCAACCTGATGTACCGGTGCCCGCTGTCCAGTCTGATGATACTGTGCCCGCTGTCCAGTTTGATGATCTGGTTCCTGATTCCCAGCCTGCTGTTCTGGTGCCCGCTGTTGAGCCTGCTGTTCCGGTGCCTCCTGTCCAGCCTGATGTGCTTCTGCCTGCTGCCCAGCTTGATGTGCCTCTGCCTGCTGTCCAGTCGGATAATCCAATGCCTGTTGATCAAATTGCTTTCTCTCCAGCCCACTTCTGATGATCCTTGGACCAAAGTTCAGCTGAATCTCATTGACTCTATGCCTATTGCCATGCCGGATTGTCCTTCAGAGGGTAGGATTCCATTTGCCATTGGGCCTGTTACGGCTGAGGCTTTGTATACCTGCCATGTTGCCTCGATTGGGTCCCTCCTACAATACGTTGCTCTGATGGTGCCAAAGCCTGGTGGTCTGGATATACCTTTTGCAATTTGTAGCCATGTTAACCTTCATGACCTTGGTAGTGGTGAGCTCCAGGGGAGTGGTAGAGCACCATTTGTGCCTTGCCACAACCCGTATGCAGTTGCCACGACTCCAGGTGCATTAGGGGACCCATGTTAGGTAACCAGTGCCTTGGGGAAATCTGGATGGCCGTTGAAATGGTAAACAAGTCCTGGAAATCAGGCAAGCTACAGGATTGTAACCAGACATTCCGGTGTCAAAAGTTTGGTGTTGTCACATGACCCCAGGGTTAAGGTTGCAAATGACCCACGGTACCCCAGAATTGGGATGCTTACTGTTTGGAGGGATCAAATGTCCTATGCCTCTAGGAATCTGGCCAATGGGGTACCTAGCCAGTTACCAGACCCAGGAGGTGGAACACCTGGCTTCTTTTTGGATCCCGGCAGCAGGGCCTCTTATTTGAAACCGGGCATTCCTTGGACTCATGAGACACTTTCGTTCAGGACTCTTTCTGCTATGGCTGGTTGGAGCGTCCAGAGGTCACTCCTTCGAGGGGGGGTACTGTCAGGAATGGTTTCACCTGTTGGTGGCACTGTAGCTCCCAGACCTATGGGCCGCAGTTCCAGTTTCCACCAGCGGGTGTCCCTTAGCAGTCGGAGGCTGAGCAGTTCTGGTGTCCACCAGCAGGTGTCTCTCGGCAGTCAGGACCTGACATCATCTCCTGCAATCAGGCATCACCTGAGACTGATTGCAGGAAGTGTATTTAAACCTGGGGAGTGCTGTCTTAATTTGCCTTGGTATTGTCTCCTTGTGCCTCTGCTCTGCATTCCTGTTTTCCTGGTTTCCTGAAGCCCATTTCCCGTCTCCTGTCCCTGGACTCCAACCTTGATCCTGCAGCCTGATCCCTTCCTTCCCGCTCAGTCTGGCTCCTGACCCCCTTTTCCCTGTCCTGTCTGCTCCCAGCTTTCCCCTGCTTGATCTCCCGTGTATGACCCTGGCTCTGGCAAGTTTATGATTAGGATATCCCTCATGCTGTATATATTCAATTTGTCTGTTATTTGGTGTGTGTGTTCACTGTTGATTTATTTACTGGTTGTTTTCACTATTCACTGTATTGGAGGTGCATTTTTTGTTATTTAATTTATCATATAATAAATCATACTATTACACTTTACCTGTGTTTGGTACACTCTGTTGCAGTCCACACATTTCTGGTCACTCCGGTCCCTGACACTTGCTCAATATGCAATTGAGCTACTGGCCTGTCCTGCATCCAGCGTGCTTTCTGAATGGACATTTAGTGCTGCTGGAGTTTTCGTAACCGATCAAAGAGTGCGCCTGTCCACAGACTTGGTTAATAGGCTCACATTTATAAAAATGAATGAGTCCTGGATCAGCAGCTATCAAGCAGCTGATGCTGAGGCAACTGATTAAATTTGCTAGGGATCTGGGATCCCTTGAAGACTGCCACTGTGAGTGCGCATGCGTGGAGCGTCCATGTCGGCTGTGTAAGCCAGGAGCTCCGGTTCTTCCCGGTCTAATGGAACCACTTCAGCTACCCGCTCAGGAAGCTCAGGAACCGGGGGCAGCCTAAAGATCACTCCAGGATCGGTTTGGAGCTTTGTTTTTTGATGCGGTCCTCGTACCTGGACCCGCTCAGCTAATGGAGGCCGCGGCTTGGGCCTACTCGGTCCGCCGCAAGCTGCGAGGCTACGGAGCAGGAGGGCCTGGTCTCCAGAGGTTTTAGAGCTTCTTAAAAAGGAGAATAAACTTCACTTTACCCAAGTGGATGTAGTAAAGTTAATCAAGGGATCTACTGGCCAGGTGATGTGTGAGTGATCCCTGGGGCAAGGACAATTAATTGAGTCCGAGGCTTTGGTCTACTCCTAATCTTCCTTTTTTTTGTGAACAATTGACAGAGACTAACAGAGATTAACAGGCCTATCATCTGTCACATAAAGGCTGCAGGATCTCCTTCTGTCCCATAAGGAGAAGATCATCTATACCTGCTATTCTGAGTACCCATCATATAATTAAGGCTCAAATTCCTCACACTTTTTATCCTTTCCATATTTTATCTCTTTAGAGAAAGGCCCATCTCCAGCACCCAAAGATTCACTATTCTCTCTCTTGAGACTATGCAGACAGGTGCAGTCAGGCGGGATCTTTCCCGTCAGCCTGGTTTCGATACCCCAGCCTCAAAGGGCCCGCAGAGGCCCTCAGATCCCCACCCAACCATAGGGGTCATTGAGGAGATGGAAGCCGGCTCAGACGGAGGCTCTCAAGTTCTACCTTCTCCGGGGCCACCCCCAGGAACCCAACCCATAGCCCAGATCCTCTCTCCGGCATCCACAATTTTGCTTTTAGAACGGACATTGGATGAGCTCATCACTACACCTCTTAAAGAGCAATGCCCTGGTAACCCCCAGCTTGATCTGTCCAGTCCCCAAGCCCCGGTACCCCACTCTGACTTTCAGATGATGATGGAGGTCTTTTCTAAAATGCTCTCTAAGGGCCTTGCCCAAACAGCCACTCAAATTACCTCTGTTATCCAAGCGGACCTACAGGGCTTGGGGTCCAGGATAGATGCAACAGAGCAAAAAACTATGTTTTTCTTGGGGGGGGGGTGGGGGGGTCGTCTGCGGGTTACCCACTTTAGCCCTGCGCACTTGTTTACCGGTTCCAAGTGGTTGGTTATGTTTATTATGATGGTCCCTCCTGGATTTACCTGAACCTTACGACAGGGAACCGGAGGAAACCCCAAAGTGGGTCCCGAAGGGTCCATTCAGGAGGCCTCGGCCTTCCCAATCGTGGGCTCCCAGGGGGTTCTTAGTTCTGTTCTTACCATTAACCATTTTTGCAATATCGGGGTATTCCAACAGTTTTAATCTCATTTCGGTTCCAAGGTATTGGCCGGGGAGGATGTCATGCTCCTCCCTCTGACTTCGGGATTCTGTTACTGGGATTCCCTTGGTCAGATGTAGTTCTGCTGTTTGGGCAGACACATTACTACTTCTTCCTGATGGTGGGGGTGACTCTTAGATCCCTCACTCTCAGGAATTTAAGGGGGTTTGCGGCGAGGCTTTGCCGCTCCCCTCCCATGTTTTATGTTTTTGTTTTTCCTCTACCGCCTCTGCTCTGTCTTCTCTTTACCTCTCTGCTCTTACCCTTTCTTTTCAGGTACCAGGGAAGTTATCTACACAGTGGACCACAGCGGGCAAATCTTTCATGTTCCCGGTTTCTCAGGTCTCTTCCCCTCCCTCCTATGAGCCAGGTAAGTCTTTGTTCAGTGATGCATAAAGATCGATCCTCATACAGTTATCATGTCCACTAACCTTCCGTCTTCCTCAAAAATTGCAACGCATAATGTTCAGGGCCTTAATTCCCCCATAAAGAGGAAAAAATATTTCAACTTAGCCCACTCTCAACATTTGGACATACTTTTGCTACAAGAAACCCATTTCCCAGAACAATATGTCCCTAAATACATACACCCTAATTACCCCCAGTTTTTTCTGGCAAATGCATCAGATAATACCAAAGGAGTTGGAATCTTCTTCGCCAAGCATTTAGCCTTTACCCTTCTAAAAGAAATTAAAGACCCAGAGGGTAGGTTTATCCTGCTGAAGGGGACCTTAGGAGATTCGATGTACACTTTTTTATCATATTATGCACCAAACCTGGGTCAAGCTAAATTTCTTCATGGGTTGCTTAATCTTATCATGCCCCATCTCGAAGGGACTGTAATATTGGGAGGGGATTCTAATATGGCCCTGGACCATATGCTTGATAAATCGGGTTCAGGAGCTCCCTGCCTTATTCGTCCACCTTAAATTCGCCAGACTTCTCTTCTCGTTAGATCTCATAGATATTTGGAGGGAACTGAACCCTAAGGTGAGGGACTATACTCATTTCTCAGCCACACATAAGAGTATGACCAGAATAGACCATATTTTTGTCCCAGCCTCTGTTTCTCCCTTAGTTTCTAAATCCTTCATTAAAGAATCTCCTCTGTCGGATCATTCTTTAGTAATAATACTTATCAAAGTTGATCTAGGTCGAGGGAGGAATCCCCAATGGCGCCTGAATGAATCTCTCCTAAATAACCCCGTACATTGCACAATGTTAGAAAAGGAAATCAAAGACTACTTTCTCAGGAACGATAATGGGGAAGTCTCGTCCCCAATATTCTGGGCAGGTCATAAAGGGGTCTTAAGGGGAAAATTCATTCAGTTAGCAGCCAGGTTAAGAGGGGAGAGGAGGGTTGATATTGAGAAGCTGTAAAGTGCCTTTCAAGACCTAGATAGGTCTCACAAAAAGAATCCGACTCCCCGTTCCTGGGCACAGCTTGAAGCAGGGAAGGTAGCCTTAAACCTCATACTTACTACTAGCGCTGAGAAACAAATTCAATGGTCTAGAGCACATCACTATTTGCAACGAGATCATATAGGTCCCAGGCTGGCTGCCAGATTGTCCCCCAAGTGCCGTTCCTTTTCTTTCCCAAAGATCAGGGATCACTCAGGAGATCTTACTCAGAACCCAAAACGGATTATGTCTGATGTCAATATTGCCTAAGCTGCTATATCTTTTCGAAACCTTGCCTATAAATGTTACTATGACTCAGCTTAAACACATCCAGCGGATCTTTCTGCGATTTCTATGGCAAGGTAGAGCTCATAGGACAGCAAGCTCAGTGGTTTTTGCCCCACGCTCCCGTGGGGGTCTAGGGGCCCCAGACATTATTAAATATTTTCTAGCTACTCATTTGAAGGCGACCGTCTCTTGGACAGCAAGATTCGCGTCCAGTAGATGGTCGGAAATCGAACATAGTGTTACCCAACCAGTACATTTGTGTTCTCTATTATGGTCAGACTTACACTCATCAATTTCGGAACTGAGTACGGAGTCAAGGCTTTAACTACTCACATTCAGACTGGTATTATCTCTTGTGTTTACATGACCAACCCATTGTG
>BLSH010259880.1:156498-183185 GCA_018402905.1 Glandirana rugosa | reverse complement strand
ACTGTTTTCTGACAAGTTAAACGATACCCTTGAGTTTCACCGTCTATCACTCGATTAGATCTCTTATAATTTACTACGTTTTTTCACTCGAAATATTTGATTAAGACTGAAACGACTCTACGGTCAACACTTACCACGTTTCGTTATAATCTCATTCGACTGCAAAATAATAAAATTCTGAAAGGACGGTTTATAACCTGTATGAACGATTTAAGACATTTGACGGTCTTTTGGGGATTTCTTTTATCAGTCATTAACCTAGGTCTTCTTACCGAATTTTAAGACCATAATAGTTTCGAAAAATAGAACCAATTAAATACTGACTATTTTCTTTAGGGGTTTTCTGGCAGTTTACAGAATTTAGCAAGTATGTCCAATATTTGGCAGGAAAGTCTTAAAATAATAAAACGTCAGCTTACTCTAATATTGCTTTGCACCATTCACAACTGGCATCTCAGCAAAGTCAGAATTAGTTTATAAAGCTCACTTTTTTGCATCATTTAATATTCTCTAGATTAGCTCACTATCTGCCACTTTGAGTTCCCATAGCAAATTGAACAGTCTTTTGTCATTGCATGTCATACTATTTATTCTTGGCTGGCTTTTTAAATATGTTAGCAGAAAAAGGAGAAAGTAAAAGTCAGTTCTTGGGCGTACCTAACTTTACATATCAACAATGAAAAAAGACTAACATTTTACAGATGTTTTGGTAAATGTATGTATATTTTACTGAAGAAAGTTATACAGCATCTGAAATTAATTGCGGTAATTTGGTTTTTATATATTTCTCAGTTGGTCTTTAGCTCAGGATATTATATGCATTCAATATTTAGATAGCACAAAATATGCTTTTTTGTATATTATATTTTATTGCTCTTGTAGTGCATTTTAATCAGTATTTCTTGTACTATTAGTAGTATGCAAGCTTTTAAATTCAACTTCCATTGTCTCATCTTTATCCAGAATGAGTAACCCATATGAAATGTGAATTTAATCTCAACTTCCATAAATAATAATCTGTATGGTAGAAAAAAGTTGTGTGTTCCTGAAAGTGCATAATAAATGTCACAGCTGACAGTCACTTTCAAACCAAATATCACACAACCAAAACCAAATTGTTTTAGAATAGCTCATAAATTTATGACTGTAAACAGCACTTTAAAAATAGGATATTACCACACAGGTTTGTTCACCTATATTAAAATATCTTCAGATTTTTTTTGAGCACACTTAACTAAAGTATTATTGCTTTTATACTGTTATAACTACTAGTACCTTAATTACTTGAGGATCGGAATGTTGAACCCCATTCCTGTCCATGCCTCTTTTCAGTTTTCAGTTCTGTTGCTCTAATACAGAGAAATACTCAACATTGTATCCAAATGAATTTTATATCATTTTTGGAGACAGATTTTTTAGCTGGTATTTAAGCACCACTTGGTTTTCTATTTTTAACTGTTTAAAGGAAAATAGTCAAATTAAAAAAAAAAGAATAGTTTTCCTTACCTGCTGTTAAAAATGTTAAAAATAAATAATCTTGGGGGGGCGGAGACTGTCCAAGATGGCCGCATGATGGGATAGCTCTGCAAAGCACGAGCCGAGCCCTATCACAGCAACCGTGACTTGCGGTGGGAAGAGCTGTACGGGGAGAGCCGGAGTGCAGGACACTTCACTAAGGAAGACTCAGGGAGAGATACTGGAGGAGAGTGAGTGCTCCACCTTCACGTGGAGAGGCGAGCAGCATCCCTGGGTTTTGTCTTGCACTGCCTGGCCGGAGCCGGCAGGCGAGAGGAGAGGTCGCGCTGAGGAGGTGAGCAGAGAGGCAGTGCACGCTGCATGTAGCAGCTACACACCGAGCGGGCAGCTGGGGCTGGGAGCGTAAGTGGTGCCCAAGCAGCGGCACGAAGCCCAGGCTCCAAGTGGAGATAGGAGCAACCGAGGGGACCGCTAAACATGGGCACCCCGCTCCATGCTGCGAGAGACGCTCGGTTGGCGGTAGTACATGCACAGCTGGACACACTGCTGGAGCCTGCCAAAGGGAGCTCAGTCTATACAGATTCCCACATACAATCTAATACAAGAAGTGTCAGAACGCGGAGGCAGCGATTTACATGCTATTCCCCGCACAGACAATCCACAGTAACTGGAAGCAAACTGACAGGAGTTAATGCCTACGGGTTCCTGATTGGGGGCCCCTGTCCCTGCGGAGACCTCGTGAGAAGGGGTCAACAGAGAACATACCAACCATCCTGCTGTGAAGGGTGAGTGTGTTACCACTTTAAAATATTGTTTCATAAGACAATGAATAAAACAGACTTATATTATTGAATATTACAAAGGACAAATTAACAGCAGATTTATGGCGGAAGGGAGTTGAGTCAAACACTGATCACTTAATAACAACAGGGCCTGTGTAACTATATAAGTCCAAAAATGGCACCCAAGGGGCCCCAGACACAGAAAGGAAAAGGGGGAGCAGCGGGAGCCACAAATAAGAACACTCCTAACCCCCAGGCTACACTCACATCACAGAATACAGATATTAAAGGCTATTTTCAGCAAAACCAACAGCAAGAGGAAACATTAAACTCTTCAGAACTGAACGTCAGCCTAGATTCAAGCCATAGAGGGAAACAATCACCCAGTGACAGCCCCTTCTCAAACCCACAGCAGTATCTGGTAGGTAAAAGTAAAAAGCAAAAAGAGACATGGGACATACAGGCATGTATGCAATCATTACCTACAAGAGAGGATGTGGACAAATATATACACAGACTGGAGAATTCTTATAAAACTGAAATACAATCACTCAAAACAGCTATAGAAATAACTGAAGGAAAAACAAAGGTGCTGGAACAAAAAATAACAAGTTTAGATCAGAAATTAATACAATTCGAACAAAAAAATCAGTCGCACGATCAGTGTCTTAAACATATCATCGCTACCATAGAGGATTTGGAAAATCGAAATAGATGACAAAACATCAGGATCAGGGGATTACCGGAAGCGACAGGGCCCGAAGACTTAATCCCAACATTACAGGGAGTATTTAACACCTTATTACAGCGCCCACCTACAACTGAACTGATAATTGATCGGGCACATAGACCACTAGGTCGTAAGAGTTTGGACCCAGAAAAACCAAGGGATGTGATATGTAGGGTGCATTATTTCACTACTAAAGAATGGATTATGGCTGCAGCACGGAAACAGAAAAATATTGACTTTGATGGGGTACAACTGATTTTACTTCAGGACATCTCAAAATACACCTTAGCCCAGGGGTCCTCAAACTATGGCCCTCCAGTTGTTCAGGAACTACTATTCCCATCATGCCTCGGCATGTCTGTGAATGTCAGAATTTTACAATGCCTCATGGGATGTGTAGTTCCACAACAGCTAGAGGGCCGTAGTTTGAGGATCCCTGCCTTAGCCCTAAGAAAAGCAATAAAACCCTTACTGGAAGTTTTGAGAGAAAAAAACATTCTATATAGCCGGGGATTTCCTTTTCAGATTTTTGTATATCACAACGGTCAAAAAGTGATCTTTCGGGGGCGTGGTTTGGACGCTGAAGGCGACGGTCGCACTTCTGGAGAGCTCCGGAGCTCCAGAGCAAATACAAGGGCATCTTTCATTCCCTAGCATCGGTGAGTGACAACAAACACCCAGGAAGCACCCCACCACATTCCCCTACAGATGGGTACAATTTGGTCGCGGATCTGTACGGACCACCGTGGCGCCCGAAAATCCAGGCCGCGGATCCTCCCGCGACTAGGCCGCAACGACTCTCGCGACCACCGGGCCTCTAAATAGCAACACAGACACCCGAAATCAAGCCCAGGGGACCCACCAACATCCCCCCTAAATTGGGAATCCTCAACCATCACCACCTATATAGCCCTCAGAGATGTCCGCAAATTTAACCCGCGGCTTCACCGACCGCTAGGCCTCGCCACCCCAGAGGCCTCAATGATACAGTGAAAAAAGTTTAAAACCCAGAGAGAAGCAAAAAACGACTAATGAACGCACGGTTGACTTAATATCCTACGATACAATCCCCCATTAACATCAAACCGCCATGTCCAGGAAAAGACAGGGCGACTGTAGACCAAAGAAACTTACTGCATACTTTCATTGGCCTGAAAACAGACAGGAAGGCACTGAAAAACCAGCACAAACCTCCAGATCAAATCATTACTCGGACCTCCCAGACGCAGAAAAGGACAGCGCAGAGAGATCCCCCCATTCCACAGATCTCCCCCTTAGCCCACCCTGCTCCAGTCCAGCCAAGGCAAGGATGAGATTGGACTCTGAAGACCTGGCGCAAGGGGTAAGTCTTTATCTCAGCAACACCAGCTCAAGGTACATACCTCCCCCATTGCAGACTTCCCTACTACTAACCAACCTGTGTTAGACACACAGATGAAGGACATGCTACTAACGCTTCATCGCTCCATGCATGAAGAATTCGTTAGCATCACCCACAAGTTCTCTAAAGACATATCTATATTAGGAGACAGAGTCGACCAAGTGGAAGCAGCAATTACAGACATAGCGACCACGGTAAACGACCTTATTGACGCGCATGAGGAGGGAGAGGAAGACAGACAATGGATCAGAGCCAAACTAGCAGACCTTGAGGATCGCTCGAGAAGAAACAACATTAAACTAAGAGGGGTCCCAGAACACACCTCCCAACAAGACCTTTCTAAATATGCGGCGGACCTCCTTAAAACCCTTGTGCCCGATCTGACTCCAATCCAGCTGAGCATAGACCGCATACACATGCTCCCGAAGCCTACCTTCTTACCCAAGGACATTCCTCGAGACGTCCTCATGCGTGTACACTTTTACCCTACGAAAGAATACCATCACTAAAACCTTAAGGAACAACAATATTCAGTACAAGTGGAAACATCCCACAAAATTGTCCATCGACCACAACGGGGAGACCCACCTGGTACCCTCACTAGAAACAGGCCTGTCCCTCCTGAAAACATGGGGAATTATCCCAGACGCAACTCCACTACCAGGCCAAACCAAAACGAGTCCCACCACAATGGAATAACATGCCCTCCAAGAACAAAACCTGGAACAAGAACCGTTGACAACGCTGAAGCAGTGGAAACCGTGAACATAAAGTCTCTCTGGGTGACATTTATCAAAATGTCGTCCTTACTCAGTGAACTTTTTACCCCCCCAAGAAAGCTAGCAGCTAGAAGGAAATATCTAGCTACACAAGTTCTGTGTTCTTTAAACGTTGTTTTGTTATTCTTTTTCTTAAGTCAGCTGTCACCTGCAAATATCTCCTGGGAAGTCACCAGCAACACTTCACATGACGCATTCCACACGCGCTCCACAGATCCACAGTGCAGTTCAGGTAAGAACTGCGTCTACATCTCCATGGGAAAAGAACAAACACACCTACAAACCGTGAGTTGCAACCCTATCGTTCTTCATTATATTCTGCATGGCTCTTAAAATCCTCTCTATTAACACAAAGGGTCTTAACCACCCAGCCAAACGGAGCTCCTTATGGAGAACTGCCAACCAATCACATTGTGACATAATTTGCACTCAGGAGACCCACCTACTCGAACAGGACACACATTTATGTCACAACAAAGACTACCCTAATATCCACTGGGCATCCAAACAAGTCTCTAAAAGAAAAGGAGTGATGATTGCCCTTCACAAAACCGTATCCTTTACCCTTCTGGACAAGATCACAGACCCCAAAGGCAGGTTCTTAATTCTTGTAAGCATACTGAACTCACTAACTTGCACACTAGTGTGCCTCTACGCACCCAACACGCACCAGATACGTTTTCTAAATAATCTGATGAAAAAAATAAACAATATCCGGAAAGGTGCTCTGATCATCTGCGGGGACTTCAACTTAGTACCAGATAAAAATATGGACGCCACCAATCCAGCCGCTAGACCAACCTCCCGCTTGCCTAATTTTTTAAGAGAATATGATTTGCATGACATATGGAGATGCCTACATACCACGGAACGAGATTACACATTCCATTCAATACCACATAACTCATACTCGAGAATCGATTTCTTTCTAGTTGATAAATGGTCCCTTCAAAGAATTCAAGAAGCAGAGATAGAAACAATAACATGGTCTGACCATGCCCCAATCAGCCTAAAACTAATTATCAATACCCACCACTCAACATCCAAGTTATGGAGAGCCAACTCCTACGTCATGCAAACTACCCCATATTCGCACTTTATAAGTGATAAAATTAACACATTTTTTGATGTGAACGTGGGATCAGTATCATCCTCGGCCACTCTATGGCTAGCACATAAAGCTAGCGTCAGGGGGGTACTGATCCAACAACATGCAAGGGCTAACAGGAGGAGGACGCAGCGAGTAGAAGAGATTATAAGGGAAATCACAAGACTAGAAGCTCTAAACATAGCAAACCCCTCTAAGGAGTCCCAAATAAAGTCATGTCCAAATGCCAAGAATTGAGAACCATCCTATTAGAAATTCATGAAAGATCATACCGCAAATTAAAGGCCAACACCTACTCTACCTCAAATAAAGTGGGGAAAGCTATGGCAAATCGAATAAAAGGGCAGAAAATCAAAAGCCACATCCCCTACCTGTATCACCCTCTCACCAATCAAAAAGTTATAAACCCACAGGATATAGCTGACGCATTTAGCACATATTACAGCTCATTATATAATATTAAAGATGATCCAGACACCCCTCAACCACTTCGGGAAGAAATTAGTAAATTCCTCTCCAAAATTGACCTCCCTTCTCTAAGCGAACACCAATTAAAGGATTTAAATTCTCCTTTCACAATAAGGGAGTTAGAACAGGTGATTCTTAGTCTCCCCCCAAACAAGGCGCCAGGCCCAGACGGGCTCCCGGGAGAATACTACAAGCAATATCTCCCCATACTAGGCCCCCATATGTGTAATCTATTCAATGAAGCTGCCTCCTCCTCCTCCCTACCTTCTGATATGCTTGAAGCAGTAATAATTGCACTGCCCAAACCGGGCAAATCCCCCCGATGATTCCACAAAACTTCCGCCCTATCTCCCTGCTAAATCCAGATCTAAAAACTTATGCCAAAACCATAGCACTAAGAATAGCCAAAATTTTACCCTATCTCATCAACAAAGACCAAACGGGTTTCGTAAAAGGTAGACAAACATCAGACGCCACCAGGAGAATGCTAAACCTAATTCATACAGTTAGACACAGCGGAACGCCTTCTCTGCTTCTGACATTAGACGCAGAGAAGTCGTTTGATAGGGTGCATTGGGGTACATGAGAGAAGTCCTCTCAAAATTTGGTTTTAAAAACACAATCCTCTCCGCCATACTAGCTCTTTACAATGCCCCCTCAGCGAGAGTGTATGTGAGCGAAATGCTGTCCCGCCCGTTCCCAATCACAAACAGAACCCGCCAGGGTTGCCCCCTATCTCCATTAATCTTCAATTTAGTAATAGAACCCCTCGCTGAACTCATAAGGAACTCAAAACAGATCTCTGGAACACAGGCAGGCACCTACAACCATAAAACAAGTGTATTTGCAGAGGACATCATCTTGACTTTAACTAACCCCCAATCGTCCCTATCGGCAGTAAGCAAAGTACTACAAGAGTTCGGTTCCGTATCCTACTATAAAACTAACGCAACAAAGTCCCACCTACTAGATATTGGATTAGACGCAACAACTAGAAACCTAATAGCCTCACAATTCCCCTTCCAGTGGGCAGACAGAGGCATTGAGTATCTGGGGATAAGGCTTACCAACAGCCCATCGAACCTTTTCAGGGAGAAATACCAACCCTATAAGGAAAAATTTAACCAAGCACTCAGGGAACTAAGCAGACACAAACTATCATAGTTGGGTAGATTAGCAGGGTTTAAAATGATCGTCCTCCCCCAACTTCTATACCTATTTCGCACACTGCCTATACCAATACCACCAAAATACTTGTCGTCACTCCAAGCGACCCTGCAAAGGTTCGTATGGGCTGATAAGAGACCTAGGATAGCAAACCGCTGGCTCTAGAAAAATAAAAACGCTGGAGGCTCAGGCCTAGTCAATATAGCGGACTATTACTGGGCTAACATCTTGAACCAAGCAAAAGAGTGGTTCCTCCCTACACCCACAACAAGATGGGGAGATCTAGAATCACAAAACACCCCAAAAAAACATCTAGGCACATGGCTGTGTGGAACTCACCCCAAAGCCAAACTGAGCAGGTCCTTACCAATTACAATGATAGCTACAGTTAAGGCTTGGCACAAATTAATAAATCTTAGATGGACAGCTACGAACACAACAGATCTCAACCACACATTAGACATAATAGAAGAAATCATCCCCTCGGTGCACCTCAAGAACCAAATAAAACAGAGCTCAATAACTATCAACAGGCTCCTCTCAAAAGGGAAAATAAAACCCTTCCAAACTTTAAAAGATGACTTAGCTCTAACAGAATTCTCACATTTTCAGTACCTCCAGTTGGCGAGCTGCTTAAAGAAAAACCCTCAAATCTGGGCTAAAATCCCCACACAAATACACACCTTCCTAACGCAAAATTCTGAAGGGAAAAAAGGAACCTCGCTTATCTACAACACGCTTGAAGAAAAAACAATATTTACCCACTCACCCCCATTTACCCGCTGGGAGGGAGATTTTGGTAAATCCTTCTCAGCTGATAAGTGGCACTAAGCAATAAAACACACGTATGCAGCAACTGAATGATCAGCATTATGGGAAACAGCACAAAACATACTTCAAAGAAGATACATGACACCAAATAAAATCGCCACATTTGACAAGCTTGCCTCCCCTTTATGTTGGAGGAAATGCGGGGAACAGGGATCTCTTTTACATATACTATGGAGCTGCCCTAAACGGAAACATTATTGGGAAGAAGCATTTAAAACCATTTCCCAAATCACAAAACAAAAAATCACACCATCCCCTGAGTTAGCACTGGTCAACCTGAGCATTGATAGCTTTTCACCAAAATATAGAACAATCATCTCACACATATTACTAGTGGCCAAATATCATATAACTAAAAATTGGAAAGACCCAGACCCCCCGCAATTTCAAAAGGTAATAGAGTCAACTCAAACCCACTTTCACTATGAAAGAATGATAGCAACAACAAACAACTAACTAAAAACCATAGAACGCAATTGGACACCGTGGAGCACATGGTTTTCAAATTAGAATCAATGAAACATACATAATTTGTCAGTCAAGAAGCGGAGACTCCTACAGGAGACAAATCACAACACACAGTAACTTTCACTAGTTCAACACAGTTACTCTAGCACAATTTAGCTTTCTCCCACACTCCCTCCCCCTCTCCAATTCCAAATTCCATCCCCACTACCCTCCCTATGGCACCCTTCCCCCTCTTGTCACAAGGATAATGTGCCTGAACATAACATATAAATGCTGGAAAAAAATGAGCACAACCCCCCAGAAAGGGCTATATAGCATGATGGGAAACCAGCAAGACACTAATCACCAGGGGTCCCTCCTGGGGCACAGTTTGATCCCATAAGGGGTGCCCTAGGAGGACATACGGAAGACCCTTCCAAAAGATTAGAGGTCAATCGATTTTGCTGTCCCTACGAGACCAACAATGAGAAGATACAATAATTTGTTGCCTTATATGTATACACAACTGCATGTGAAATTGGTATATTTATCAGCATATAATGTTACATAGCAGATATCGTCTCTGAAACCTATCTGTAAACGACTGTTGGCACATCTTTGTACTCTTTGTATTATTTGATAAAAAAACAATAAAAAATATTTTTAAAAAAAGTGATCTTTCGAGACATAACAGACCTGTCAGTATTTCGGGAAAAACTCAATTTACCGGAAATAGAGTTACCATTATGGCCCCAGAATTACGAGGACTTGATTAATAGATTTTTTAGAAGATAAGAAGAATGGGACCTTAAATGACTGAGGGGAAATGGATGGGAGGGGGGGGGGGGACTTGTCATGGGGATGGGGGGGTTAGAGGGAAAAATAAAGGGTTTCCTTCTTCGGAGGGGGTTGGGTTTTTTTTTTCCTTTGATATCCTTCATTTTTTGAAGGATTTCTGGGTATGTTTACACTATATTCATATTGACACAAATGTCACATGTGGGAAAGTGCAATGGGTTTAATGAGATTCACTAAGGGCACACGATGAGAAAACACACAAGTTGGGCTAGTTTGGGGAGAGACAGGAGTTCAATGTCTGGGGGTTCCCCGCCCCCTTTTTTTTTTTTCTCTTTCTTTTTTTTTGTTTACACTAAATTGGTAACGCAGAATTATCACAATGTCACAATAGTATGGAGTCACGAAAGATGAATGGTATGATCACTCCTTAGGGGTGAGGGGTTTGATAGGGTTTTTTTTTTTTTGGGTGATAAGATAACACGAGAATGCTATTTTCTTATGTTTTGTAGGATTTTTCAGTATGTTTGCATGAAAATTGGTATTGCAAGATGTATGGTATGGGTAATTAGTTCAAGGAGATTCACTAAAGGTGTATGGTGTGGATTATGCAAGTGGATATTTTTCACAAAATATGTGAGATAGTAAATTATGATATCACAATAGAATGGATACACTAATGATGAAGGGCAATGACCATTTAGATAAAAGGAAAGATGTGTAGAAAGAAAGATTTTTATATCACTATTATAACACTCTTTTTTTTGGAGATATTACAAAAATAATGGAGGAACACATTATGTATGTATGGTAAAAAGTTAAACAACCCCCCCCTTTTTTTTTTATTTTTATTTCTTTTGCGACTGTTTTCCCCATCCCGGCCCCCTATTTGTTTTCCTCCCCCTCGGTGTGAGAAATGGAGTGGAGAAAAGGAAAGAGAAGTAAATGGAAAGCAAAATGGGAAGATTAAGGAAAAGAAGGAAAACATTTAAAAATATTGAATAGGCTCAGTGCAAAGTAAAGGATCCCAGTCATCGGTCTCAAAGGGCATCTAGATACCCCCTATTAGAGATCCTGTTTATGTAAGGATCAGACTAGTAGAGTCAAATAGCAGAGTGTGAGTTAGGTTACGAGTGGGAGTGTGGCTGTGTGCTTCCACCCCCCTTTTTTTTTTTCTTTCTTTTCTTCTTCTCTTTTCTTCTTTAATTTTTTACACATGGGCTATTTTAAAGTATGCACATTCAATGCGAGAGGACTAAATTCCTCATCTAAAAGGTCTCAGATTCTCTGCTCACTCCATAAGCAGAAAATGGATATAGTTTTTTTCCAGGAGACGCATTTCTGAACGGATCACATACCTAATATACAAAATAGATACTACCCAACTTGGTACCATGATTCATTCAAATACTCCAAATCACGAGGGGTATCTATAGCAATACACAAATGAGTACCCCACCAGATCCTTGAAATATGGAGGGGTAGAGACGGTAGATCTTTAATGCTAAAAATCTCTATTTATGGAAAAAAAATTAAAATTAACCTATATCTGCCTAACCAGGATCAAATAAGAATGAGTAATCAGCTATTGACGGAGCTTATGGAAAAAATAGAGGGGACAACATTGATTGGAGGAGATCTTAACTTCATACTGGATCAGGAAATTGACACCACTGCCCCCGTATATTTCAAAATACAACTCAAACAGCTACCGTATATACTCGTGTATAAGTCAAGTTTTTCATCACATTTTTTGTGCTGAAAAAGACCCCCCTCGACTTATACCCGAGTCAGTGTCTGTGGTGATTAGTAGTTTCACATTAAACAGAGCCGTGCTGCTTCTAAGAGCCGTTCTGTGCTTTGTAAGTGTGATTAAACACATTGGAATGCAGAGAATGCTGAGAGAGGTGTCAGATTCTCAGCTTGATGTCGGGAGGTGGGCGGGACAAGTTCATGTTAGCCGTTCAGTCCCGCCCACCTCCTGATCTCAGTGAAGAGCTGCAGCTCTCTCTCTCTGCATTCTCAGCATTCTCTGCATTCCAATATATTTAATCACACTTACAAAGCACAGAACGGCTCTTAGAAGCAACACAGCTCTATTTAATGTGAATCTAAACTACCTTACTCATCCCTTATGTGTTCTGGCTACAGTCTCTGTGTCCTGGCATTAATATCCCTGTGTCCTGGCATTAAAATCCCTGTGTCCTGGCATTAATATCCCTGTGTCCTGGCATTAAAATCCCTGTGTCCTGGCATTAAAATCCCTGTGTCCTGGCATTAATATCCCTGTGTCTTGGCATTAAAATCCCTGTGTCCTGGCATTAAAATCCCTGTGTCCTGGCATTAAAATCACTGTGTTCTGGCACCCTGTCCCTGTGTTCTGGCACCCTGTCCCTGTTTTCTGGCTCCCTGTCCCTGTGTTCTGGCTCCCTGTCCCTGTGTTCTGGCTCCCTGTCCCTGTGTTCTGGCACCCTGTCCCTGTGTTCTGGCTGCTGCATTTCACACCCTAGGCTTATACGCGGGTCAATAAGTTTTCCTATATTTTTTGGGCAAAAGTAGGGGGGTCGGCTTATACATGGGTCGACTTATACTCGAGTATATACAGTAAATTTAAAAACACTCTCAACAAAAATAGATTGGTAGATGTATGGCGGGCACTCCCCCCGCAAGACAGGGAATACTCGTATTTCTCAAAAATACACAATTCTTACCACAGATTAGATTACTTTTTTATAAATCAAAGGGGATTGATGACGGTGACATCCTCCAAGATAGGTAACATATTATGGTCTGACCATGCCCCTGTTTTCTTGGAGATGAAGTTGTCGGAAGCTTGGAGAGCACAGTGGTCATGGAGACTAAATGATAACCTGTTGAAAGATGAGGCTTGCATTGCAGATATCACACAGGCAATAAAAAACATTATGCTTGACCACGAGAGGGACAGCACTTTGCTCCCCATAAATTGGGAGGCGTTGAAATGCGTACTACTCGGCCAGTTTATAAAACATGGAGCAAGGTTGAAGGCAGAAAAAGCACGTAAATTATCCTTATTATTGAATGAAGTGACAGCATTGGAAAAAAACCATAAGCAGACACCCTAATCGGTAAATATAATTACTTTAACAGACAACTGGAGATTCAAGCTTTATTAAATGAACAAACCTTAAAATTAAGAGATGGAAATTGCACCCTATTTTATCAACAAGGGAATAAACCAGGTAAATTGTTAACAAGAGCATTACATAAATGAAATCCGGGACATCCATTGGAAAAATTATGAAATCCCCTGGAGAGATGACATATGACCCAAGGGATATTTTGGATACATTTTTTACATATTATTCTAAATTATACAATATTCAGACCCCCTTAAAGCAGAGTAACCCAGAAGTCTATAATCAGGAAATACGTCGGTATATTAACCGCTTGCCGACGGCTGATCGGCAATTGACGGCGATAGTGTTGCTCGATAACACGGATCGCCGTCATATGACGGCGGCCGCGAGATCGAGCCCAGTGAGTCCGGGGAGGGCCAGGGATTGGGTGCGGCGGATTCGATCTCCGCCGGCCACCCGCGATCCCCCCCCCGGAGTGAAAGAACGGAGATCCGTGTAAGTAAACACGGACCTCCGTTCTGTGAGAGGGGGAAGTGCTGTGATCACAGCCTTCCTCTACATGGAAGGTGTGATCACTTCCCTTCCCCAGCTAGGGCAGCCCCCATACAGTAAGAACACACCCAGGGAACACAGTTAACCCTTAGAGCGCCCCCTGCAGGTTAACCCCTTCACTGCCAATGGCATTTACACAATAATCAGTGCATTTTTATAGCACTGATCGCTGTATAAATGCCAATGGTCCTAAAAAAGTGTCAAAATTTTCCGACATGTCCGCTGAAATATCGCAGTACCGCTAAAAATCGCAGATCGCCGCCATTTCTAGTAAAAAAAAAAAAAAAAAACCCCAGAAATGAATTTTCATCATCTGTAAACGTGGCCACTTTTGCGCAAACCAATCAATAAACGCCGATTGCGATTTTTTTATCACAAATATGAGGAAGAATATAAATCGGCCAAAACCGATGAAAAAAAATGTTTTTTTATATTTTTTTTTTGGATTTGTATTTTAGCAAAAAGTAAGAAATTTGGGTTTTTTTGCAAAAATGTCGCTCTTCTTTTGTTTATAGCAGCGATCAGAAATGACGCAGCGGTGATCAAATACCACCAAAAGAAAGCTCTATTTGTGGGGAAAAAAGGACACAAATTTTGTTTGGGTACAACGTCGCACGACTGCGCAATTTTCAGTTAAAACAACGCAGTGCCGAATCGCAAAAAGGGCTCCGGTCCTAAAGCTGGAAATCCTTCAAATCCTTAACCACTTCAGCCCCGGAAGGATTTCCAGCTTTAGGACCGGAGCCCTTTTTGCGATTCGGCACTGCGTCGTTTTAACTGACAATTGCGCGGTCGTGCGACGGTGTACCCAAATGAAATTTGCGTCCTTTTTTTCCCACAAATAGAGCTTTCTTTTGGTGGTATTTGATCCCCTCTGCGTCATTTCTGATCGCCGCTATAAACAAAAGAAGAGTGACAATTTTGCAAAAAAACCCGAATTTCTTACTTTTTGCTAAAATACAAATCCAAAAAAAAATATAAAAAAACATTTTTTTTCACCGTTTTTGGCCAATTTATATTCTTCCTCATATTTGCGATAAAAAAATCGCAATCGGCGTTTATTGATTGGTTTGTGCAAAAGTGGTTGCGTTTACGGATGATGAGAATTAATTTTTGGGGTTTTTATTTATTTATTTTTTTTTACTAGTAATGGCGGCAATTTTTAGCGGTACTGCGATATTAGGGCGGACATGTCGGAACATTTTGACACTTTTTTGGGACCATTGGCATTTATACAGCGATCAGTGCTATAAAAATGCACTGATTACTGTGTAAATGCCATTGGCAGTGAAGGGGTTAACCTGCAGGGGGCGCTCTAAGGGTTAACTATGTTCCCTGGGCATGTTCTAACTGTATGGGGGACTGCCCTAACAGGAGAAGGGAAGTGGTCACAGCCTTCATGTACAGGAATGCTGTGATCACAGCCCTTCCCCCTCACACAGAGCGGAGGTCCGTGTTTACACGCCGCACCCGCTCCCTGGCCCCCCCCGAACACAGTGAGCGCGCGCGCGCGCTCACTAGGCTCTGTATCGCGGCCGCCATCGTATGACGGCGATTCGCGTTACAGAGCCACTCTGTCGCCGTCATTTGCCGATCAGCCGTCGGCAAGTGGTTAAGTGGTTAAAGAGACAGCAATTTCCACTTTGTCGGCGAAGGAAGAGGACTTTTCGGTAACAGAAATGCAGATTGCGGTGGGATCCTTGGTCCCGGGCAAAAGCCCGGGTCCTGATGGATTCACACTGCGGTTTTATAAAACATTTAAGGATAGTCTGATCCCTGTAATGACTAAGACTTTTAACTCAGTCTCGGCCTCTCGACCCTTCACAACTCAAGGTATGGAAGCACACATATCACTTACAGTATACCAAAACCAGATAAAGATCACCCTCTTTGCACGAATTATATCACTAACAAATATTGACCTTCGGTTGTATGCGAAACCCATTGCTAATAGGCTTACTCCCATACTACCAAATTTTATTCATAAAGATCAAGTGGGATTTGTTGGGGGTCGAGAAGTGAGAGGCAACACACTGAAGACACTTGCATTAGTAGAATACGCACAGAAACATAATATCCCATCATGCCTTATGTCGGTGGATGCCGAAATGGCATTTGATAGGGTGGGATGGGAGTTTCTGGAAGAAATGTTAAAACAATGGGGGCTGGGTACCCAACTATTGCAGAAGATCATGGCCCTATATAACAATTCTACAGTGAGGGTACGGATGTTATCAGTTCCAATTAGGATACAAAATGGGACTAGACAGGGTTGCCCCTTGTCCCCCCTGCTATATATATATTGACTATTGAACACTTAACAACAGCTATAAGGAATAATGTAGATATCCAAGGAATAAAAATCAAGGATAAAGAATATAAAATGTCCATATATGCGGATGATTTAATGCTGTATGTCTCCAATCCAATAACTACATTACCTAACCTTATAAAAGAATTAAATCGATTTGGGGTGGTCAGTAAATTTAAAGTTAATTATGATAAAACTGAGGCTTTGAATATTTCAATATCAAATGATAAATGGCAGCATATACAAAATAATTTTTCTTTTAAATGGCAAAGGTCAGCAATTAAATATCTGGGTATTTATATTCCCCGAGAATTGAATAAAATATGGGATTTAAACTACTCTCCACTGATTTATAAAATATTGAAATCATTGAAAGAATATGATAAAAAAAATGGTTCTCATGGAGCGGTAGGATCAATTTAATAAAAATGGATATATTGCCAAAATTGTTATATGTTTTTCAAACAACTCCGATAATTATTCCAATGGCTATAATAAACCAATTAAATAAAGCAATAAGGGAATTTGTGTGGGCACGAAAGAACGCACAAATCAACAGAAGCACTTTAATTAGAAATAAAGAAAAAAGAAGGGGATATGGCACTCCCAGACATTAAAACATATATACAATCTGTCTTTGTAACCAGAATAATAGATTGGTTCCATAATGCCAAGAATAAACAATGGGTTGGGCTGGAGGAAGATTTTAGTACACAAAGGCTGAGGTCTCTCCCATGGGTCCCAAAAAATCTGAGGCCCGGAAAGAACGACATTCCGTTTTTACTAGTAGCAACATTCAAAGTATGGGATACCATACTTAAAAAGAAAGTGTTATCAACTAGAATAGGACCTATGGCTCCCCTGTTTTCAAACCAGGAGTTTCCACCAGCGATGGAAACTCAGGTATTTCTTAAATGGAGAATGGAAGAAGATACGATGGTTGTTCAGACCCTGGTAAATGGAAAATTACCTCCACTAGAGATCTGGGAAGCACAATATAGAAAAAAATGGATGCAATATAAACAACTCCAGACTTATATTAAACATTTGATGTCAGATGGAAATCTAGATAGAACATTCCGGTAGATCTAGGTAAGATGAATGAGGGGAGCCAGACATTATGCTGGAGATGTGAGGCCGATATGGGCACTATGTCACATACATGGTTCCACTGCCCAGGAGTACAACCATTCTGGGAAAAGGTGTTTGAGATCTATGGGAAAGTGAAAAATACAAGTATACAAGCCAACATAGAAACAGTGGTACTGTCAATTATCCCTGGATCAATGAAGAATATTAAAAGAGATGTGCTACGACATATGCTGGTGGCAGCCCGTACAATAATAGCTTGGAAATGGCGGAAAAAACAGAACCGTGTATAGGGGATTGGGTGTGCGAAATGTCGGGGATGCGTCTTATGGAGGAAACGGTAGGATCTGAGGATGGAGATGTAGAGCGGATAAAAAAGACATTATTATTATTATTATTATTATTATAATACAGGATTTATATAACGCCGACAGTTTGCACATCGCTTTACAATATTAGGGCAGACAGTACAATTACAATACAATTCAATACAGGAGCAATCAGAGGGCCCTGCTCGTTAGAGCTTACAATCTAGGAGGGAGGGTTAAATGATACGAAAGGGCAATAACTGTGGGGGATGAGCTAATTGTGAAAATAAGGAGTGTAGTTATTAGGTGGTGGCAGGATAGGCTTCCCTAAAGAGGAAAGTTTTCAGGAATCGCCTGAAGGTGGATAGATTTGGGGACAGTCTGACAGACTGGGGTAGGGAGTTCCAGAGGATGGGAGAGGCTCGGGAGAAGTCTTGGAGGTGAGTATGAGAGGAGGTGATGAGGGAGCTGGAGAGCAGGAGGTCTTGGGAGGAGCGAAGAGGACGATTAGGTTAATTATTTTGAGACTAGGCTGGTGATGTAGCTGGGAGCAGAGTTGTGGATGGCTTTGTAGCTGATTGTTAGTATTTTGAATTTAATTTGTTGGGCAAGTGGCAGCCAGTGGAGGGAATGGCAGAGAGGTGTGGCAGACGCTGAACGGTTTGTAAGGTGGATGAGCCTGGCAGCGGCATTCATGATGGACTAGAGGGGGGATAGTCTATTTAAAGATAGGCCAGTGAGGAGGGAGTTGCAGTAGTCGAGGTGAGAGATAACCAGGGAGTGAATTAGGAGCTTTGTTGTTTCTCTGGTTAGGAAGGGACGTATTTTAGAGATGTTGCGGAGATTGAGGAGACAAGCCTTAGAAAGTGATTGGATGTGGGTCCAAAAGGAGAGTTCAGAATCCAGGATAACACCAAGCACCCTAACATGTGGGGATGGGTGGGTGGTTGTGCCATTGCTCTTGACAGAGAAGTCGGGGGAAACGGCATGTGGGGGAGGAAATATTATGAGTTCAGTTTTAGACAAGTTGAGTTTGAGGAAGTGGTGTGACATCCAGGCAGATATGTCTGTTAATAAGTTAGTGATATGTGAGGAGACTGATGGAGTGAGTTAGGGGGTGGAGAGGTAGATTTGGGTATCGTCAGCGTAGAAATGATATTGAAAGCCCAGGGAAGAGGTTTATATTGAAAATAATAGAGGTCCAAGAACAGAACCTTGGGGACTCCAACAGAGAAAGGAAGAGGAGAGGAGGAGGTAGAATTGTACGTTACACTGAAGGTGCGATGAGATAGGTAGGACGAGAGCCACTGAAGAGCACAGTCACGGAGACCGAGGGAGTCAAGTTTTTTTTAGGAGGAGGGGGTGGTCAACAGTATCAAAGGCAGCCGAAAGGTCCAGGAGTAGGAGTACAGAGTAGTGCCCATTGGTTTTTGCGGTTAGTAGGTCATTTGTGAGTTTAAGAAGGGCAGTTTCTGTGGAGTGTTGGGGGTGAAATCCCAATTGAAGGAGGTCCAGAAGGTTGTTCTTAACAAGGTGGTGACTCAGCTGGTTGTAGACTAGGCATTCGAGGAGTTTGGAGGAAAAGGAGAGCAAGGAGATAGGGTGTAGATTGTTAAGATCAGTAGGGTCCAGGGATGGCTTTTTGAGTATGGGAGTGACCAATGCATGTTTTAGAGCATGGGGAAGATGCCAGAAGAAAGGGAGAGATTGAAGATGTGAGTTAGAGAGTGTAGGACAGAGTCAGAGGGCGAGCGTAGTATTTGAGAGGGAATAGGGTCCAGTGGACAAGTGGTTAGGTGGGCGTGTCGATTGTGCTTGTTGACATGGGGTGTTAACTGGGGAAGATGCCTGCAGAGTGGAGAATTCATCACGACAAGGAAAGAATGGGAAGAATTTAGGTCTTCAACAGGGATGGCAGAATATTTAAAGAAATAATAATGACCCCCCCCCCCTTCCCTAACGAGCCCCCCTCCCCCCCTTTTTTTTTTCTTTTTTTCTCTCCTGCATGGAACAGTATGGATGGAAGTGGATGTATGTATGTATTGATAGGGATATGGTAGGGAAACAAGGGGAACCTAAATGTTAGATGCACCCATAATGGGGGAACTATTTAAATCAAAATAAGGCAACTTGAGAAAGGGCATTAACTTAAAAGAGAAAATTATGCCAGATAGACCCTATAGCTAAGAAAGTAATATATGAAATATAATGCTATGTATGAATTTACGACGGTTAATCCCTCATATGCATGTTTGAAGATATGCCCTTGTGATGTACGATGGTTATTTCTTTATTTTATTTGGATAAAACTAGAAAATGAAATAAAGATAAATTAAAAAAATAAATAAATAAATAATCTTTGTCCATGCATTCAAGCAAAAAGATATTCAGCTACATCTCTTTAGTGAAAAAAAAAACAAAAAAGGGGGTGTGGCATCTGAGCTCGAAGATGGCCGCTTAGGCATTGAGCTCTGTCAGACCACCAGGACAGAGAGGACGATAGCCGAAGCCTGAGGCAGCCCACAGCCGCGAACGAACCCACCAAGCAGCAGTGAGCACGGCGGGGATGCGATGAAGAAGAAAAGACCCGCTGCCTCAGCTAAGCAAGCTGTCGGGCTTCTTCTCCACAGCCGCGAGGCCCAGGCAAAATGGCGGCGGCTCCGCACAGCAGAACAGGGCCGCAGCGGTCTGGGACCGGATCAATCCCACAATCCAGCGGAGCCTCCTCCCCAGCCTTATCTCCTACCACCAGGAGCCCGGCCAAGTCCAGGCTGAGGACGGCCTCCCCACACACAGGCCTAACACACCAGGAGATATAGGTGAGTGGATCGAGTGCCAACACAGGGCCCACACAGCCAATACCTCCAGACCCTTTTGAAGGCCCTTGCCTGAGGAAGAGGCGCGGTCCTTGTGTCATCAGGACAGTCTTTTGCCTAGGAAACACCTAGGAAATGTGTCGCTTATTGATGACGTCACTCCCCTGCGTCTCGTCTCCTGTGTCATATTCCTCGTCCTGGATCCACAAGCCGGCTTCCTACCATCTTCCCTGGACGACTCTGCTT
Source organism: Glandirana rugosa (assembly GCA_018402905.1). NCBI lineage: Eukaryota > Metazoa > Chordata > Amphibia > Anura > Ranidae > Glandirana > Glandirana rugosa. The sequence continues at coordinate 162,780 of BLSH010259880.1, read as the reverse complement.
ACACCTGGACACCTGTCTACATTTGGAGACCCTCTCCCCATCGCAGAGGTTGCAGTGACGCCACTATGGACTACCCATGCTGATTATGCTGTTTATGCTGCTTCACCATGTGAGTGTTTTTATACCATTACTGTAATAAATCCCTTGTAATACTGCACTTAGAGGCGCCTCCTTTTTGTCTTTTTCTCCTTTTGAAGGCTTCACTACCAAAGGCCAGCCTGTCTCTGACACAGTTCTAAAAGACATGCTCATGTCCCTACGGTCCTCTTTACACCAGGACATTATTCATACAGTATAGCAATGTCTGCAAGATGTGAAGGAATTGGGGAGCAGAGTAGACCAAATAGAACAGTCTATGGGCACATATACTGACTCCTTTAACACAATGGTGGACGCTCACAATGCCCAGAGAGAGGATCTATCCTGGGTTAAAGACAAAATAGCCGACCTAGAAGACCGTTCCTGAAGGAACAACTTAAAATCAGAGGCATTCCAGAATCAGTCTCTCCTGTACAGCTACTCACCTTTGCCCAGGACATGTTTTTGTCCATTGCTCCCAACCTCACCTCCTTGGAACTAACCATAGACAGAATACACAGAGTGCCTAAGCCCTCATTTCTGGCCGAAGAAGTCCCTAGGGACGTCCTGCTTAGACTCAATTTCTACAGGGCAAAAGAGCAGCTCCTTGAAGCATTTAAAAAAATAGCCCAGCGTCCAACACAATTTGCCTCCTTGCAATTGCTCCCAGACCTTTCAAGGCATACACTCCAGCGTCGCCACAACCTGGCAACCATAACGAAAGCCCTAAGAAACCATCAAATCCCTCATAAGTGGAAATATCCAGCCACCATAACAGCTACCTATAATGGTACTGCCATTCAAATTCCCACCCTAGAGGAAGGGCTGTCGCTTCTTCACCAATGAGGCATCCTGCCAGCACCCCTGCAAACTACGACCCAAAGCCCTAAACCTCACACACTTCAACAGGACTGGCAGGTGGTCTCCCACAATAAACATCAGAAAAAGAAAACATAAGCTCCCACAGAACCGAAACCTTTCAATTACACATCTCTTCCCGGTTTTGGTCACAGATGGACTTACCTCCTTTTCCCACTCCACCGAAAAGGACATATACACCTGTCCACAAATCCGATAACGATTTCCTTTTTATTGCTCTGACTTTTCTCCTTTCCCCCCTTTTTCTTTCCCTTGTTGTTATGTTTTGTTACAGCCCGAGCAACAGCAGTACAGAGGAAATCTCCAGAGCACATCCTGGATTCCATAATAAAGACCACCTGGATGAACCTGAGCACTCCAAGGGTCCCTTTTGTCTCTCTCAAGCCCACCGCCAAGCAAGGATGACTGAGAGCTATAAACCAGCTTACTACCTCCTTCCCTTCCACTCCCTCGCAGTGAGTAAACCCTCCAAGATCACACGCACCTCACCTATAAGCCCATCATGGCATTCACCTGCTTGTCATTAAACACCAAGGGTCTTAATCACCCTAATCAAACGCCACTTGATGTGGAAGGAGACCCTCAAAAGACAAGCGGATATCCTGTGCATACAGGAAACCCACTTCCTGGCATCTGATGCCCCTAGATGCACCCACAAGCAATACCCTCATGTCTTCTTATCCAATGCCCCCCACAAGAAGAGGAAAGGGGTACTTTTGGCCATTAGAGATTCAGTCGCCTTCCAACTAAAAGACTCTGTGATTGACCCTGAAGGTTGCTATGTAATCATCGTCTGCGACATCAACTCACAACCACTCACAATAGCAGCCATATATGCTCCCAACACACGACAACAGAGGTTTATTCGTAAGCTCCTGACCAAAATTAAGTATAGAAACCTCCTGATTTGTGGAGACTTTAACATTACTCCTGACCCAAACATTGACTCCTCCTCCAATCCCTGCATGAGGAAACCCTCCCTGCAAAATCTCTTACACGAGGAGGATCTATATGACGTCTGGAGATGTCAGAATGCCAACGAAAAGGACTATACGTACTTTTCTCCGAGGCACTGTGTCTACTCCCGTATCGACCTAATCCTGATGGACAAATGGCTTTTACAAAAGGCATCCTCATCTCATATTTATGACATTACGTGGTCCAATCATGCAGCTGTCTCTGTCACACTGGGCAGGCCGGGAACCTCCCCCCTACCCCCACTGTGGCAGTACAACATCAGAGCACTTCGGGACCCTCTATGTTCTAAAGTAGTCACCCAGAGTCTGCAAGAGTACTTCCACATTAATGTGGGTTCAGTTTCGAGCCCACATAGTATGTGGAATGCCCACAAAGTGTACATAAGGGGTGTTCTTATGCAACAGGGAGCCAGGGCAAAGAGACGCTACGATCTTAAACTCAATGAAATTATTGCCAACATTCGTCACCTTGAAACATTGAACAAAACCTCCCCATCCCCTAAATTGACCAATTCCCTCCAAAACCTTAGAAACGAACTAAGGACCCTTCTCCTACAAAACCATGACAAACATTTGAGGAAACTAAAGTTAAACCACTATGCCAATGCAAATAGAGCGGGTAAACTACTGGCCCATCAGATCAAAAAAGCCCATACAAAGTCGAGAATCCAACATCAAATCCACCCAAATTCACAAGATAAGATCTCCAACCCACGGGAGATAGCAAATCAATTTGCAGATTTCTACAGTGATCTTTATAATCTCCAATTTGACTCAAATACACCCAACCATCACAAACTGCCATTGATGCATTTTTAGACAAACTCAAACTCCCTAAATTGTCACCAGACCAACTAGAATATTTGAACTCCCCGATTTCCATCCCAGAAATTAATAGGATCGTGGCGTCTCTTGCCTGTGGCAAATCCCCTGGTCCGGATGGACTACCCAACGAATACTATAAAGTGTATAGTTAAATTTTAACCCCACACTTGAAGGAGGTTTTCCTGGCATCAACCCAGAACTCAACCTTCCCCCAGGAAATGCTTAAGGCGTTTGTGGTTACAATTCCTAAACCTGGTAAACCCCCCACCACACCAGCAAACTTCAGACCCATTTCACTCCTGAACTCTGATGTTAAGATCTATGCCAAGCTACTAGCAAAACGTCTAGCCACGGTTATCCCCTCTTTGATCCAAAAACACCAGATGGGATTCGTACAGGGTAGACAGCCATCAGATGCAACTAGAAGAATACTGAACATAATGCATTATGCTGAACGTACAAGAACGCCTTCTCTGCTACTATCGATAGATGCAGAGAAGGCGTTCGACAGGGTCCATTGGGGCTACATGAGGAGCACTCTGATAAGGTTTGGTTTCCAGGGATTGATCCTGGCCGCAATCCTGGCACTCTATTCTAGCCCCAACGTGCAGGTCTACACATCTGGCCTTCTCTATAAACCCTTTACCATTTCAAATGGCACGAGGCAAGGGTGCCCCCTATTGCCTACTATATTCAATCTAATGCTTGAACCCTTGGCAGAGACTATACGGTCGGACCTTCTAGTAACAGGCTTCCAATTCTCACAAAATCAACACTTCATCAACTTGTTTGCTGATGACGTTATTCTTTTCCTCTCCATTCCCTCAACCTCCCTCCCACAAGCCCACGCAATTTTAACAAATTTCAGTACCATTTCTTATTATAAGGTGAACTGCACAAAATCATTAATACTGAACTTAGGAGTTTCCCTCCAGGTACAAACAAAGCTACAAGAATCCCTACCCATACATGGAGCACCAACGGGGTCCCATACCTAGGCATCACTTTAACATCACCCTTATCCAAACTCCTTCCAGCTAATTTTACTCCCTTTATTCAGAAAATCCAAGCCCAACTCCAATCCATTACGAAAGGAGAAATGGGATGGGCAGGTAGGCTAGCAGCCTTCAAAATGGCCATTCTCCCACAAATATTGTACATGTTCAGGGTCCTCCCCATCCATACCCCTCCTACCATCATTAAATCCCTCTCTGCATTACTAACAAAAGTCTAGAAAGACAAAAAACCAAGGTGCGCCCGAACAAGTCTCCTAAAACATAGACTAGCAGGAGGAATGGGATTGATGGACATTCAGGATTACCACCATGCAACAATAACTGACCAACTAAAATACTGGTTCTCCAATCTAGAATGTCCCTTATGGGTCAATATAGAGAAGACAATGTCCAAAACCCGTGACCTAACGGCACTTCTCATATTTGACACATGGAAGAAATGGGACATCTCTGAACTGCCCCCCCCCCCCCGCATGGCAGCTTCCATTAGAGTGTGGAGGTCCCTCAATAAAAATACTCAGTCCGTGGACTCGGTAAGTCCCCCTGATCTACCTATTCACCTCCTTTCATTGATTATCCCCTTTTTATACACTAAACCTCTCCTCCAATTTGGTATATCAAAGATTCAACACTTTATCTCACAATTCAGCCCCAAATCCTGGCAGCAGCTCCAAGAGGAGTTCCACCTGCCAGTGGACATTAAGTTTACCTGCCTACGAATCCAGCATTTCCTAACTAAGAACCCACTGCCATCCCTTGGAGTCCATACAGACATATGGAACGTCTTAATCTCTAGCCCTCCTAGGCAAAAGGGCATCTCTTCAGTATATAACTCCCTCCATGACAAAATCCTGTTCCAAAAAACCCCTTCTATTCAAAAATGGGAAAAATAATTACGCAAGGAATATCCCCTCAAGGAATGGCGTGCAGCCTTCCTTTCTACCCTAAAAAACTCCAAATGCACTGCGCACTGGGAAATGCAGCTAAAAATCTTACACAGGTGGCACTACACTCCATACAAACTTTCCCGAATCACACCTACTCATTCACCGAACTGCTGGCGGGAATGCGGGCAGGTGGGAACCCTAATACATACGCTAATGTCCAAGTCTCTCCAGCTTCTGGAAAATAATTTTTCACTTAATCTCCTCCTCTACTGGGATTATTACCCCTCCAGAACCAGGACTGGTGCTATTAAATCTCGGAATCAACTCTTCCCATGCTCCTTCAGGCCTATGGTCACCCCTATACTACTTGCAGCCCGTAACACCATACTTAGAAAGTGGTGATCCCTGGAAACACCAAGCCTGTCCGATGCTATCCAGCAAGTGAATATCAACTATTCATTCGAAAAGCTACTAGCCACCAATTCTCTCCCAAGAGACAAATTCGACCATAACTGGTCCCCCTGGGCCTCAGGTAAAGGTTTTAATGTTTAAGTACATATGCATACTCACCTGGTTTATCCTCTTGCTATGATCCTCCAAGCTCTGTACATCCACAAGACTGCAATGCACTCCCTACCCTGTAGTACCTTACCCTGAATGTAATGACATCCCGTTATCACTCCCAAGACAGACTTAACCAACGGTAAAACACCCACCTCTACTATATTTTATCACAAGGGTAACGCACTAAATCTTTCCCCCTCTCTCCCCTTGTTTGTTACATGGTTTACAATAGTTATCTGATGTCTGCAGACAAGAGGGGGTAGGCTCTGTCTCCTACTACAGGCACAGTTTGTTCCCATGTGGGGTGCCTCTTAACCCTTTACAAAAGGTGTCTATCTACCTGAAAGTGCATGTAATCAGTACATAATATGTTGTCTTTTACTTACTACTAGAGAATAAGCTTGGTGCTCATGTTCATAACTGTCAACGTGTTTATTGTCAATAACTGAAAACTTAATAAAAAACTATTGTTTTAAAAAAAACAAAAAACAAAAACACAAATGCATGTATATTATTTAGACTGTGTTGTAAAAGTTATAGTTGCAAATTATAGTATATATTTTTTGAAATCTATCAACCCTGATACTCTGACTGACTGTCACATTTCTTGAAGCCTTAAAATATGTGTGTATGTATAATACAACTCCCCTCCTCCATAAAAGTACTCTATTTTGGAAAGACACCCTAAGTTACTCTAGTAAGAGGTGTGGTGAGTTTTGTTTTTTTACATTTCAAACTGTTTGTAAAGAATTTTTTTAAAATAACAAACTTGTCGTAGTTAGCTGTTCTGTGCAATGGTTTTGCAAAGAGCGGCCCTGATGGCGTTTTGGGCCATTCCCCCTTGGAAAGGAGGAAGGGAGTGAGAAGATAGATGGGAAGGAGAAAAGGTAAGAATGGGAATATGATAAAGAACAGGGACTGGGAAGAAAAGGGGGGAAAAGGGGGAGGGGGAGAAAGGAGGGAAAGGAGGAAGAAAAAGGGGAAGCAGAGCAAAGTTGAGAGGAGGGGACAGAGAAGGGGTGAAGGAAAAGGAATTCCTCTCTTCCAATTCCTTTT
>BLSH010259880.1:143347-156488 GCA_018402905.1 Glandirana rugosa | reverse complement strand
GGTGCCGTTTGTGTCCCCTATATCTCTCGTGCCGTTGACTTATACATCTCTTATTTGTCACAATTCTAGGTCTTGTTTACCAAGCCCCCCTTTTATTCCCAGTCCCTGTTCTTTATCCTATTCCCATTCTTACCTTTTCTCCTTCTCATCCATCTTCTCACTCCTTTCCTCTAGGTACTCTCTACTTTTGCTCCCCCCCCTTCTCCCCTTTCCCAAGCTCAAGGCTATTCTCACTCTTGGCATTTGTTCCTTCTCCCCTGTTATTTGTCACTTTTCCTCCTTAGTTTGGTTTCTCACCAATTCTCCACCTTCACGTGGGGTTCTCTGTCACCATGGAACCATTTGTTCTGGATCTTAACACTGTTTATTCTCTACATATTCAGTTGCCGTGCTCTCTATATCCCCTGTGTTTGCCGTGGGGGGGGGGGGATAGCCCTAGGGCGTGTTCTGCGAACAGTGGATCTGAGGCTGCCTGCATTTAGGTAAGCAGACACCTATATAACTACTTACCCATTCCCAGTACTTTTTGCATCTTGATATAGACTTTATGTCCTATGTTTGTATTATGATGTTTGTACTGTATTTAATTTCCTTAGATCCCATTCTACTCTCCTGAAGAAGCGGAACTATCCGCGAAACCAGTAGAAAATATATATAACTCTGCTGGGATCTTTAGAGCCTCTGGTCTCATCAGAGAGCTACAAGTAAAGCCTCACCAATGTATAGGGGCTGTTTTAATTGATTTTACTGTATATGTTTCAGTATAAACTGTGTCTATTTGTATATGAAATCTTTAATAAATTGTTATTTTTTTAAATCTTCTGTGTAATCCTTGGGTGTTGGAATAGTCCATGCTTCACCAATTATGCTGTGGTCTGTTACTGGGACAGTCCATATCACCCCTCAATTAATAGCTGTGTGTTAAGTTATTTTGAGGGGACAACAAATGTACACTGTTATACAAGCTGTACACTCACTACTTTACATTGTAGCAAAGTGTCATTTCTTCAGTGTTGTCACATGAAAAGATATAATAAAATATTTACAAAAATGTGAGGGGTGTACTCACTTTTGTGAGATGCTGTATATATATATATATATATATATATATATATATATATATATAGATAGATATATATACTTTTTTCACTATATATTTTTTTTTCACTATTCATTATTATTTGCATATAAGTGGATGTCACACTGCATTTTGGAATTGGCAACTCAGATAATATTTTTTTTAATCATACATATCTATGTATATGGTTTAGTTTTGATTGTGCAGAGTTTTATTTATTTTTATTACAATTTTATTTTATTATATCTTTCAATATTTTTATTGAAGTAACAGATCAATGGCACGTAAGATATATACAGTGAACAACAGTGCACAATGGTTGAACAGAAGTTTTGAAACATCTATCCAACAATTTGGTTCTTAATAAAAAGTTGTGGTACTGGTACCTAAGCGCTGGTGATCAGTACACTAAGTGTGATTGACATTTCTGTTAAATGACACTGGTACCTGATGACATTGTTACTGGTCCTAGCTGGTGATCAATACACTGATTGTGCTGACATTGATACTAGATGACATTGTTACTGGTGCTGGCTGGAAATCATGACACTGATTGTGGTTGACACTGGTAGCTAATAACACTGTTACTTGTTCTGGCTGGCAATCAGGACACTGATTGTGGCTGACACTGGTACTAGATGACATTGGTACTTGTGCTAGTTGGCAACAGGATAATGATTGTGGCTTGCACTATTACCTGTTAGTACTAATACTGGTGCTGGCTGGCAATCATGACACTGGTTGGGATTGACACTGGTAGCTGTTGACACTGTACTTGTGCTGGCTGGCGATCAGGACACTGATTGTGGCTGACACTGGAACTACAGTAGATGAAACTGGAATTTTGCTGGCTGGCATTCGAACACTGATTGTGTCTTTCACTGGCACATGATTACACTGTTAAGTTCTCGCATGCAATTGAGAGGTGGTAAAAACAGGTGGTTGGTCCTGCCAAATGAGACTATTGAAGTTACATAGCTACATAGTTAGTCGGGTTGAAAAAAGATACAAGTCCCAGTTCAACCAATAAAATAAATACCAATAGAAAAAAACATAAAAACTAAATTGGAATGAATTGGACCAAGCCACAACAGCCTGCAAAATTCTTGCTATGCAGTAGTTCAAAGTAAAACTCCCGTTAGGTTAAAAAACAGGCCTTAAGGAGGCACTGTGTAGCCTCCTGTAATTTACTGTTCTCAGACCCTGAAAATATGATCCAGCATGGATCACTTCTCAAAGAAATGATGTCAGCCGCTCATGTCAGCAAGCCTTTACTGGTTCTGGCTGCAATCAAGCCACTGATTGTGGCTGACGTTGATACTAGAAGACACTTGCACTGGTGCTGGCTGTTAATCAGAACACTGATTGTGGTTTACACTGGTGCTAGATGTCACTGGTACTTATGTTGCTGGTGATTAGGGATGGGCCTGTGGTTACGTTCGACTTAAACATCGGGCGTTCGCCCGTTCGTTGAATTTAGAACATTATGGGGCTTTCGCAGCGACTTTGGCGCGGCGGAGCACCCCATAATGTATTGCGTGCAGAGGGCGCGCACAGCTCCTCCCCATTGGGAGGGGTCTCGCCATCTGGGCTTTTTTACTCTGACAGTTTATTTATATGGCAGGGCGTGGCCACCCGGTGATGTAAGCAAGTGACCCCACCCCTTCTGATGTCATCTGATGTCAGAGGCGGCGGATCACACATGTACACAACTGAGTGGCCCTGCCCTGCCATAAAAATAAACTGTCACAACAAACCGAGCTCAGTGGGCGGGAGCCCTCCCATGGAGGAGGAGCTGTTGCAGTTTTTTTTTTTTTGGGTCCGCCGTGCGCTGTGATTGACAATGCATTACAATGGGGGACACTTATTTTAAATTTTTTAATAAAGGACTTGTCCCTAATTGTCTCCTGTGTTTTTTTTTTGACACTTTTGGTGAACTAGTAGGGGTACGATGTACCCGATACTAATACACATAGGGGGGTCGGGATCTGGGAGCCCCCTCATTAAAGAAGGCTTCCAGATTCCGATAAGCCACCCACCTGCAGACCCCCACAAACACAGGCTAGGGTTGTGGGGAAGAGGCTCTTGTCCCCATCAATATGGGGACAAGGTGCTTTTGGGTGTGGGGGCATAGCCCCCCTGTCCCAAAGCACCCATACTCCCCATGTTGAGGGCATGTACCCTGGTACGGTTCAGGAGGGGCCCCAGGTTGCATGCTCGGATAAGGAACTGGTTTGGATTTTAGGGGTTGCCCTTAAAATCCAAACCAGGGCCTGTTTTGAACTGGGGGGGCACGCAAATTTTTCCAGTCATTTTTCTGTACGTTGCCGGCAGCCGGCAATACATTACAGCCACGATAATAAATTACAATTTTCCCTTCACAAAGGTAATTTTGCTCTGGCTATGTTCTAAACATCACAGAGCTGTGCCCTTTTACAGGCAGACTAAGGGACCCCCCTACCCAGGTACATTATTTAAAGGAATATTACATTTTTATTGTTTCACTTTAAGCATTATTAAAATCACTGCTCCTGAAAAAATGATTGCTTTAAAAACTTTTTTTTTTGCATTGATACATGTCCCCTAGGGCAGGACCCCATACACATTTTAGGGGGATAACTTGCATATGAACCTTTAAAATTAGCACTTTTGATTTTTCATGTTCGGGTCCCATAGACTTTAACAGTGTTCGAATGTTCGCACAAATTTTCTGCCTGTTCGCATGTTCTGGTGCGAACCAAGGGGTGTTCAGCCCATCACTACTGGCGATCGGGTCACGGTTTTGGCTGACGCTGGTGATAGATGTCACTTGCATTGGTGCTGGCTGGCAATCAGGACACTAATGCTGGATTAAACTTGTGCTAGTTGTCACTGGTATTAGTACTGCTGACAATCAGCACTGAAAGGTCTGCCTTTCCTTTAACAGTCAATCAGTATGACAGTTAGTGTTCAAGCACACTCTAGAGCAGCCCTCAAATTTTCCAGTCGCCTAGTGGAAAATGAGGGTGAGGGCTGGCGAGCATGGGCTGCCTTGGAACGGGGGGGGGGGGGCGAGCACTGCCGGCAGGCGGGGTTGAATGGGAGCCATTCTCCCAGCGATCGCCCAGGGGAAGAGAGAGGAGAGCAGGCGGCTGGATCATCAAACCCCCGAGGAATATCGCTATGACAGCTTTCATTAGAATTGCCGAGTGTTGTTCCTCTCATTCGCTGTCACACACAGCCCCGGGATACTTTGATGGACCGATCACTTGTCCAATGGATGTGTGACATGTATCAAAGTACCTGGGCCAAGAGGCGGGGCTGTATGTGATGGCGAGCAGTGGGAACACTCAGCAATTCAAATGAAAGCTGTTACAGCGATGTTCCTCAGCGCTCTGATGATGACCCGGCTGGCTCTCCTCTTCCTCTCCTCTCTGTTCCCTCAGGTAGGCTGCATTGTTGGACACAGGTAGACTGCATGGGCATAGGTAGGCTGCATTAATGGACACAGGTAGGCTGCATTGATGGGCACAGGTGAGACTGCATTGTTGGACACAGGTAGGCTGCATTCATGGACACAGGTAGGTTGCAATATTGGGCACAAGTAGCCTGCATTGTTGGGCACAGGTAAAGCGGCATTGATGGACACAGGTAGGCTGCATTGTTGGGCACAGGTGAGGCTGCACTGATGGGCACTGATAAAGTTGTTAATTTTTATTTTTGCAACTTATTTCTGCATAAAACTTTAAAGCGTCATTTCATCAGATAATTTATGAGGGCATGTTTAGGGTGGAATTAGGGGTGAGGCAGGGTAGGGGTTGGGTGGGGCAACTGGTGGCGAGTAACCCTTAGGGCCTGGCTAGTAGCTCAGGACTTAAAATGTTGTTCTGCTCTAGAGAATGCACAAGAGCACAGTAAAAAAGTGACATTTTCCAGCCCCCAAGATACCATCTATCCCTTTTAGAAAAATAGGCAGATAGCAAGAGGTTAGTTACATCAGTATATGAGTAATGCAAATTGGGTTTATGTTACACAAATCATTGTCTAAATTATTACTGAAATAAACCATCAATCGCTGTTACCATCATAAAAATACTTGTTTTGTCACTTGCTTCTGTGAAGCTGCTTTAAAAATGATTTGAGAAAATGTGTCTAACAAAGTGAATCAAGTGATGCTGTGTTCACTTCAATTACCTAATCATGTGCAAGGTAAAACCCCTTTTCTTAAAGTGTATCTAACCTCCAAAACAGAAATGTAATGTTTTACTGCTTGCCAGTGCTTGGATGAGGTGGCTGCATTCATTGTCTTGTTTTATTTCCCCTGTTTTCACCTGGTAATCCTATAATTAAACCACTTACTTATTTCATCTATGAGAGGAACCATGTCTGTCACCTAGACTGGACTTCAAACATGGATTAATTTCTTTATCTTCATTACGCAGGAATGGGAGTAATAGTAATGTACAGTCAGGTGACAGTTTTTTGTGCTTTTGGATCAGCTCACAGGAAGTGACAAAATCAACACGTTTTGTTGTACTTTTGTACTGAAAATATTCTTAGCCTGGAAATAGAAAACAAATGCAGCTGTCACATCTAAGGACTGTCAAGTTGTAATATATTCAATTTTTGTATTTGGGTTTAGCTATCCTTCAACTGTACAGTTCCAGCTGTCATTTTAAAACAATACTGGCATGGTAGCTATTCAGGGACAGGGAATCAGAAACTCCTGCAGGTCCCAGTAGGGTTTAATGCAGTCTTTGACAGCCAGAATCTATTACTAAGCCAAGGAACTGAAACAATCAAGGCTTCTGATGCTTCTTTAGATGCCTCCATAGGAGTGTCAGCAGGATCACAGGACGACAGCCTTTTTCTGGGGTGTAGATAAGGGGGAGTCAGGGGGGTTCAATCCCCCCCAGAGCATCTTGCTGTAATGTCTAGTCAGTGTCCCTGCTGCCACTCTGCTCAGCCTCAGTGCATCAGACGTAATCAGACTTGCGGAGTGATCTGTCAGACTCAGCCACAAGGCTGCAGATAAGGTGGTACAGCCCCCCAAGCCATGGTATCCAAGCCCTATCAGTTTAAGTAGTGATGAAAGTTACTAGCTCCTAGCACCTCCCCCACATCTTCTGTGAGGTCTTGATGCTTAGATGCACACATATATTGAAAACTGCACAGCCCAAGGAACTCCTCCTCATATGACAAAGCCGAGAGGGGACCGGGGAGGCAGACGTTTTCCTGCCTCTGGGCCATGCTAAATCTGAGGTCTGATAAGTAGATCTGTGTGGGGGAAGGAGGAGGTGAGAAATCCTGCCTGGGAGAGTTTCCTTTGGTGGGGGTTGAGGAAAGGGCATTGGGTATGTTTTTGGGGGTGTTTCTTATGGGGAAGTTTACAGAAGGGTGGTTAAGGGCAGGGATTTGCTTTTGAGAGGGTAGTTAGCTTGAATGAGGGGAAGTTTTCTTAAGGATTTGGAATTGTTTCTGGGGAGGGGGGTGTTTACTGAAGGAGATATTTTTGCACAGTAAGGTTAACTAATATCCAGTCTTAGATCTCATTCATAGATCCTAAATGACCATAGTGCAGCAACCATACTGCAAATACCTACAGCAGGAATCCCCGGTGTTCCAGTCATCGGCAGCTGCTCAGCCTGTACACTTGAGGGCCAATTTACACTATGTGTGGTATCAGACTTTGCCGCAATTCAAAATGTCTGTCACCACAGGGATAGATGGGAAAAAATTGTTTCCTTTGTGTCACATTCACACTGCAATGCAGCCTAGTGCTGCGATACAATGCAGACATGCTGCACTTTAATGCAGTCCACCAGCCAGAAACACAGGGCAATGCTAGGCAGTGCAGTGCAGGACGCCACCCTACATAGTGATGAATAAAGTTTACATTTTGTACACTTCAAATAAAATGTGTAAAACCAAGGGGGGTAGTGTGGTGCACTAAATCAAGCACCATGCTGCCCCCTAGCACAGGCAGCAACAGCGAGCTGTCGCAGCGGTAAATCTCTGTGGCAGCTCTCCGTTATAGTGTGAATTTACTCTGAGTGACGGGTAAGGTTGTTCACTACTGTAAACATGTATCTGCATGTGTCTGCACATCCAGTGGTTACTTGCAGTTAGGGATACATGTCTGCCCTTGGATACAATCTTTCTGCATCCAGTGTCAGACATTTGTCCCTAATAGCAGGTAACCACTGGAGGTGCAGATACACGAGGATACATATTTACAGAACCAAGTCTCCTTCATTAGGGGTATATGGATTGTCACATCTCTATGATATAATTTAAATAGATATGGTGAGTTACAATATATATACGATTGTAACAAGTATTTGAAAATTATTTAGCAGTTGTGTTACTGCATTCAACACTTACAGACAGGTAGGTAATAGTATGCATAGGCAAGCCATCCTAGATTGAAAACAATTTTCAAATTCCTATTCTTCTGCCCAACCTTCAAAAGTAATTTCTTGCATAGTTTAAGCTCCAATCAAGGAGAGACGGGAGTGTGAACGAGCGGGGGAGAGCAAGCACCTCTGAGGATCAAAAGGTTTGTAAACAGCAAAACAAAGTTCCTATCCACAAATTAAATCTCATATGCACCATTCCATGTCAGTGTAGTTCAGTGTAGTTCAGTTACAGAAAATAAATATGTTCACTTCAACTGGAGGAAACTTCAGCAAAACAAAGTCTCAACACAGTGACACCGCAGAGCCCAGCCAACATCAAAAACAAATACAGCGTTCAGCAGCTTTTCCAACACCCACTCTCAACTCTCTACTTCATCTTGATCAGCCCTCTCCTTACTTAAAGTGGTTGTAACTCTAAAAAAAGAAAAAGAAAAGAAAAGCCCTGTTCCTTTAAAGCAGTTGTTCTCAACTCCTGTCCTCAGGGCCTAGCAACAGGCCAGGTTTGCAAGATAACTAAAATGCATCACAGGTGATATAATTTGCTGCTTAGTGATTGTAACATTCCAGTCTGCATCTCCAAAAGGTAATACTTAAAATTTGGCCTGTTAGTGGGTCCTGAGAACAGGAGTTGAGAACCACTACTTTAAAGCATGTTAAACTGCATAGTGCTTCTGTGGTGTCATTTGTCTCTTTCTATTTTGTTATATACCTTGTTCCTTCTGCCTGTTCCTGAGTCACCCCTTAGTGTGCTGACCACGGTAATCATGGCTGCTGATACATGATACCGTGGTCAGGTTATTGCCTTTGTCATCCCGCTGCTCTCCTCTCCCCCCCACTCCCACTCTCCCCGTCAGCTCAGGAGTCTGTGTAGTGAGGCATCTCCTCCCCACCTCTCCCCTCCTGCCATTATTTCTTCTGTAAAAAGTTACTAATTCCAAATCCTGGCAGTCCTTCTTCAATAAAATGATGTACTACATTGTGTGTGTTTTTTTAAACAATTCTGCAGCTAAATTCCTTTGTTCACATAGCCGATGTGCAGTCACGTGACCACCCAGCTGATGTCTAAGGGGAAACTCAGCCCCTCCCACCGTAGTCCATAGATCGGGGAAGGAGAGCAGCGGGCATCACACATCAGCAATAAGAAAAAAGGTATTTAGCTGCCAATTTTTTTAAAAGACCTAACACTGTGTAGTACATCTTGTTATTGCAAAGAGGCTGGCAGGGATTGGAATATCTGGCTTAACAACCACTTTAACCCTTGATGTGTGTGTGGAGCCAAAACACTGGATCTAGCATATAACATAAGAATTCTGATCAACTTCCCTTGGACTGTGCTCCACCACATACCAGAACTTTTGAAGGACCAAGAACAACCTTATTATTTGGGAGGAGGGGCTGTCCCCTTATTCAAGTACATTCATGGTCAGAAAACAGCCAGAACTTCCTTCATAATAGGGAGTACCAGAGCAACTCTAAGTCCCACTTAAAAGCCAAACATACCCACTCTACCACTGCACAATTTATCCCATTTGCAGTTCATTTCTGATTACGTGAAGCTCCAAGTACCACATCAGAGGCATCCTTCTGAATGACAAATTATATGACACAGTGCCTACCTGCGCTCCATGAAGGCCTCTACAGCAGTGATCTCCAATCTTTTTGGCACTGGGGACCAGCTGCGTGGAAGAAAATTGTGCTGAGGCCCGAGGGGGAATGCGCGGGGGGTATTCGATTTTTTGCGGACAATTTGTCAGGGCAGTGGATGGTGTCGGCGCTTCAATTATCATGGCACCATGGTTGTTATGGTGTCAGGATGATTGAAGCACATTATTTCTATTATTACATTGTAATATAAAATAAAATAGTTCAACTCACCATAATGCAAAATCAGTGGGAGCCCGAGTGTGTCACTTGCCACGTCGCCTGCCAACAGATGTGGATTGTCACTTGCCATTCTGCCTGCCACCAGATGCGGATTGTCACTTGCCATTCTGCCTGCCACCAGATGTGGATGCCACTTGCCATTGCCTGCCACCAGATGAGGATGCCACTTTCCATGCTGCCTGCCACCAGATGAAGATGCCACTTGCCATTGCCTGCCACCAGATGAGGATGTCACTTGCTACACTGCCTGCCATCAGATGAGGATGTCACTTGCCACGCTGCCTGCCACCAGATGAGGATGTCACTTGCCACACTGCCTGCCACCAGATGAGAATGTCACTTGCCATGTTGCCTGCCACTAGATGAGGATGCTACTTGCCATTGCCTGCCACCAGATAAGGATGCCACTTGCCACGCTGCCTGCCACCAGATGAGGATGTCACTTGCCATGCTGCCTGCCACCAGGTGAGGATGTCACTTGCCATGCTGCCTGCCACTACATGAGCATTGTCGTTTGCCATTCTGCCTGCCACCAGATAAGGATGTCACTTGCCATTGCCTGCCACCAGATGAGGATGCCACTTTCCATGCTACCTGACAACAGATGAAGATGCCACTTGCCATTGCCTGCCACCAGATGAGGATGCCACTTTCCATGCTGCCTGCCACCAGATGCAGATTGTCACTTGCCATTGCCTGCCACCAGATGAGGATGTCACTTATTACGCTGCCTGCCACCAGATGAGGATGTCACTTGCCACGCTGCCTGCCACCAGATGAGGATGTCACTTGCCATGTTGCCTGCCACCAGATGCAGATTGTCACTTGCCATTGCCTGCCACCAGATAAGGATGCCACTTGTCACGCTGCCTGCCACCAGATGAGAATGTCACTTGCCATACTGCCTGCCACTAGATGAGGATGCCACTTGCCATTGCCTACCAGTGTCACCAGATGAGGATGTCACTTGCTATTGCCTACCAGTGCCACTAGATGAGGATGCCACTTGCCTGCCAATGCCACCAGATGTGGATGCCAGTGTTAAGGGCAGGAGAGCGGTAATAGGGTGTGGGCATGAGAGATGTTCTCCCTCTGCTCCCCGCCGCACCTCCAAACACTAAAGAGTCTTGCGCGGTGCGGGCAGTGAGATGTCATCTCTATGCTCCCTGTTCCCCACTGAAGTCCTGCACTGTGAGGGTGTAAGTCAGAGGAGCGGTGATGCAGATAGATGTGTCATCTCTGCTCGCCAGCCCACCCAGTTCTCTCATGCAGCCAGCCTGCCTGCGGCCCGACTCCAGGGAGCCCATGGCCTGACAGTGGGCCTCAGCCCCAAGTTTGATGACCCCTGCTCTACAGCATCTGCGTTTCACTTCACTTTGATCAACCTCTGATCCTTAGTCAGATTGGTCAATGGTGCCACTAGGGTGGCATAATTTGGCATGAACCTCCTGTTGTACACCACTATGCAATGGAATCCACAGACCTTCTTTTTGGTGAGCGACTGGGACCAAAAATGTTATAGTCTTTATATTGCTGACTCGTGGCTTCACCAATCCTCTTCCCAAATTGTACCCAGGGTACTTTGATTCTTCCATGCTGACAGCACAATTTTTGGTGTTCACAGAAAGTAACCTCCTTCTCAGGGAGTCTAACACTGCTTGGACTATGGGTAAATGGGATTTCCAGTCCCTATTGAAAATGACAATTTTTCTAATGTTTTTCTTCTTTTTTTCACATAAAATACAAGAAATACAAATATCTGTTGTTCAAAACCTGGTGGGAGTGCAGAAAATTGTACCCAACATTTCCTGATGACAATTAAGGCCTTATGTATTGTTTTTATGCTTTTTTCTTTTTAATATGTTTCTAACATTCGGCTACAATTGACTTCAACGGGGCTCAGATTTTCCAAATTTTAGTCACTTTTGCTGTACCTGTCATTAAATTAACCCAGATATGTTTGGCTCATCACTAGCAGTGACAAGGAAGAACATTTATGGAGGATTCTTGCTATGTGGGGAAAAATTGTTATAGCTCTACTGCCACTGTCCAAGAGAGGGCCCAAAAATTATCCACTGTGATGTAGCAGTATGAGGAAACTGGTGGTGTCTTTATCCACTTTTTGCGATTTGGCACAAATTGCACGGTCATGCAACATTGTACCCAAACAAATTTGCGTCCTTTTTTCCCACAAATAGAGCTTCCTTTTGGTGGTATTTGATCACCTCTGCGTAATTTCTGATCACTGCTATAAACAAAAAAAAAAAGCGACAATTTTGCAAAAAAAAGACATTTTTCTTACTTTTTGCTAAAATACAAATACAAAAAAAAATATATAAAAAAATTTTTTTTTCATCAGTTTTGGCTGATTTATATTCTTCGTCATATTTTTGGTAAAAAAATCGCAATCAGCGTTTATTGATTGGCTTGCACAAAAGTTGCCGTGTTTATGGATGATAAGAATTAATTTCTGGGGTTTTTATTTTTTCACATTTTTTGCTAGTAATGGCGGCGATCTGCGATTTTTAGCGGTACTGTGATATTGCAGCCGACATGTCGGACCATTTTGACACTTTTTGGGACCAATGACATTTATACAGCGATCAGAAATTTAAATATCCACTGATTACTGTATAAATGTTATTGGCAGTGAACGGGTTAACCTGCAGGAGGTAGTGAAGGGGTTAACTGTGTTCCCTAGTCATGTTCTAACTGTGAGGGGGTTGGGCTGTTATGGGCATAAGAGATCTAACTGATCCCAGTGACAGGGATCAGTAGATCTCTTATATCCCCACTAACAGAGCGGGGAACCGCCTTGTTTACATTGGCGGTTCCCCGTTCTTTTGATCTGGCTGCTCATCGCGGCTCGCCGGCGGACATCAGGTCCACCCGAGCTGCGGGCACACTCCTACAGAGTGCAGCGGGCATGCACACCCCCTAGCGGCCACTCTGCAAATCGCCATCTATTTACGGCGATTTGCGGTACACGTCCACACTGCCGCAGTAAATATACTGCTCGCAGTGTGGAAGTGGTTCAAAAATCTGGTCCTAGATCTAAACACCACCTTGTCCCTATTTAACATTTTAAAAATTAAATTCAATAGATTTTTATTGGTTTTCAATGGTATACAGAAGTCAAAGTTCACAAGCAGTACCAAAGTTGTATAAGCATTATTAAGACACATTTCTCAGTTAAATGATTACGATAACCAACAGTAATGTTTTCAATTGGTCTTCCCTGCCGGCTCCGCCAGCCGGGCGCCCACCCCCCCACTCTCACCCCCACGGGGAACACACTGTGATCGTGGGGGAGGGAGCCCCCGTCCAGCCCAGCAACGCCGAGAATCAGATAATACATTAGGTCATGCACACCATCACTGTTAAGTGTATATTTCAGTTTATAAGCACTGCTGCATTAGAGGGGTAGTATAATTAACCAATGGTTGAGTATAGAGAATTGAACAACAAAATTGTAACAAAGATAAACAAAATTAAACATTTGCCTTAATGGATTTACCATTGTCACCAAGCAATGCCTTAATGTCACCGGTTTGTGTAGTTGTTGTACCAGGAATGCCAGTTTCTCCATTTTTCCGCACATTGTGCGTAATGTCCCTGGGATGAGGCATATGCCTCCTCATAGGTGGCATGTGTCTGGGTCGTTGTAATGATTTCATGGAGAGAGGGAGCTGAGCTTAGTTTCCAGTGTCGGACTAAAGCTAACCTTGTGCTGAGGAGGATGTGTGATATAATTGTTTTATGTTCTCTTGGGAATTTCTCG
>BLSH010259880.1:125802-140280 GCA_018402905.1 Glandirana rugosa | reverse complement strand
CGGACTGGAGGCCCGAATACGGTGACTAGAGAAATTCCCGGATTATGGTCTCGAATGTCTGGATCTACATTGGTAACTGTCCTATGTAACGAATGGTTTTGGTCGTAAAAATGGACTCGTTTAGGGGTCTCTACAGTAAAACGCGAATGTGAAAATAGTGTAGTTCCTATTCGACTACTGATGTTACTCTTTCCCACTCTTACAGGGAGGTGTCAAAGTTTTAGAGGTCAAGAAGTGTCTAGATAGTGTCATGTGTAATGTTTTCTCCTTTTTGGAGTGATGATAGTGGTTTCGTGAATCTTTAGTATACCACATGTGTGTTTCCATCCTTTTCTATAGTTATTTTGGTTGGATATCCCCATTTATATCCAATGTTATGATTTCTAAGTGCTTTGGTGATAGTAGTGAGGTTTTTCCTCTTTTGTAATGTGTACTGTGATAGATCTGTGAAGAACTGGAGATTTTGAAACTGTGGAGGGACATTCTCACCCTTTCTCATTGTAGTCATCAGCTTATCCTTGATGTGATAAAAGTGTAAGCGCAAAATGACATCTCTGGGGATTTGCTCAGGTAAAAATGCTGGTTTTGGTAAGCAATGTATCCTGTCAATGGTTACATCTAGGTCTGTAAGCTCTGGTATTAGGCCCTTAAAGAGATCAGTGGCATAAGCCCGGAGGTCAGGCTGTTGTACTGACTCAGGGATCCCCCTGATTTTTAAGTTGTTTTTTCTGCTTCTGTCCTCTATGTCAGCTAACTTAGCTTTAATGGCTTCCATGTCGTTTTCGCTAGCCTCATGGGCGTCTACCAGATCATTTATGGTCGTAGCAAATTCCCCCATTTTTGATTCCACATGTTCCACTCTGTTCTCCACTTCTCTCACCTCTTTGTGAAATTTTTGCATGCAGGAGACAATGTCTGCATGTAGTGTGCTTCTAAGGGATAGCAACATGTCTTTTAGGACTGAGTCTAGCACCGGAGTGTTGGTGATAGGGAACTCCTCTATGGAGTCCGGTAGTTCTCTCGTCTCCTCTCCCGAATCAGAGCCCGCACTAGGTGTCGGACTATATCCACCGCCATCCACTCTAATTTTGGTTTTGGCTGTACTAGCTGATTGTGGTGAGGGAGGGTAGGGGTCCGGGCTGTTTTTAGTACTTAAATTACTCCGTTTTAGGCCTGGATGGGAAGCCTGGGATGCTGGGTCCTGCTTAGGTGTGGATGATGGCCTGGCGCCATCTTGCCTACCTCCGTCCGCGGCCTGGGAGAAGTACATAGTCAGCTTCTGAGGCTTTTTGTCCTCCTTACGTTTCTTGGTCATCGCCCCTGGGTTGTTGGGAACCCGATCGCCTGCTGTAGGAGATCGATGGCTGCTTCCGAAGCTTGCTGCGTGCCGCTGGTCTGCTCTGGATCACGGAGCTCCTCTCCTAAGCTGCCATCTCCGTTCGCGGCCGGCCACGCCCCCCAACATTTTAAAAATTAGATTCCTTGTAAGATAAGGTCCCTAGCTCAGACACTGGCCTCACAGAGGTGATGCCAGTGACTGAGATTTCTCTTTGTGTTAATTGTACATGGGTGTCTGGTGTAAAACAACTATTTGATTGACAATGTGGAAGGAGAGTATTGACAGCATAAAGGAAAAGATGGGAACTGATGCTTTAAGGAAGATCACTCAAGGAACCCAATGGAAGAAAACAAACTGGAAATAATAATGAACATATACAACAGAGCTGTGCGTTGCATCAATGAAGAATCTTATCTTTTTGAAATCATCAAATAAAAATATTTTTAAGAAGCTTTATGAGTCCACATTTTCAGAGGCGGAGATAAAGAAGTTTTTTAAGTTTATTTTTTCAGACACAATAGCCAGAAATATTGTACAGATTGTATACATTCTATGTAAGAAGCTTTGGTAGGCTGCAATTCAAAAGGGGAAACCATATAGGCTTTATCATAAAATAAATAGAGTTTATTAATTCAAAGACAATAGCCAAAAATATTGTACAAATGTAAAGCACACTATTTAATCCGCTTCACTATGCTGCAGTTTAAATCGATTTAACTGTTTCCCAAAACAGATTGTGCTCTCAACCGAATTTTCAGGCCATCAAATGGCTTGTGTCATAATTAATCACATGTACAGCACCATGACAGCTGCAGATCAAGCATAGGCTAAGATAACAGCTTTTATAGTTCTGCTTTATTATGGAGAGAACAAGTAGATTTTTATGATAAAATACAGATTTAGAGTGCATCATTTCAGAGACAATAGTAATACAAATTGTACAGACTTGATGATGTAAGCAGCCTAACTATACCACAGTTTAAGAGGGAAAGAAAAGGCAGGTATTATCATGAAATAAATACCAGTGCTTTATTTCAGAAACAATAAACTTACATATGGTACAGTGTCATGAACAGTATATAAGACCAGGCAGGTTTTATCAAGAAAAAAAATAAATAAAGTGTATAGCCATAAATTTTGAGCAAGCATTGCACAGTATGTAAGCATCTTTTTTGGGGGGTTTCAATTTAGGATGGAGAGACAAGGCAGGTTTTAATCGAGAAATAGAAATAATAGTGTATTGTTTCACAGAAAATAACCACAAATATTGTATATTCAGTGAACAATAGGTAAGCAGCTCTTTTTTTTTTTTTAGTTGCAATATTTCTTTATTTATGTAAGCAGCTTTATTAGGCCACAATTTAAGGGGGAGAGAAAAGGCAGGTTTCATCCCAAAAAATAGAGTGCATTATAGAGACAATAGCTATAATTGTTGTACAGACTTGATGCATATTATGTAAGCAGTTTTGTTAGAGTGCAATTTCAGATGGAGAGGACACAGGTTTTATTGTGAAATAAAAATTAAAGTGTATAATTTCAGAAACAAATTCCTAGTGAATTGTATAGACGTATTTCACATTTTGCAAGCCTTTTACTAGGGCACAATTTGAAATGGAGAGAGAGCAGGCAGGTTTTATAAAGTAAAATTTAGAGTGCAATATAGAGTGCAACAGCCAGAAATGTTTTACAGACTCAATGCACACTATGAAAGCAACTTTAGCAGGCTGCAGTGTAAGAGGGTGAGACCAAGCAGGTTTTATCATGAAATAAATATTTGAATGTTATATTTAGGAGTTTTTTTTCTATTGGTGGGTGGGTATCTTGATTGACACAGATCTACATCTCTGGATGAAATGATTGACAATGAATGCACATAGTTGGACTTTGGGTTTTTCTTTTTATTAAAGGACTTGTCAAAATGACTTTATGTTTTTATTTACACTTTAAATAGGAGGTATATGGGTGCCCTAAGATTGTTAAAGAGGCCTTCAGATTCTGGTAAGCCTCCCACCTACAGACCACATCAACCACCAGGCCAGGGTTTGTTGGGAAGAGGCCCATGTCCTTATCAACATGGGGACAAGGTACAAGATGGGAACAAGGTACAAGGGACCACCCTTGGGAAAGTATGCCCTGTTGAGGGCATTCGGCCTGGTATGCTTCAGGAAGAGGGGATGCACACTCCCCCCTTTTTCTTGGCCTCCCAAGCTGTATCTGCGGATAAGAGTCTGGTATGGATTTTTGAGGGGACCACATGCATTTTGTTTTTATGACCAGGCATTCTCTTCACCCATACCAGATCTGTGTCCTAGATGAGGATCTGATTTTGATGTTAATGGGGACACCACAAAAAACAGCATGGGAAAGGATGGGGGAGGGCGAGCGTAGGGTCAACCCACGGAACCATACCAGACCACATGTCCTTAACATGGGGAGCACCTCAATATTGATGAGTACATGGGTCTCCTTTCCGCAACCATTGCCCATGCAGGTAGATAGGGCAGGTGACATCAGTCATTTGTAAGAATGCGGCAGATACAAGCAACCACTGCTTCCTTACCAACCTTATGGCAGCAGGAAGCTGTAATGTTCATCCATATCAAACCCCCTAAATAACCCCCTAAACTTTCACATTCAGTTAAGTAGTCCTATTAAATTATTTTTTTATTTTATTATTTTTTTCTATTATAATCTTTTCTCCTGAGGTTTATGTCTATGGCCACAAGTCATTAAGCGATAAGTTGCCGCATTCGAGTATTTGTTAACATATCGTACAATGTTTAAAACGGTGCAATTCACAAAGAAACTCTCATTGTTAACTCGCATGCATTATCTATTAAAAAATACTGCATGACAATGTGCGGTAAGTTATCGAAAGCTTCTCACATGAACATCACATCCTGTGTGCAAATATTTAGGGACATACCTTTCAAAATAGGTTTTGATGAACCTCTGGTGGATGGTTTTACCACATTCATCAGAACTGAGTTCTGGAAGTGCTGGTATTTGGTCCTCATCAGTTTGCTGAAGGTCAGAATTGGATAGCAGACCCGCCCGATGAGCCATATTATGCAGCACACAGCAAGCCACAAACATGTCCCTATATTTTTCTGGAGTATAGCGTAGAAACCCCCCAGACATGGATACGCACCGGAATCTGCTTTTCACAATGCCAAATGTCCGCTCAATCACTATTCTAGACTTGTTGAAAGTGGTATTATACTGACTTTCAGATGATGAGTATGATCTCAAAACTGGCTTGAGAAGCCATGGTAAACATGGGTACCCTGAATCGCCTAGAAAAACAAACATTTGATTAGATTAGATTAGATTAGCTTTTTAAAGGTTAAGAACACAAGCTTAAAAAAAAGGGATGAAATATGTAGGTGTCTTACCTATCAGCCAACCTGTGGATATATTTTGAGCTTTGAAATTCTCATAGATTAGGGATTGACGTAATATGTGTGCATCATGCACAGATCCCGGAAAACCTGTGGCCACATTCCTGATGATCAGATTGGCATCACAAACCACCTGGATGTTTAAGGAGTGGTAACCTTTCCTGTTCCTATATATGTGCTCCTTAATGATGGTGCAAAAAAGGCAACATGGGTACAATCAATTGCACCAAGCACATTCGGGCAATACTGTAGAAATATTTTTTTATTTCATCCCACTCTTGGCGAGAATCAGGGAATAATATTTATTTTGGTGCTATTGCATAAAAACGAATTAGAACTGGGTGAGGAGATGGGAAAAAGAGGACTGGGAAATTCCCACAATCTCACTTGCGACCATCTGGTATGACGCCTTTCCAAAAAAAAGTAAGGCTGACAGCAACTTGGTCATGGCTGGTATGGCATGACTTCTCTGTGTAGATGACTCAAGGTACCCGATCATTTGGATATAGAGCTCCATTATCAGTTGCTTCGGTAACCTGAACTTCTGCAGGTTCTCAGCTTCAGAGAATTGGTCCAAAAGTGTGCGCTTCTTGAAGATTATTTCCTTCAAAAGGACCACTTGACATCTCCTCCTCATCCTCCTCTTCTGTATTGCCTTAAATTCCAGGATACTGGATGCAAAGGGCTCCATTTCAATAAGATTTCCTCTGACAGCCTCTAGATAACACTCCTCACTCCTCTTATACTCCACACACCTCCAGCTTGCACATTCTCGCCTATGTTTCAAACAATCACTGGGGAGGTCTGACGTTACCACATAGTTATCGCAAGCTCAGAGCGGTACTTAATTACCGCATGCATTTATTTATTAATTTCCTTTAGTGAATTGACTTTAATGCTTTTTCATGTGTTATTTACTGAACGTTTTTGGTGTTTCCATTGAATACCGCATACAAATGATAGTGAATTGACATTTTCGTTATCACATGTGGTAAGGGATCACGTGACCGACATAACACATGCAATACGATTTAGTGAATTGTGCCCTATGTCTATGAAACTCTGTTTTGTGGCATAGTAATAAAAATATATTGTTTCAGTATAAGGGCTGTGACATATGTGTCAAGTGCGTAAAGTGATTAGTTTCTAGTTTTATTAAACTGTGCCCTTTTAAGCCACATTCATGGTTCAGTATGATGTGTTCAAAAGGATAATTAGTAAGCTGCAACTTTACATGCTTTTTTTCTCTAATTTGGCTTTATTTCTTTCACTGTTCATGGGTTGTTTCTTATTTACATTTTTTATTTACATTTTTGGTTATGCTCGGTGAACCTCGATTATATGGCGGCCGCTATGTCCATATAAGTTCACATGAGATTACTGGTCTCCGATAGTTTGGTGACCTCTGTTGAGTCCATTTGTTGGCAAGTGCAAGCACCCTCCATTGTTTTATTGAATTGAGCCTATACAGTCTTCTATGTACGATATCACCGCTACCTCCATTCAGATGAAACAGGGAGGGCGGAGTTATAGTGGTAACGTAATCATGCCCGTTGGGACCCTGGATGCTGTTTATGCAAAATACCTGTTATTTATTTTAAAATATGAGTATATGTTCAGTTTTAAATAAATTTACTTTTAACCTACTGCACCATGAGCAATCCCCTTACTTTTACATGTGGGTCTTCGGAGTGAGATATTCCAGAACTGTGCTTGGTGTTTTGTTAGCGATATAAGGAGTGAGGAGCGGAGACATTACTGACAACCTTAGTTGGCTGACTGCAATTAGATTTGAGTGGTGTTCCATCCATCCATCTTAAAAGGGATCTCTCCCTAACAGCACTCTTAGACCTCTTGTTACAGAGATCTAAGCTTATGGTTAGAGGCTTTAAATATCCCTATTTGGTGGTGTGCACAGCAGTGAGGATTTGAGGCACAGAATAAACAGTGATTGTTGCTAGGTGCACTATTAGAGAATGTTTGTTCCACACTGTATGGTTGCTCTTTCATCATCTATGAACTTTTTATGAATGTTTCAAATCACTTATTTATTTACTTAAGCTTTTTTATGAATTTTTCAAATCACATATTTATTGATTTATTTATGATATTTTTCTTTATATGAATGGTGTATTTCATACCTATTTATTATTTATGGTGGAAGTCATATTATGTATATACAGTGGGTATAGAAAAGAATTGCCTCCCTTTAAAATAATCACATGTTGTTGCTTTGTGGCCTGAAATGAAGACAGGCACAGTTTTTTTTATCCAGCTGTCCAAGTGAAAGATATAACACCAATATAACAGGAAAAAATATTAAAAAAATCAAGAACAGAATCACTGAGTTGGAAAATGGATCACCCCCCTGCTAAAAATTACTTGTAAACTCAATGAGTTGTAGCTAATCACCTTCTCAATCACACACAAAGCCATTTGACTTTCAACGGTGATCAGCTCTGGTCATTTTCAATTAGCATGAAAAGAGTTTTCCTGGAGCATTTCAGTCTCAGTAGTGCCACTGAAGCAAACAATCAACTATTGCTGGCAAGGCACTGTCAAAAGATCTCTGTGATAAAGTTGTGGACAAGCACAAGTCAGGAGATGGGTAAAAAAATGTTTCAAAGACTTTATCAATGCCTAGAAGCACAGTGAAGTCTATTATTAAGAAGTGAAAGATATTTGGTACAACACAGACCCTCCCTGGATCAGGTTGCTCCAAACCGGATGAAAGAGCCAGGAGGAAACTGGTCAAAAAAGGCTACCAAGATGCCAACAGCAACTCTGAAGCAGTTGCAGGAATTTATGACACAGGGTGCTCATTATGTGCATGTGACAGCAATATTACAAATTCTCCACAAATGTGGCTTGTATGGGAGAGTTGCAAGAAAAAGCCACTCCTCAAGAAAGGCCACAATGAGTCACGATTGAGCTTTACCAAAATGCATCTTAAAAAAAACGAATATGTCTGGCGGAAATCCAATACATCGCACCATCCAAATAACACCATTCCTACAGAAAAGCATTGAGGTGGTAATATCTTGTTATGGGGGCATTTCTCTGCAGCATCTCTGCAGCAGGGAATGGAGCACTTGTTAGGATAGAAGAAAAAATGGATTGGGCAAAATACCATCAAATTCTTGAGGATATTCTGCTGCCCTCTGCCAGAAAGTTGTCAATGGGAAGAAAGTTTACCTTCCAACATGACAATGACCCCAAAGCACAGAGCTAAAATGACCACACAGTGGTCGAAGGAGAAAAAGGTGAATGTGCTTGCATGGCCTAGCCAGAGCCCAGACTTAAACCTCATTGAAAATATGTGGAATAACTTGAAGACTGCAGTCCACAAATGGTCACCATCAGATTTGACTGAACTTGAGCAGTTCTGCAAAGAAGAGTGGGCAAATATTGCAAAGTCCAGATGTGCAAAGTTAGTAGAGACATATTGTATCCCAACAGACTGCAATTAAAGCAAAAGTTGGTTCACAAATCTACTGACACAAAGGGGTGATTCTTTTACCAATTCAGTGATTCTGTTTTTTATAGTTTATTTTTTCTGACATAATGGTGTCATATAAAACAAAAACTGTGTTTGTTTTAATTTCAGATTGCAAAACAACAAAATGTGAAGGGGGGGGGCAGTCTTTTCTATACCCACTATATTTATTGAATTTATGGTTGATGCACAGTTATTTCTGGCAGCGTAACACATTCGTTTTGGTGACTTAAACATTGACCCTGGGCTTCCCCTTAAAATTTTGAAGATGTATTGGCCCTGTGATGGCCAGTTGCATAGACATCAGCAAACCCTGAACATAACACTTGCACCCCTTTTGCTTCCAAGGCTTCCATTGGCAGCATCAGCCAGGAGTTTGTGAACTTTTTCACAGTAAGCTATTGACTTTCTTGTAGGATATATTGCCCCATCCATGTGTTCTGAGGTTACCTGTTCCTCCAAGGTGCCCAGGAGACAGAGCAATAATTCTAGGACCAGAATTTAGAGTTAACTATAAACTGACAAGCTGTAAGTGCTTTTGTAACATTGCCAGTGGACAATTTTTGGTGTCACCACCTAATATTTTATATTTACCAAAAGATGGGTATTATAATGTATTTGTTGTCTATATTTGAGAGAGGTTTACATTTTTAACCTTATTAAAAAAAAAAATTACTAAAACTTTTATCTTCTTAACCACTTCCGCTCTGGAAGGTTTTACCCCCTTCATGACTAGGCTTTGTCTATTATTTTCCACTGTGCTACTTTAACTGGTAATTGCGAGGTCATGCAACGCTGTACCCATACAAAATTGTTATCATTTTTTTCCACACAAATAGAGCTTTCTTTTGGTGGTATTTGATCACCACTGGGTTTTTTATTTTTGCGATATAAACGAAAAATACCGAAAAATAAAAAAAAAACTATATTTTTTTACTCTCTGCTATAAAACATATCCAATAAAGAAAAAAAAAAATTTCTTTGCAAATTATGGCCAAAATGTATTCTGCCACATGTCTTTGGTAAAAAAAATCCCAATAAGTGTATATTAATTAGTTTGCATGAAAGTCATAGTGTTTGCAAACTATGGTATTTAAACTGGAATCTTTCTTTTGTTTCTTTCTTATACTACTAATGGCGGAGATCAATGACTTATAATGGGACTGTGACAGTGCAATGGGCAATCTGACACTAATTGACACTGGGGGGAACTGACTAACTGCCACTGACATCACCAGTGACACTAATACAGTGCTAATAATATGCATTGTCACTATACTACTGACACTGGCTGGGAAGGGGTTAACATGTAGCGCGATCAAGGGTTGAATGTGTGCCTGACAATGTTTACTGTGTGTACTGTGTGCTGTTTTTACTAAGCAATGTGCCAATTTTTGCTCCCTATTCGCAGGGAGAAAAACTGGCACATCGCTTCTGTCAGTAGAGTGCTCTGTGTTGTTTAGC
This sequence comes from Glandirana rugosa, assembly GCA_018402905.1. NCBI lineage: Eukaryota > Metazoa > Chordata > Amphibia > Anura > Ranidae > Glandirana > Glandirana rugosa. The sequence goes on along the minus strand of BLSH010259880.1, from coordinate 130,580 downwards.
TACACAGGGCTCGCTTCTGTCATTCGCTCAGCCAATCGGTGGGTTCTGGATATAAATAATTCATTTGCTGATTGGCTTGTGCTGTAGAGAATAAAAGCACATCTGGGGTGGCGTGTGCGCGCCCCCTTCATGGTAATGTAAATCCCGCATATATACTGTACGTGACTGCACAGCTGAGCCACACTGTAGCAGTAAAGCTACAGGAGGCGGTCGGTAAGTGGTTAACTACAGTCCTACCAATGTGTAAGCCCTATACAAAATACATGTTTGTAGCTCAAGACAAGCAAAGAAAAACAAAAATGGAAAAGGATTGAGACCTGATGAAATTTACAGTGGAGTATTAGGTACAGTGCAATTATCCTATAATAATAAAACTTGCATGTTGTTGCCATAACAACTAATGCATATGTTTCTAAAATAAATTCTTACTAGAATCGACGTATAACAATACCGAAAGCATTTTCTGGGACGTGCAGATTCATTTGAGACTATTTAACATACTGTAAGCATTAAAACAAACAAATTAAAAGATGAGCAGGTTACTTCATTTGTATATTTGTTTATTTAACCAGATATTTCACTGTTTAAAGGAATATCTAACTCTCTAATGCAGCCTATCAGCCTAGTTTACAAAATAAACAGCTTATATTTGCAACTACTACCTAATTAGTGGTGATCACAAATGCATGAAATCTTGAAATGTTATAGGCTGGATTCACATCACTTCCATTATATTTATCTCACACTGATGCAAGCTGCTAAACTCAGTTAGGTCGATGTGCATTGACATCCTTTTTTAATGCATTGCGCTGCATTGATGTGCTTTTTTTTAATCTGATGCGTTATGAGCCAAAATACATTAATTTCCTTTCCTTAATGTGTGTTGTGGTGCATTATGATGCATTGTGACTCATTGCAATACAGTTAGCTGCATTTATTTGCAGCATGTTCCATTCTCCCTCGGTGCAACACATTGGTGTTAACTAATCCTATTAGAAGCAATGAATTTTGTCTTGCTCTTGTATTGGCAATGCTGTCCAATATACAGTATGTAATGTAAATAGACTCTATCTGTCGGGTCCCTAAATGTGTTAATCTAGCAGTTCCCTGCAAAAGAAAACAGCGTATACTCACCTCTCTAGTAGCTTGTGCTTCTTCTTCATAGCTTACCCTTTGCACATTTCTATTGGCCATTTAGGCAACCCATGGTAATGGATTAGTAGAAATGTAATGGGGCAGGAATGCAAGAAGATTTAAACACTGGACATGAAGTTTAATTATCAGTCCTCATGCACACTGGACGTTACAAAGAGAAAATACCCCTGAAACCAGTACTGCTGACAGGACCACACAAGTGACCACACCTTGTTCCCCACCTGGGGTATAATTTGTCTTTCCCTGTGTTAATAGGTTGTCGCTGGGAAAGGATGCAAGCAGGCTGTGAGGTAACCTGACTGCAGGTCTAAAGCAGACCCAGTAGGGTCCATTTACTAGCCAGGAGGCTTAATAACTGTTTCTGCTGGATTTTTTGTTTTGCACTGCGAGGGAATCTTCTTGTTTGCTGTAAACACTGAGAAATAAACACGGGTGGGAAGCCATTAAACCTATTTGATGCATGGAATACCTCTTTGCCAGCTCTCCCCTTTTTTTTTTTCAGATCCTCAGAGAGTTCTTTGCCACAAAGTGCCATGTTGAACGTCCTGTGACCAGTATGAGAGAGTGAGAGCAATAACACCAAATTTAACACACCTGCTCCCCATTCACAGATGATTGAAGAAAAGCTCCAGACGGCCGCACTCCTTTAAATGCTTTATTAGTTATAAATCCATGTGATACAGAATGGGGATAATATGCTGATGCGTTTCACGCCCCCCTAAGGGCGCTTACTCATAGCTGACACAACATAGGTACAAATGCATATAAATACAAGTACTCTAATAGTCGTTTACAGAAATAGCCAATGGCACCACAGTCTACCAGCTGATACATCATCATTGACATAATTAGCTTCCATGGTCTTTCAATCACTCCTAAAGGTGCAGAAGTCCAAAAGAGGGCCAGGCGTTATACATATAATATAAATGGGAAAATCCTCCAGACACACTACTGCAGACTCCCCTGTGAGATTTAACCAGACCGACCCAGCTGTAAACAAAGCAAAACAGTTCTATATAAATATATAAAAAAAACTGTGTAAAAATCACTAAAGACATGTACAAATGAAAAAACTGTATAAAAGCAATCGTGAGATGCTAATTAATAAACAAAAAGAAATCCATGATCAAGGAGGAGGAGAGAGAGAGGAAAAGGAAAATCATCACACCCCTCACCCCTTCATACTATATAATCAATGATCTTAGAAAATGGTGTTAAAAAACTATGATATCAATAATGGCAAGAAACAAACAAAGACATGTAGCTTGAAATATGTGAGCTCCCATGTCGAGAAAACCATCTAGGAACCCTATAAAGGAATACAGAAGATATCTGACACTCTAAAACATAATATGTAAAACATCATGGATCCATAAGCATGGGAAAAAAACTGTGTTTTTTGTTGCTAACCTCCATCCATAAATACGGGTGGTGGGCAACAAATGTAGCTGAAAAGCCCTCAAACAAGGTATACTGTTTTTTGTATACATATAGATACATGATGTCTACTTAAATATAAATATGTAATATATATGTCAGTACAGAGTCCCTAAATAGGAAAACAATCCCCAAAATTATTTACAGCCGAATTATTCACCTTGTGGGTGAGAGGCATCATGGTTAAACAAGGAGATCTGGGGGGCTCACAATGTGTGTGTACATATATTGTTAATCATAAAAGTGGGAAACATCCCACTCAATATTGAGCCCCTCAGGTCTCCTAGTTCCGAAAAAGAATATCCAAAACACCTCCCTCCTACACAAAATTTTAAACTTATCACCTCCTCTGGGTGGAGATACGATTTTTTCCACTGCCTGAATTTTTAAACCCGAAACATCCTTCTGATGCACCTCATTCCAATGTCGGGAGACATTAGTGGCATGGTTTTTATTGATGTCCCTAAGATTGTCACTCATACGATCCTGTAGCCTCCGTGTGGTTCGTCCCACATATTGAACATGACACTGTGTACAAGTGATCATATAAACCACATATCTTGTATTGCAATTGATGAACCTAGTGATGTTCATACATTTGTTGTTTGAAGTGGATTGAACGGTGTCCCCCCTCCGAATTTGCGGACAACATGGACACCCGCTCTTCCCACAACAAAAAGTCCCTTTAAAGTGTAGCCAGTGTTCCCTTTTAATGCTGCTGGAAAAGAGGCTGGGAGAGAGAATGGAGCCCAAAGAATGGGCCCTGCGGGAGACCACCCATCTGATAAAACACGTGCATACAGTGGGTCATTGTGTAATATGGGCACATACTTGAGGATTATGCTTCTAACTTTATGAAACTCCAAACTATATGGCGTGGAAAAAACTGGACAGTGGTTGGCCAGAGGGGCTTTATGCCTGGTATTGCTTGAGCCATATCGTAATTTGTCTGGCGGCACTCTGTCCGCAATATCAATGGCTCTCTGTATAACCGAGGACGAGTAGCCCCTCTCCAAAAAACGCTGTTGCATGCCCAATTTTTCGTGCTCATAGTCAGACGGATCATTACATATCTGTCTGAGTCTCAAAAACTGCCCAACAGGGAATCCTCTCAATGTGTGCGCTGGGTGACTAGAATCAGCTTGAAGGAGTGAATTGCCCGCCGAAGGTTTCCTATATAGACTAGACACGATCCTTCCACCCCTGGCAGTCAAAGTCACGTCCAGGAATGCAAAGTCCCTATCTTCATGACAGGCTGTAAAACTCAGATTAAGGACATTATCGTTCATATATGCAATCCATTCCTCGGGTGAAACCGCATCCCTAGATACAATAAAAAACAGGTCGTCAATGTAACGCCCGTAAAAATGGGTATCATGATGGCGGGGACCACCCGGTGCAAAGATACGGAGTCTCTCCCACCAACACATGTAAAGGTTGGCAAGGGAAGGTGCAAACTTGGCACCCATAGAGGCTCCGCATCTCTGCAAATAGTGATCCCCGTCGAACATGAAGAAGTTGTGGGTAAGCAAATATTCCAGACATAATAAAAGAAACTCCTGATGTACTAACGAGTGAGTAGTAAAATGTTTAAGAAAAAATTCAACAGCTCGCAGACCCAATGAGTGGGGAATGGATGAATACAGGCTTGCAACGTCACACGTGACCCACCCATAGTCATCCTGCCATTCAAAGTCTCGAAGTTTGTTTAATAATTGGCCTGTGTCTCTGATATAGCCTGGAAGCTTAGAGACCATAGGTTGTAGCAAATGGTCAACCCATTGCCCCAGTCTCTCATTGAGAGAGCCAATCCCTGCGACAATGGGTCTACCGTGCAGGGGACTGCAACCCTTATGGATTTTAGGGAGGTGGTGGAAGATGGGCATCACGGGATGTGCTGGTATCAACATCTCCTTGTCATCCTTAGTGATAATCCCCACCACCACCCCCCTATCCAGTAAAGAGGACAACTCCTTCTTGAAACCTGGAGTGGGATCACCTGAAAGGCGTATGTACGTGGTAGTGTCTGACAATTGTCGCAAAGCCTCCTCTCTATAAACTTCCGAGTCTAGTATCATCACCACTGCCCCCCCCCCCCCCTTGTCCGCATTCTTAATAACAATTGTTTTGTCCTCTTTAAGAGCTTTGTTAACAATAATTCTTACGCCTGTTCCCCCCCCCCCGTC
>BLSH010259880.1:90775-117573 GCA_018402905.1 Glandirana rugosa | reverse complement strand
GACTTGGTCGGTCCCTATACCATGTGATGATCTCAACTCGTTTGGAGACCTTCAAGCCCAAGACGACCAGGCAGGCTTGAAGCCCTGTTTCAGGCCCAGGCCCAGGCCTGCCTTGGGCTTGCTAGCGTGCCTGTTGCTTGGGGTAACTTTAGTTACCCCTGGGCTTGAAAATCCGTGTTTTTACCGACATTGTTTCAGGACCTTTCGGGATCTCCCGACGTTTTCCTTCATTTTACCCCCATTCCCATCCCGTTCACGGGATGTTTTTTTACCCCTGTCCCTTTATTGAAATTTATAAAAATTTTTTTATTTTTGTATTTTTTTCGTTTTTACCTCCACTTACACCTAGTAGAAGTTTGACACAGACTTTTCATAATTAATTGCCATCTTCGGTATATTGACAAGATTTTAGTAGAATGTCCGTGCGATCGTTCGGGTTCCGTCCGGACCCGGACCCGGACTTTGTCCCGAAGTTCGGACGGACCAGCAGAACCCGAACTTCCAGAGGTTTGCTCAACTCTAGTAGTGTACCATATCCCTGGCTGGTTCAGGTTGCAACCTGGCAAGGAGCTGATGAGTTATAGTTACCCTATTGGGGAGGGGAGGTATGAGTTATAGGAAGGGAGGGGAGTGTGGCTACCTCACTTGGAACATATTATGAGAAAGGCGGAGTTGGGAGGAGAGAAGAATAAACGCTCTAAAAGATAGTAAGTATGAACGAGTTAGGTATAGAGACAGTAAAGTCACTAGTAGGGTAAGTACCCTCAGGTAATACCTGTCAGCAGGAGTTGAGACTCATTGTCCCTCCAGGCTCGTCATACGAGCTAAGTCAGAAGGAGGGATGTCAAGTGGCAGGTGGAAGGTAGGGTGGTCACCATCAATCCATCGGATCTTCGGGAACTGGAGATGTAAAACGGCTCCCCTTGTGCATTGCAAACTGGGGTTGGTGTGCTGGGCCATCTTGCAGTTTCTTCAGCAAGCTAGATGCTCCCCATCTCTTGGAGCTGTCTGCAGCCTCTTCAGGAGTTGGCAGGCGGAGTTCTTGGAGTGCGGAGATGAGATCCTCTTCTGATTTGCACATGAACCTTTATAGGTGAATTTAACAATAAAAAAGCTCCAGCGATAGGAAATTCTGTGATGCTGGAGAATCTGTAGATGTGGTTTCAAGGCCTCTCTTCTGGAAAGTGTCTGTTGTAATAGGTCTTGGAAGATCTGGTACTGGTGTCCTTGGAACCTTAGTGGACCTTTGTTGCGGGCCACTTCCATTAGTTGTTCTTTGATGTGGAAGAAGTGCATCTTAGTGATGATATCTTGGGGGGGGCATCATCCCTGCGGGGGGTTAGTGATCTGAGGAGACGGTCCATTTCCAAATTTTCTATGGGGATGGATGGGGCTAGTTCCTGAAAGAGGGCCGTAATGGTGGATTAGAGGTCTTCAACGGTCTTTGGTATCCCTCTGATATGGATATTGGACCTTCTGGCCCTATTTTCAAAGTCCTCTAGACCGACTTGGAGGGCAGTGTTCTCTTCCCTGAGCATTCCCATTTCTTCCTCATGGCTGGTAGTGATGAATTGTAGCTCCTCCATTCTCTCCTCCAATATTGTGGTGCGGCGGCCCACTTCATGTATCTCCCTTGTGAGCTTATCTGTGATCATGTCAGAGGTGTGTTGTAGTGCCTTGTGCAACACTCTATCAAACTGGCTGAGGAGATCCATGTCTTGAGGGGAGCCCTGGAAGGCTGTGGGAGGTCATGCGGAGTGCTGGATCAGACTCACCGCACTTAGAGGGATGTAGCTGGCTGGCAGGCTGCAGTGTGGACATCGGAGCTGTGTGGGAAAATGGTTGCGCCGCCATCTTAAGTGCCGCCTTTGTCAGCACCTCACGGAACGTGTTGTTATTTATCCTGGCCTTTTTAGCTGAATACATACCCCCTGGGGGATTCCAGGAGATCTCGGCTGGCGGACTAGTGAGGCTGGTGTAAATCAGTCCGGTGCAACCTGGGTTTTGCGGCTGTCTTATGCCGGTGGGTACAGAGCGCTAAGCTGGCATGTCTTGCCTAGGCGACTCTGTGCATGCGCCTCGATATAATAAAATATTTACAAAAAATGTGAGAGGTGTACTCACTTTTCTGAGATACTGTACTAATGTTGGATTTGTTTCATTCTATACAATAATGTATTGCATTTGAGGAATTAATATTATGGTAAGAACCATGCTTATGTGGCAGCTGACAGCTGAATGTAAAAAAATAAATAAAAATGCAAAAAAAAAAATGCATGCCCCCCCCAGGTCCATACCAGGCCCTTATCTGAGCATGAAGCTGATCTGTGCGCTGACCTCTGTGCCCCCCACCCCAAAGCAACTTGCCCCATGTTGATGTGGACAAGGGCCTCTTCCCCACAACCCTGGGCTGTGGTTGTCGGGGTCTGCGGGTGGGGGGGCTGATCAGAATGTGGAATGTGGCCCCCAGATCCTTGCTCCCCCTATATGAATGGGTATCAACATGGGGACAAGGTCCTTTGGGGTGGGGGACCCACAACCCTTATGTTGAGGGCATGTGGCCTGGTATGGTCCAGGAGGGGGGAGGATGCTCGCTTGCCCCCCCCCCCCATCCTGACCTCCAGGCTGCATGCTCGGATAAGGGTCTGATAGGGATTTTGGGGGGATCTCACAGAGTTTTGTAAAAAAGATTTGGCTTGGGATTCGTCTTAAAATCCATACCTGACCCAAAGGGCTTGGTATGGCTTGGGGGAGCATGCCATATTTTTTATATTCTGTATTGCCGGGAGCCATCAATACATTACAGCCACAAGCAAGTTGAAATTACATTTTTTATTAATGTGGGGGAGGGTGTGGTAGCTATATTTGGTGTGGGTGGGGTTCATTGAATTGTTTCTTTGGCATCACCACACATTTGCTTCCAGCCCATGTGCACACATCACTTCCTGTTTACAGCCACATTCCTGCATTTGTTCAGCTGATGTAAATCTGTAAGGACTATGCAAATATAAATGAGAGTATGACTGAGGGTCGGTTCACACTGCAGAGTTGTCCGAGATCGCATGTGATTCGCACCGCACTGCAGTGAAAATCACATGCGATCTCTGCGCAATGTAATTTCAGCCATAGAGATAGTATGGCTGAAATTGCCTCATAGTCAGACCAAACTCGCACAGGACCCTTTTTTGTTCTGCAGCAGATTTGGATCACATGGGTGTTCACACCCATGTGATCCAATTCCTGTCCGAGTTTACAGTTCACACTGCAATCTGCAAACTGATTTGGTTGTGTCAGTAGCTTTCTATTGACACTCCCAGCAGTTTGCATATGGCAGTGTGAACTGCCTTTGAGCCAGGTGCGATGCGGAAACCCTTCAAATCCACTGCGGGCATCGCACCCGGCTCGCAGGCAGTTCACACTGTATTGTTAGCACACTGTCACACACCCCATAGAAGTACACGCCCACCAATATCTTTCAATCTGTTTCTTCCTATATGTCTAAATTGATTGCACGTGAATTAGTGCTAACAAACATTAACATCAGTCCCTGGCTGCAATGAGCTTCCAATCTAAGACCCCATACACACTATATGATTTTCTGCAGATTTTTTCCTTCAAATTTACCAAAACCATGTAGTGTAAGGGCCTCATATTATATGGTTTTGGTAAATCTGTAGACAAAAATCTGCAGAAAATCTAATCGTGTGTATGGGGTCTAAAATAACTTGCTTACATTAGAGACTATTTTGACAGGAGACAAATAGAGTGCCAGCATATCTTTGGATTGTGGTGAGAAACCCACACTGGGGGAACATATAAACTTCAACACAAGTATTAGCATGTTGGGGAATTGAACCTGCAACCCCACTGGTGCTAGGCAGAATTGCTAGCTAGTGAGCAGCCTCACACATGTGCTGTGCATCTCTGTGGTGTGAACCAGCCCTAAGTCCATAGCCATGCTCAGTGTCACAAGCGATATACAATTATTGGGACACCTGCCTTTACACACACATGAACTATAATAGCAGCCCAGGGTTCCCACCCTTTGCAGATATAACAGCTTCAAATCTTCTGGGAAGGCTGTCCACAAGGTTTAGGAGTGTGTCTATGGGAATGTTTGACCATCCTTACAAAAGTGCATTTGTGAGGTCAGGCACTGATGTTGGACGAGAAGGCCTAGCTTGCAGTCTCCACTCTAATTCATCCCCAAGGTGTTCTGTTGTGTTGAGGTCAGGACCATAAAGACCATAAAGACATGAATGAGCAAGTTTGAGGTGGAGGAACTTGACTGGCCTGCACAAAATCCTGACTTCAACCAGATAGAACACCATTTGATTGAATTAGAGCAGAGACTGTGAGCCAGGCCTTCTCATCCAACATCAGTGCCTGACCTCACAAATGCACTTCTGGAAGAATGGCCAAACATTCTCATAGACACACTCCAAAACATTGTGGTCAGCCTTCCCAGAATAGTTGAAGCTGTTATAGCTGCAAAGGGGGGGCCAAATCCAATTTTGACCGTATGGCATAAGCCAGGGCTGCCATTAAAGTTCATGTGTGTGTAAAGGCAAGTGTCCCAATACTTTTGGCTAGATAGTGTATCTGGCAAGATTTTCAATGGAATGTGGATGAGTTTTGCGAGAGGGCACAATTTTTCCAATTACATCATAGCCCTCAACGCCAAACATGTCAGGATGAAATAGTTTCCCCAATCTGGATCTCTATACTTCCATATAAAAAATATTTTTACATCATCCTCTTGGCATTGGCAGATACAAATCTCCATTTTATATGTGTTGATGTCCGAGCCTACGGTAGCCAAGGTCATGCACGCATCTTTTGTGTGTCTGCCGTGGGACATCACCTATATGAAGGATGCCTCCACATTCCACCAAGCAGGCTTCTACCATGCACACTAGAGAAGCTGAGATGGAGACTCAGCACAGACGTCTCAACTTATTCCAAGGACTTTAGTGGTACCACATCCTCTATTACAAGACACTAAAAATAGATCAATCTGTAACAAGAAAACGTACTAGGACTTTGAAGGTACCACACCAAAGGATAATACAAACTTTTTTTTTAATTGCCCACAGCATTAGAAAAAGGTTAAAATACAAATTTCACATATACTTTACTGTTTAAAACAATTGCAGTTACATGCCATGCCAGTGGTTGATAACTATATACCAAGTTGGTCATAGGGAGGAGCTCATATAAACATCTCCAACATGTTCAGGGAGATCTGGCATATATCACAATGAGTATCAATTCATACAGGATCAAATACATCATACAAACAGTGCAATATATATCTACACACACTGTATACAATATATTACCTGCTGTAAGAGCTCACATTCCATGTAGCTTGCTCCCAAAATTCTGTCTATAAATATCCGGGTCTGATAATTTGTCACGCTGTGCTGACTTTTTAAGTGTAAACCAGGCAAACTACTTGATATGGGTATTGTCAGTGTTTCCATGTCGTGTTTAAATATCAATCGTCTTAGTGTTTAATAGGAGCTCTGTTATTTCTCAGGTTGCCAGTAAAAAATGTGCTCCGCCAGTAAATTTCCCATGTTTTGCCAGTAAAAAATGCTGCGGGAGGTTGGCAGCACTGCCATAGACGCTGCACAGGAAAGGAGCCGGGACATTCAAAGGATTGAAGATTATGTATATGATGTAGAAAGGAGCTGATATTTGCCTTATATAAATAGTAATAAAACATTTAGTAAAAGAAAATATAAAAAGGGACAAAAAAGAAAACCTAAATAAAGATAAGACTAGTGTATAGGGTTTACAAATAAGGGGAATCCCCCTTAGACATTTGGCTATACGTTACTAACAAGTAGCATTCATAGGGGTCTCTATGTAGTCAGTCATAGCTATAATATCCCAGAGATCTCCAAACTGCACCCCTACTCCCCAAGGAGTTACAACCCTCCTTTGCTCTATCCAAAACTAAAAAAAAAAAAAAACGTTTGCCTATAGTTCTACTTTAACCGCTTTTATAAACACAGTTGCATTTAAAGAAGGACTTTATCCTCATGTTTTCTGTCACATATGCTTCTGCCTCGGGAGCTTGGTGGAACCCTATTCTTTAATCACCACCCCTTTTCAATGTGTCCCTCTGAATTTTCCATTGAAGGCGCAGGGCATTTCCACATTCACATGCCTGTTTGTGAATGCCCATATTCTCACAAAACCTCGTATTTAAAGGGTCTGAATCACAGATGTAAACATAAAGTGTTGCACTAAAAACGGTGTGATCAATACATATTAATCCAATAAAGTTCACCGTGAAAAACAGTGTGATTCCAACAGCCAAAAGAGTGAAGATGAATGCTGTCTCCTGCCCTTCATCAAACAAACCAGTCGCCAACAATTTAGTGAGATATCCAGAGTTTGTGGACCCCCTATATACAGGCGGGTCAAACTGGCTTTTGGGGATTCGCTCCCTCTAGCGGTGCTTGGACCAGACAGCACAAATCTCTAGGATGGTATCTCAGGGTTGGCCACTCATCAGTGTCCATCAGTGCCACCTCTCAGTGCCCATCAGTGCTGCCTATTGGTGCCCATCAGTGCCACCTATCAGTGCCCATCAGTGCTGCCTATCAGTGCCCATCAATGCCATCTATGAGTGCCCACCAGTGCTGCCTATCAATGCCCATCAGTGCTGCTTACCAATGCCCATCAGTTCATATTAGTGCCTCATCATTAGTGCCCATCAGTGCCACCTCATTAGTGCCACCTCACCAGTGCCCATCAGTGCTGCCATATAAGTGCCGTTAGTGCAACCTCATCAGTGCCTGTCAGTGAAGGAGAAGACATACTTATTTACAATTTTTTTTATAACAAAAACAAAGAAAAACTTTTTTTTCAAAGTTTTCGGTCTTTTTTTATTTGCTTAGCAAAAAATAAAAACCGCAGAGGTGATCAAATATCACCAAAAGAAAGCTCTATTTGTGGGAAAAAAATTATGAACACTTAGCTTGGGTACAGTGTTGTATGACCAAGCAATTGTCATTCAAAGTGCAACAGCGCTGAAAGATGAAAATTGTCCTGGGCAGAAAGGGAGGAAAGTCCCCGGCATTGAAGTAGTTAATCTACCCCGCACTCTCCAACTACCGTGAATGAGGTTGCCTTAGACTTTGGTTACCAAGTACCATGTTCTATATGTTTTTTGTTTGTTTGTTATCTTGTTTTCACTTTAAGCATGGGTATGCCCAATAGGCTTTGTTTTGTAACCTCTTTCTTCTAAGACTAATACAAAAGAATTAAAAATAAAAACAAGAAACTAGATCTTTGCCAGTTCAAAAATTAGACATGCTATTTTAATATACCTCTTTAATTTTTTGGAGAAATACTTGAATTCATTACAATTGTTACATTGTATTTCCATTTCCTAAACCCTCAAGGTTTTTCACCTTAATGCATTCTATGCATTAAAGTGAAAAACCTTTTCACTTGCAGCAGCCCCTTGAGCCCCCCTTTACTTACCTGAACCTGAACCAATCCCGCGGCAGGGATGAGCCTTGGAGCTCACTCAAGCTGCTCCGTTTCTCATTGGCTGGATTGATAGCTGTGGAGCCATTGGCTCCCACGGCTGTCAATCAAGTCCAGTGACCAGTGACCCGGGAGCCGGGGGGCGGGGCCGAGTCCCGCTGTTCGTGTGAATACACACACAACAGCAGGACCCGGGAGCGTGCCTGTGCAGGTGACCCCAGGGAAGCCTGGTGGTCACTCGAAAAGAGGAGGAGACCGGAGCACCACTGGAGGACCCCAGAAGAAGGGGTTAGGGGTCAGAGGAGATGAGTATTAGCCTTTACAATCACTTTAACTGTGTGTTACCTGTAGTTTCTTGTCAGTTTTACTAAAAAAAATAATTTCCCACACTGAAAGTATATTAGGGTCTTTTAATAAAGCAATATTGGTAATTCCAGGTGATATTGTCCATAAATGCATTTGAATGAGATTGGCATCAGTTTAAAAATGTTTAGGCTGTTAGCTCATATCAAGATTAATACTTCCCCTTTTTTAAAAATGTATTGGAGCCTAAATAATCTGTAATTAGGATGTATATTTTGTCTAGGCAGGTTTTGGAACAGTTTGGTCCCATTTACTTTTTAAAGTGTGACTAAAGGTTAGCTTTTATTTTCTTAAAAATAACATATACTTACCTCCTCTGTGCAACAGGTTTTGCACAGAGTGGCCCGATCCTCTTCTCCTGGGGTCCCTCAGTGACACCCCTGGGTCCTCGTCTTTTCGAGTGCCCGTCGGAGAAGCGCTCTCCCTCAGAGTACTTGTACAGGCACGCTCCCATGTTCTGTTGCTGCGTCCATTGACACAGACAGCAGGACTATGCCCCGCCCTCTGGCTCCCGCGTCATTGGATTTGATTGACAGCAGCGGGAGCCAATTGTTCCTGCTGCTATCGATCTATCCAATGAGATTAAAAAAATATGAATCAACACTCCAGAACTGCTTGCGATTAGGTTTATTGTGCAATGACCATGTAGAAACAAGCTGATGCGTTTCGGCAGTAACGCCCTGTTCACAGCTCAGGGTGCACAGCTCACAGCTATCCAATGAGGACCCAAGCCAGCGGCTGGAGCTGCTAGGCTCATCCCTGTCATTGGAACGATCGGGCTCATGTAAGTAAAAGGGGGGCTCCGGGTGGTGGTTGGTGCACTACAGGAGGTTTTTTCACCTTAATGTATAGAATGCATTAAGGTGAAAAACCTTGAGACTTTACAACCCCTTTAAGCTAACATACTAATGAACTTTTGAGGGTATGTCATTCCACAGTACATGATGTGAGTTCCAAATTGTATTCATTAGCATTATTGACTTCTAATAAAATTTAGATAAACTGGAATACTGCTCTTTAGTTTTTATTTATGTAATTTTTTTCGTTTCTATGATTAGGGTAAGATCAGATGGGTGCTTTTAGCACTGTGCCAACAATTCAATTTAAAAATTGCTTTCCTTGACCATGGACAAGACCCATAAAACGTGCATCAATATGTATCTGCACCATGTCTCAAAATCACTGTGCTCGGTCTGCAGCTTACACATGCATTTGCAAATGTGTGTAACCAAACCCCTGTTTTTAACACATGCTGTTAGCCAGGTTAATTCGGTTGGTCGCAAGCTGGTCAGTATGTTGAGCTTGGAAATTCTTTGGTTTTTGTTTGACATGCGCCTGCCCTTCCAGTGCTCCTTGCTGTAAAGGCCAGTTATAGGTGGAGGCATGTGACATCTGTTTGTAAAATCACTGTGCTGAAATGCATTTTCTAAAAAAATCTGAAAATGCACTCCACTGTCATGTATCAGTGAATCTAATCTGCTAAAGATGACTCATTTATGCATTATCGGGGGCGTGCCCAACTTCCAGTATATGAGCAGCTCATCTTCTCCCCTCTCTGATCGCTCCAAGATAATGTGCTTGATTCTGCTCAGCCACTGCTTTTTTGATAGCCAGTATCACTCCCACAAGTGCCTGGGACCCCCGTGGTCCTATTGGTGAAGTGAAGATCAGGAATGAGCCTCCCCAGACCCCAGGGGAGAAGTTGGCATGCTTCACACATCCAGCCAGCCAAGATGGCAGGAGGAACAAGAAGAAGATGACTCAACCTGGGGTGAGGGTGGTGCAAACTCGTTGGAGGCATCTGACTCACTGACTGCGGCTGGTGCTGTCTCGACTTCTGTAGACTCCCAGCTAGATGACTCAGTGGACCAAGTAACAGAGCCGACATCGGCACAGATCATTGCCGCCATTAAACAGTGCCAAGCATCTCTAGCTGTTTGCTGAGTTTTTGGTTTTTTCTTTTCTCTATTTTACTGTTACACTGCTGGTAGTTGCCCATGTGACAGGATGCATGGAAGTGTCTGTTACCTTTTGATGCTGTCTGGGGTCAGAGTCTCTTTCCCTCTCTTCCAGGAGTGGTGCTAAGCCACCCTTTTTATATGTTTTTAACCGCAATTATGCAACTTCTAAAAGTTGTTTTGTGGAATGTTAGGGACCTAAATTCTAGAATTCAATGCTCCCTTGTATATGATTATTTGCAAAAACATAAGTCCACCTCATTTTCCTAGAGAAAACACACATAATTGGCTCCAAGGTTCTGGCCCTTAAACAAGTATTTGTGGCCCATGCCCTATATTCCACTTGCTCCAATTTTGCTAGTGGTGTCACTATTTTGATTGCTAAAACCTTATGTTGCCCTATCAAAATTAGTATTACTGACCCATTTGGGTACATTTGTCATTTCAGCCCTTTTGAATAATAACTCCCCCTATACCTTTGTGGCTGTCTATGCCCCCCTCCCTCCATTTATGGTGTCTTTTTGATGTGTTGATGGGTTGAGGGTGCTCCAGTTTGCAGAGGGATTGATAGTTCCTGATGGGAATCTTAATATGGCTCTTTCGCTGCCAGAGCAGTTTTTGCATTTTTTGCACACATGCTTAACCACTTCAGCCCCGGAAGGATTTGCCCCCTTAATGACCAGAGCACTTTTTGTGATACTGCACTGCGCCGCTTTAATTGACAATTGCACATGCGACGCTCTACGCAAACAAAGAAGACATCTTTTTTTCACACAAATAGAGGTTTCTTTTGGTAGTTATTTGATCACTTTTTGCGCTATTTTTTACTTTATAATACATATCCAAAAAAAATATATAAAAAACAAATTTCTTCCTCAGTTTAGGCTGATATATTTTTCTACATATTTTTGGTTAAAAAAATTGCAACTGATGTATATTGATTTGGTTGCGCAAAAGTTATCGCATTTACAAACTATGAGAATAGATTTATGGAATTTTTTTTTTTTTTACTAGTAATTTTTATAGGGACTGCGACATTGCAGCAGACAGATCGGACACTTTTGACACTTTTTTGGGACCAATGACATTTATACAGCAATCAGAGCTAAAATAGCCACTGATTACTGTATAAATATCACTGGCAGGGAAGGGGTTAACACTAGGGGGGGAGATAAAGGAGTTAAGTGTGTTCCCTCAGTGTGTTCTAACTGTGTGGGGGCTGGGCTGGCAGGGGAATGACAGATCTAACTTGGAACAGTAGATCAGTGTCATGTCCCCTAACAGAATGGAGATCTGCCTTGTTTACATTGGCAGATCCCCATTCTGCCTCTGTAGAAGGTGATCGAGGGTTGCCAGCAGACATCTAGTAGAAATTTCTAGACAGGGTTAATCTGTTTAAAATTATTTTTCTTTCCCAGTTTCTTTATGTTCTGTTACATGCCCCTGTATATATTCCCAAAAGATTTTTGTGGATCTCAATACAATAATATCTTTTTTTCTTTGGGGTCCTAGTCCGCCAAAGATATCTTTGGAAACTTTACTATCACTATTGTCACTATTTAGCAACCTGGCAGTGTCAGATCACGTACTAGGTACGTGATCTGGCACAGAGCAGCCGCCCTGCCGCAGTACATGTGCGTGGGGCAGTCTCTAAGTGGTTAAAGGAACAGGATATTTATATATATATATATATATATATATATATATATATATATATAATTTTTTTTTTAGGATTACAAAACGCTTTAAGTTGTCCTATAAGATTTTTCATATGTTTAACCAAAAAGTAAATGGCTCTTCTTCTGGCAACTCCCCATGATGCCCCATTGTAGCATAATTCACAGCTGGAGGAACTTTACACACTCTCACTGGTGTCAGTCACTGGGCTAGATATATTTCCCTGCAGGCGGAATTTAGCGTTTCGGACCATTTTTTGTTTTCCTATTTACAGTTGCACCATCTAGTGGCTGTACACTCTGGGTTGAAAGATTTCTCTTTGCAGCCATCTAAACTTGAAGCCCTTTTATTTACAGGTGACAATGAAGATGATGATGACGATTCTGAATTAATTTCCATATACTACTTGATATTGTTTTCTTCCTTCTCTTTAATGATATTCCTTCACTTACTGAAGAAGCCTGGACAGAAATAGTTCAAACTCAACTCCCTATGGTCATATCGGCTAGAGATTAATTGATCCAGCTTAAATATTTACATAGAATGCATTATACTCCCAGTAGGTTATTTAAAGCGGAGTTCCACCCAAAAGTGGAACTTCCGCTGGTTGGATTCCTCCCGCCCTCAGGTGTCACATTGGGCACCTTTCGGGGGGGAGGGGGAAGAGGACAGCTGTCTTTAGACAGGTGTCCTTTTCCACACATCCGGGAGCTCTGGCTGGCAGCCGCGGCCGCTGACGTCAGCAGCCCGGCTCCTTCCTCCCTGCTCGCTCTGCTTCTGGCCGCCTGGCCAATAGCAGAGCGCAGGGGAACCTCGCGCATGCGCAGTAAGGTGCCCGGCGTGAAGCTGTACTGCTACACGACCGGGTTCCCTTACCCACGATGGAGGCGGCTGCACCCGTCCCCCGATCCGAAGATCGGCGGCGGGTGCCGACATCGCTGGACTCCAGGACAGGTAAGTGTCCTATTATTAAAAGTCAGCAGCTACTGTATGTGTAGCTGTTGACTTTTAATTTTTTTTTCCTACCTCGGACCTCCGCTTTAAAATGGGAAAAAATGGATTCTTCATGCCCACCCTGTCAACATGATTCAGGGTTTTTTTTTCATATAATTTGGGCATGTCCCAGAGTTGAGAGCTTTTGGTCTGCTATTACTCATTTTTTGAGAAAAAAATAGTGATCCTTAATGCCTGCACTCAAGCCAGGGGCCTATTAGGCACTTTTTACTTTGAGAACATGCATGGCCCACTGAAAATGTTGCTTTGATTAGTAATTTTTTTTTATGCTAAAAAAACTTTAGTACTTAAATGGAAAGAACCTTCTCCCCCCTCTCCATTTCTGGATTGAACTAATAAGTATGGCTTTACCTATGTATAAAATGACTTATGCCTCTAGGGGCTGTCCAAAGAAATTTCACAAAATTTGGTTTGGGTGGATGACCTCAGTTTTCCGTGATATTGAAGTTTGAGTTGAGCTGTGTCTAAGGTCCTATTTGAGGGATGTGGGTAGATTTCTTATTTGCAAAGTGGATCCCCTGCATTATAATTTGATATTATTTTATAATGTCTGCTTCTGTATATGTTACATCTGCTTCGGTGTCTTCCTTTGAAGAATGCTGAAACTGCTTTCATGTTACCAGTAGCAGTGTCTTTTGTTTTTCCTTTTAGTTTCATTATTTGTTTTCTTATTCTTTCATTCTTAATTTTTTACTCATTGGATGTGTCTTTCATTAAGCCTAGTACTATCTGGCATATACAGTGTATGTGTTGTATCTTTGCTTTATTGTATTGGGATGTGTAATCTGATAATTTTTATCGCTGTACATCATTGTGTCTTATCGCCATACTGGTATGTTGTAAGTTTGGAAAATTTAATAAAACTTGACATTTAAAAAAAAATGATGCCTTATTAAAAAATAAAGTGCTTTAAGTGTACACCTCAAATCATTGTGACCCTTTTTATTTTGTGTTTCCTAAGAAGAAGCAACAGTTTAATGATGAGACAACTGACAAAACTTACATAATAGGTAAGGTTGAATAAAGATAACAGTCCATCCAGTTGAACTTGTGTAGGTGTACGTGTGTCAGTGTCGATAATTATTTCCCATATCCCTTTATGTTGTATTCTTTACGATGCACGTCCTAGAGTCTTTTAAATATAGCAATATTCACCACTGACACCACCAATTGTGGAAGAGCGTTCCACATCCTTATTGCCCTGATAGTGAAAAACTCCTTGTGCAGCTTTTGGTTAAACTGCTTCTTTCTCCTCCAATATCATTGTGTGGCCCAGTGTCCTCTTACACTCCCTGAGACGGAATAGTTTTTTTCCTATGCTGAGATCACTATTGATGTATTTGTAAATCGCTATCATGTCCCCTCTCATGCGTCTCTTCTCCAGCGAGAATACATTTAGTGCTTGTAGTCATTCCTCGTAATTGAGTTCCTCCAATCCCCTTATTAATTTTGTTGCCCTTCTCTGGACTCTTTCCAACTCCAGCACATCCCTTCTGGGGACTGGTTACCATAACTGGACAGAAAACTCCAGGTTTGGCCTAATCAGAGTTTTATAAAGTGGCAGGATTATAGTTTTATCTCTGGAGTATATCCCCTTTTTTGGAAGGCTAATATTCTGCCAGCTTTGGTAGATTGCATGCTATTGCTCAGTGTGTCTTCTACTAGGACCACCAGATCTTTCTCTATTCTTGATTCCCCCATAGGTTCTCCCTCTAGCGAGTAGTTTGCGTTTATGTTTTTAGCCCCCAAGTGCATTACCTTACATTTCTCCACATTAGACCTAATTTGCCATGTAGTTGCCCACTCCATTATTCTGTTCAGGTCTTTCTGTAAAATTTCTATATCCTGATGTGAAATTATTGCTCTGTTTATTTTTGTGTCATCCACAAAAACTGAGATTGAGCTATGTAACCCATCCTCTATATAATTTATGAATAAATTAAACAGAATTAGTCCCAAGACAGAGCCTTATGGTACCCCACTTACTACACCAGACCAGTCTGATGACATGTTATTTATCACTACTAGGGATGGGTGAACGGTTCAGCCCGAGCATGAGTTCGGGCTGAACATTTGCCTGTTCGGCCTTTTGCCGAACACCTGAATTTGCCGATCACCCTGCAATGCACTGAGCATTGCACAGTGCATTCTGTGCCCTGATTGGGCAAAGTTTTGCCCAATCAGGACACAGTGTAAGCTGGTTGTTAAGGAATCCTTAACAACCGATGAGTCATCAGCTGTCAATGGGTTTCGCCATTGACAGCTGAATACAAAAAAGTGCCATAAAAAGGGTTTATAAAAAGTAATTGGCCATGAAAGGGGTATGGGAGTTTGGGTCCTGCCCTGGGGGACATGTATCAAAAAAAAAAAAAAAACAATTGTTTTTTCGGTAGCAGTGATTTTAATGATGCTTAAAGTGAAACAATAAAAATGAAAAATTCCTTTAAAATATCCTGTCTGGGGGGTCCCCTTAGCCTTCCTGTAAAGTGGCGCATCTGTGTGAGGTATAGAACATGCCGCAACAATAATGACATTTACAAAGGAAAACTTGTCATCTAAACTTGCTTGTGGCTGTAATGTATTGCTGGCTTCTGGCAATATAGATTTTTTAAAAAATGGCGTGGGGTCCCCCAAAATCCATACCAGACCCTTATCCAAGCATGCAGCCAGGAGGTCAGAATGGGGGGCGTGTGAGCGCCCCCTACTCCTGAACTGTATCAGGCCACATGCCCTCAACATGGTGAGGGTGCTTTGGGGTCCCCCCAAAGCACCTTGTCCCCATGTTAATGGGGACAAGGGCTTCTTCCCAACAACCCTGGTCGGTGGTTGTCGAGATCTGCGGGTGGGGGGCTTATTGGAATATGGAAGATCCCACCCCCCTATGTGAACAGGTATAGGGTACATTTTTTTGAAACTCACCAAAAGAGTGTCAAAAAATAAAAACCACAGGAGACAGTTTTTGACAAATCCTTTATTAAAAAAAAGTGTCCCGCAATGTACATCCACCGTCAATCCACCTGAAGGACCCGAAAAATAAGAAAAAATGAAACGTGCATTTGCCTCTTTCAGGGGCTACCCGCCAAATGCACTGTCTTCGGTTTGACAGCTCTTATATAGGCAGGGCCTCCAGGTACGTCACCCGGTGACCCCGCCCTCTATGACATCACGTGATGGCCCCGCCCTTGACTATAGAAGAGCCGTCAAACCGAAGACATCCCATTCAGCGGGTAGCCTCCTGAGAGAGAGGCGGATGTGCTTTTTATTTTTTTCTTATTTTTTGGGTCCATCAGGTGGCGTGATTGGCGATGGATGTACATTGGGACACTTTTTTTTAATAAAGGAATTGTCAAAAACTTTCTCTTGTGGTTTTTACTTTGTGACACTTTTTTGGTGAATGGGTAAGGGTACAATGTACCCTATACCTGTTCACATAGGGGGGTTCCAGATTCCGATAAGCCCCCTGTCCATAGACCCTGACATCCACCACCCAGGGTTGTCAGGAAGAGCCTCTTGTCCCCATCAACATGGACAAGGTGCTTTAGGGAGTCCATAAAGCACCCTCCCCATGTTGAGGGCATGTGGCCTGGTAAGGTTCAGGAGGGGGGTGCTCGCTCGCCCCCCATCCTTACCTCCAGACTGCATGCTCGGAAAAGGATCAGGTATGAATTTAGGAGGGACCCCACGCCATTTTTTTTAAAAAATTGGCGTGGGGTTCCCCTTAAAATCCATACCAGACCAAAAGCTCCCATAGACTTCAATGGGGTTCTCTGTTCAGGTTAGAACATTTCCCCTGTTCGGAAGTTCTACTGCGAACCAAACTGGAGGTTTTTTGGCCCATCCTTAATCACTACCATATGGACGTGCCCCTGTAACCAGTTTTCTATCCAAGAACAAACCTTATGGTCCATGCCTGCAGACCTCAGCTTATAGATTAAGTGTTTATGGGGAACTGTATCAAATGCTTTTGCAAAATCCATATACACCACATCCACAGGCCTCCCCCTATCTAGATGTCAGCTCACTTCCTCATAGAATGTTAACAGATTGGTCTGGAAAGAACGACCCTTCATAAACCCATGCTGATTACTACTAATGATACTGTTTTCTTTAGCAAATTATTGGATATAGTCCCTCATCACCCCCTCCTACTATTGCTGTTAGGCTGACTGGGCAGTAGTTTCCAGGAATATGTCTCTGCCCTTTTCTGAATATTGGTACCACATTGGCTATTCTCCAATCAGCTGGTACAATTCCTGTGTCTGCAAAGATTAGGAATAATGGTCTAGCTATAACCTGGCTAAGTTCTTTGAGGACTCTCGGGTGTAAGCCATCTGGTCCTGGTGATTTACAGTATTTTTGTTAAGCTTATCTAGTCGTTCCTTTACTCCGCCCTCTGTTAGCCACAAGGGTACGTCCTGTGATGTGTTAGTAACAATCCTGTCATGGTCGGTATTACCCTCCTTTTCCTGTGTAAAAACTGAGGAGAAGAAAGCATTTAGTACAGTTGCCTTCTCTGTGTAATCTGTAACCATTCTCCCATCATCGTCTTTTATGTGTGCAATGTGCTCTAATCTTGCTTTTTTACTGTTAATATATCTAAATCATTCCTTGGGATTTATTTTTACTCTCCCCTGCTATGTGTCTTTCAGTCTTTTTTTTTAGCCGCCCTGATTTTGTTCTTACACTTCTTATTGCATTCCATGTAGTGTTAGAATGCTGACAATGCCCCCCTGCTTTATATATTTTAAGCACATTTTTTCTCTTTAATAAGACTTTCTACATTATGGTTTAGCCACCCAGGTTTAGCTTTCGCTCGTCTATATTTATTGCCCATTGGGGTGTACTCCAGTATCAGATGTTATGACTATATTATCACTACTGGCTCCACTATTACCCTCTGTCCTTCGCTCACTGCCAGCTGTCGCTTCCTCTGAACCCTCACCCCCAACACCTAGTTGAAAAGCCCCTGCAACTTTGTGGCCATCCCAAAAGAGCTGCACCCTCCCCATTAAGGTGCAGGCCATCCTTACTAAAGAGCTGGTAACAGAATGAGAAGTCAGCCCAGTTCTCCAGGAACCAGAACCCCTCCTTCCTACACCAGTTTCTCAGCCTCTTGTTCAGTTCCCTATGTTCCTTATGCCCCTCTGGTGTGGCTCAAGGCACAGGTAGTATTTCTGAGTAAACCACCTTGAAGGTCCTTCTCTTCAATCTATTCCCTAAGTCCATGAAATCATTTCCACCTTCCTCTTACTTTGTCATTGGTGCCAACTTGAGATCTGGGCCCTCCCCAGCCCCACCCAATAATTTGTCTGTCCAATCTGCAATGTGCCAAACCCAAGCGCCTGGTAAACTACATACTGTTCGGTGACTATGGTCTTTGTGACAGATTGCCCTCTCTGTTCTTCTAATAATTGAGTCCCCTACTACCAATACCTGTCTAACCTTTCCTGTATATCTGCCCCCTCCATACCGGAGCAGTTGCTCCCCTGGCAGATAGGGGAGATCCTGCACTGCCATCCCTGAGTTGATATCCCCAACATCATGCAACTTGGCATATTTGTTGGGGTGTACCAAGTCAGAACTGGACTCCCTAGCCCTCTTTCCTCTATCCCTCCTTCTAAATATCACCCAGCTACCTATCTTCGGCTCCTGTGCCTCCATAGCTCCAACCTCCTCTAAACTGATCCCCGCCAGCACCTGATGGGTAATGTGCAAGCTCCTTTCCAGGTTTCTGATACTTCTTAGTGTTGCCACCTGATTCTCTAGAAACAGAATCCGGGCTTCCAGAGAAACAACTTGATCACATCTCGCACAGCAGTATTCTCCCTTGATTAGTTTATCAAGGAACGCATACAAGGAGCAGGATGTGCACTGAGGTGCATCATCAACCCTGTTGGACCTTTTGCCCACTATTCTAGTGTGGATTATAAGGAAAGAAAGTTCCTCACAGTCACTCTCAGCACCCTGCGACACTCTCAGCACCCTGCAGCAACCTCAGTACCCTACGTCACTCTCAACACCCAGCATCACTCTCAACACCCAGCACCACTTCTTGGCACCCTGCGTCTCTCTCAGTACTTTGCGCCACACTCAGCACATTGCATCTCTCACAGCACCCCGTGTAGCTCTCAGCACCCTGCATCACTCTCAGCACCCTGCGTCACTCTCAGCAATCTGCATCACTCTCAGCACTCTGCATCACTCTTAGCACCCTGCGACACTCTCAGAACCCTGCGTCACTCTCAGAACCCTGTGCCACTTTCAGTACCCTGTATCACTCTTAGCACTCCATGTCACTCTCGGTTACTCCCAGGTACTAAAGATACTCCCAATTACTCCCAGGTACTAATAGTATTCCCAGTTACTCCCAAGTAGTAAAGGTACTCACAGGTACTAAAGATGCTCCCAGTTACTCTGATACTCCAAAAACTCCCAGGTGTTACATGGTACTCCCAGGTACTCTGTTACTCCAGGTACTCTCAGTACTCCCAGGTACTAAAGGTGCTCTCAGTTACTCCCAGGTACTGAAGGTATTCCCAGTCACTAAAGGTACTCCCAGATACTAAGGGTACTCCCAGTCACTAATGACACTTCCAGTTACTCCCAGGTAACCTCAGGCACTAAAGGTACTCCCAGGTACTAAAGATACTCCCAGATAGAGTTGAGCGAACCCGGACTGTAACGTTCGGGTCCGTACCAAACTTTTGGGCTAATGGCATGGCTGTGATTGGCCAGTGCATCATGTGACCCAGCCTCTATATGAGGCTGGAGTCACAGTGCTGCATGTCACATGCTCTTAGGTTAGTGTAGGGAGAGGATGCTGCCAACGCTGTGAGGGACAGATTGTGAGGGACAGATTGCAGTGATAATAACTAGGTAGAGATTACTACTACTGCTTTGAGGGACAGATTGTAGATCTATAACATCTCATCCTGCATTACAGAAAGATCTGATTACAGAACGATCTCTCATCCTGCATTACAGAACGATCTGATTACAGAACGATCTCTCATCCTGCATTACAGAACAATCTCTCATCCTGCATTACAGAACGATCTTAAGGGACAGATTGCAGATCTAATAACATCACATCTCCCATTTTTCTTCCTTTTGCAGCCCTCTAGCACTTTCCAGGACTTTTTTACAGTCATTTTTGTGCCGAAAAGTTCGGGTCCCAATTGAATTCAATGGAATTCGGGGTCCGGGGTAAAGTTCAGATGACGTTCGGTACCGAACCCAAACTTTTCTGGAAAGATCGGCCGACCCCGCAGAACCCGAACGTCCAGGTGTTCACTCAACTCTGCTCCCAGAAACTCCCAAGTACTAGAGGTGGTTATAAGTAGCACATATTTTTCTAACAAATGGGAGACAAAAATAAAAGTGCGAGTGGGTTATTTATGTGGAATACAAACTCTGGGTTTTGGACATTTTCACATACCTTGCTGTACAGGAGTACACACTCCTAAAAGGGAACTTATGCCTTCCAAACAAAATATTGGTTGGACCCACAAGTGCTTTTTTTGCACCAATATTTTTTATTAAGACTGGTTTTTTTTCAAAATACCAAATGCATTTAAATGTTGGATAAAAATGTAAACGAGTATTTATAAATGTTTTCATAAAAGATTCATACAACTTTCACACAAGATTTACACATTTTGTAATTTGATTAAATTAAAAAAAGTGAATCCTGGATGAAAGTTGTGTGAATCTTGTGAAAACATTTATAAATAGACTCCAAGTAACAGTACATCTTTTTGTTATAGTTTAGTTTTAAAAGAAGGCCAGTTTTTGCAAATTAGAAATATAAGATGTAATTTTATAGGATATCCCAACCCAAGAACAAAAATATAATATATGGAAGCTTACCAGTCCTTAGATGTAGTGGTGAGAGTAGCTTTAATTTTTTTTAGTCTAATAATGTTTTCAGAAAGTACAAAAATACATGTTAATCTTGTACGAAATGCAGTGTCCTTGTCTCTTCCATAACGAACAAGATTATTTTTTTTCTGTAAACTACCAAGCTTCCAACCATAATGCAATGGAGATAAAGACAAAATGACAAGTTTAAACTCAACTTGGTGGCATCAATGGTCCCTCCACAGAAACAGAAGAGTGAGTAAATACAGCTACCCAAGGACAGAAAGTGTGCCATTCACAAGATCACCAGGTTAAAATAAAAGGAACAAAGCCTGAAAAGAGAAAACTAATTCAGCTGCGTCATCTAAGGTCTGGTAAGCTGCAAAATATTAAAGCTGAACTATAGACAAATATATAAGACACAAACAATGAAGCTCAGTAATCATTAATACATCCTTACATGCATTTTCTTAAATGCAAGCAATGGAAATGCCAGAATTTTGTCTGGTATCAGCCTTTTGCAGTTCTGATTCAACAGATCTGGAGTGTGAGAGGAAGCGGAAGCAGAAGAAGAAGACAATCAATTCACGTCCTGACTAGGACAGGCTAATAGTAAGAGAGGGCAAAATAACAGGGAGATGAGCTCATCACTGTGCTGCTTATATGTTCAGGGTATATTCACAGGCATGGGCTATTCCAGGACAGCCTGGTCTCTGATGAAGTTGATTGAATGATGTTAGCCATCAAACTGAGGGCATATTGTACCAGAAACTTGTGCTTTCATGGAGAGGTCTGGATTGAAGATTAAAGTACAGCTAAAGGCAGCCTACATATTTTTAGTGTACTGGGAATAAAGCTCATGAAAGTGCCACATTTTAACCACTTCAGATCCGCGCTATTGCCGAAGTACGGCTCCAGCGCGGATCTGAAATGCCCGGACGACGTCCATGGACGTCATCCACTGTGCGCGCTCCTGGCGCGCCCCCTGGAGGCAGCGGCGGCGCGCGCGTGTGCGCGCCGCACGCTGCGCGAGCGTGCCCATGGGTCGGGCGGACTCGATGTCCGCCCGAGACCCGGCGATCTCTTTTGGGAGCCTCAGAACGGGGAACCGCCGTTGTAAACACGGCGGTTCCCCGTTCTGTGACAGGGAACAAGCAGATCTACTGATCCCTGTCACTGGGATCAGTTAGATCTGTTATGTCCCGACCAGCCCCGCCCCCCCACAGTTAGAACACAGCCAGGGAACATTGTTAACCCCTTCACTGCCCCCTGCTGGTTAACCCCTTCACTGCCAATGACATTTATACAGTAATCAGTGGACATTTAAATTTCTGATCGTTGTATAAATGTCATTGGTCCCAAAAATGTGTAAAAAATGTCCGACATGACTGCTGCAATATCGCAGTTACGATAAAAATCGCAGATCGCCGCCATTACTAGTAAAAAAAAAAATAATAATAAAAACGCCATAAATCAATTCCCAGTTTGTAGATGCGATAACTTTTGCGCAAACCAATCAATATACGCCGATTGCGATTTTTTTTTTTACCAAAAATATGTAGAAGAATATATGTCGGCCAAAACTGATGAATATTTTTTTTAATGGATTTGTACTTTAGCAAAAAGTAAAAAATATTGTTCTTTTTTGCAAAATTGTCGCTCATTTTTTGTTTATAGCGGCGATCAGAAATGACGCAGAGGTGATCAAATACCACCAAAAGAAAGCTCTATTTGTGGGAAAAAAAGGACGCAAATTTTATTAGGGTACAACGTCGCACGACCGCGCAATTGTCATTCAAAATGCAACAGCGCTGAAAGCCAAAAATTGGTCTAGGCAGGAGGGGGGTTTAAGTGCCCAGTAAGGAAGGGGTTAATAAGTACCATAAAGAACATTATAATTACCTCAGCATACACCTATATGCTTTCTTTAATTCCCCCTCTGTATCACCGCTGCTGGATCCTGATGGTGGGAGTTTTGCAGAGCTAGCACGTTGTTGCCTTCCACTATCCTAGCATCTGCATCTCCCACAATAAACTACATTTCCCATGGTTCATTGGGCAGTTGGCAGTGGCATAGGCGGGCCACATATGAGAAGTGGGTGAAGCCTTGGTGTGTCTTCAAAAAGGACTAACACACTAGGGCTTTGTAAGTAAAGGAAGCAATGCCCTCCAATGACATCCCGGTGCCGTGCTGTAGCTCCTTGAACAATGGCATAACGCAAGAGGGGCCAATGGAACCATTTGAAAACAGAGGAAGCTCAGTTTTCCGCAGAATAAAGGAAGCTGACAAGCTGGAGGGGGAACAGGTACATTTCTCTATATCCTTGTTTTTATATTGCAAAGACAGACATGATTTACAGTCTACTACATTAAGTTCTATCACATATTCAATTTTAGTTTTTGACCTTAGTACTTCTTTAACCACTTCAGCCCCGGAAGGATTTCCAATTAACATGACCGGAGCACTATCTCAGTTTCGGCACTGCATTGCTTTAACTGACAATTGCGCGGTCATGCGACGTTGTACCCAAATTAAATTTACTTCCTTTCTTACCACAAATAGAGCTTTCTTTTGGAGGTATTTGATCACCTCTGCGTCATTTATGATCACTGCTATAAACAAAAAAAGAGCAACAATTTTGCAAAAAAAAAACAATATTTCTTATTTTTTGCGAAACTACAAATCCAAAAAGAAAATATATAAAAAAACAAATGTATTCATCGGTTTTGGCTGATTTATATTCTTCCTCATATTTTTGGTAAAAAAAATCGCAATCGGTGTTTATTGATTGGTTTGCGCAAAAGTAGCCGCATTTACAAACCATGAGAATTCATGTCTGGCATTTTTACAATTTTTTTTTTACTGGTAATGGCGGTGATCTGCGATTTTTTTCAGGACTTTGATGTTGGGGCAGACATGTCGGACATTTTTGACACTTTTTTGGATCAATGACATTTATACCGCAATCAAAAATGTAAATATCCACAGATTACTGTATAAATGTCTTTGGCAGTGAAGGGGTTAACCTGTAGGGGGCAGTGAAGGGGTTAACTGTGTTCCCTGGACGTGTTCTAACTGTGAGGGGGCTGGGCTACTATGGGCATAAGAGATTTAACTGATCCCAGTGACAGGGATCAGTAGATCTTTTAAATGCCCACTGACAGAGCGGGGAACTGCAGTGTTTACATCGGCGGTTCCCCGTTCTTTCTCTCTGCCAGGTCATCGCGGCTCGCCGGCGGACACACTCCTGCAGAGTGTGGCGGGCACGAGAGCGCGTCGCCGTGCTCCTGCCCACTAGCTACATGTGTGCTAGCCGCCTTTTATAGACGGCAATTTGCAGAGTAGAGCCACACTGCAGCAGTGAATGTACGCGAGCCGGTCAGGAACCGGTTATTGTTGCGAAAAGCAGTTTTTTCTTTTCTTTATTGACTGTTATTTTATTCTTGCTAATTCCGGCTGGAATTTTGCTTTAAATATGTGTTCTTGAGTTTAGATATGCTTTAAGAATGGGGTGTGCCTATAGTGCAAGATTGTTACTTGATGATCTCCCCTGACCCCTGAACAAAGCAGATTCAGGTATACATTTTAACATGTTTCTGTTCCCGCTTTAAATTCCTTTACTGTTTCATATAACCCACTGTATTATCTGCGACACAAATTAAATTTCAAGAGCTTTCAAGAGAATGAATCTACAAACACATTTGCAGAAAAATTGCCTCTGAAATCCATTAAAAGGTCATATGTGTGACTTAAACTACATGTGTCTATGCATAACTGAAATATCAGTTTTAGGTAAAGCAGCTGTTTATTCTTATTTTTGGAAAAAAATGCTATAAATCCTTCTTATACAAATTACATTTAGTAAAAAAAAATACAAATAATTAATTACTGTAATTATCTAAAAACTATGGTGTCTATTTATCAATGTTTACACCCATGATTTATACATCTTTCACCCAAGATTCACACATCAGAATTACTGTAAATCATATCCGAAAGATGTTCTGTAAATCTAGGAAGAAATTATTGATAAATAGACCTCCAAATATTTTCCCACTATTACTAAAAAAATCAGTTTGACCACTTGCTGACCGCCGACCGCAGTCAGACAAAGTGGCTCGATATCGCAAACCACCGTCATATGACGGCGGCTGCGATATCCCTCACTGTGAGCACGCGCACTGTGTTGGGGGGCCAGGTAGCGGGTAGGGTGGACTCGATCGCCGCCGGCTCCCCCGCAGTGAAAGAATGGAGGTCCGTGTAAGTAAACACGGATCTCTGTTCTGACAGAGGGGGAAGGGCTTTAATCACAGGCTTCCTGTATATGGAAGCCATGATCACTCCCCTCCCCCTGCCAGCACAGCACCAATACAGTTAGAACACAGTGAGGGAACACAGTTAACCCTTAGAGTGCCCCCTCCAGGTTAACCCCTTCACTGCCAATGGTATTTACACAGTAATCAGTGCATTTTAGCCAATGGTCCCAAAAAAGTGTCAAAATGGTCCAAAATGTCCCCTGAAATATCGCAGTACCTCTAAAAATCGCAGATCGCCGCCATTGCTAGTAAAAAATAAAAAAAAATAAAAACCCCAGAAATGAATTCTCATCATCCGTAAACGCGGCAACTTTTGCGAAAACCAATCGATAAACGCTGATTGCAATTTTTTATCAAAAATATGAGGAAGAATGTAAATTGGCCTAAACCAATGGAAAAAAATGATTTTTTTAATTTTATTTTTTTGGATTTGTATTTTAGAAAAAAGTAAGAAATTTGTTTTATTGGGTTTTTTTTTTCAAAATAGTTTCTCTTCTTTTGTTTATAGTGGCGATCAGAAATGACGCAGAGGTGATCAAATACCCCCAAAAGAAATCTCTATTTGTGGGAGAAAAAGGACACAAATTTTGTTTGGGTACAACGTCGCACGGCCGCGCAATTGTCAGTTAAAGCGACGCAGTGCTGAATCACAAAAAGTGCTCTGGTCCTAAAGTGGGAAATCCTTCCGGGGCTGAAGTGGTTAAACTTCAGTCTCTAAGCTATTTTATTACTTCTCTTATGTATTACACATCAGGTTGTGTATTGCATTATTACTGACCTTAAAGAAACAAAGCATCGTATAGTAATTGAGAATTTGATACCTCTCCATGCTTAATTACTTACATAAATAGGACAATAAATTTTTCTAGGGAAATCAAATCCATCCAGTAAATATTTTCTTATCTCAGAAAGCTTTATAGGTCCCTTTCATTTATACAGTATAGAGTTTTAAAGCATAAGGTAGCCATCAGGTCATTTCTTCTAAATATTTATATATATATATATATATATATATATATATATATATATATATATATATTAATATATATTATATAGTCTATTGGGCAAAGAAAAATTATTTTTACTAGTAACCCATGCTCAGCCAGGCTGAAAGATATATAAACAGAAGACAAGTCGTTTTATGTTCTATGTATTTCTCTACTGCATATAAAGTTATTTAAACAGAAATGCTGCAGCGCTTCACTTGGTTCATTGCCTAAGGTTCTGCTGCCATCATGTGGTTTTTTTATATAACAACTTCAGCTTTGTCATATTTCTAAAAGCAAAATACCAGTGTTAGCTTTTTCATTGTAGTTATTCTTTATTTATATTATATAAGCATATTTTTTTGATCCAAGAAAAAACTTTTATTGGTTAGATACAGCACAAAAGAACATAGCCAACCACATATACTGTACATTATAACAAAATAAAAAATACAAAACAGTTGCGCTCATTAAAGTGAAAATATAAATTGCTCAATAAGTAAATAGTGATAAACACAAATTGACCAGTGATATCCAGAAAAAGTCAATAAATTATATGTATAGTGTTCAAGAGTCTCTTAATAGAAGAAAATGTGAAGAAATAAGTAAAAAGCACTTTCAGTGTGTTTTGTTCAGAACAGCAACCAAAAGAGTTACGCTATGAGGCTCTCTCTCTTTTATGATGCGGGCACCATGGATCTGAATGCTAATATGGAGGTTGAGATGAGCTGATTTGAGCATTGTCCATCGGAAGGAGAGAAACAACATCTGATCCATACCCCGCAGAGGGTTACTTCTGCTTGCGTTTTTGATCTGTTAGCGATAACAGATCCACTCGCTCTGGTAAGAGTACCTCTGTGTGTCAATACACGCGTGTATACTATTGGTGTTGGTCTGCACACTTCCGGGTGGATTCTGTTTGATGAACATTTGCTGATTCATTTTACACTGGAGGAGGAAGACTTGCTTTTTACTTATTTCTTCACATTTTCTTCTATTAAGAGACTCTTGAACACTATACATATAATTTATTGACTTTTTCTGGATATCACTGGTCAATTTGTGTTTATCACTATTATCTTCTTTTTTTTACACTTCTTTATTCATTTTTCGT
>BLSH010259880.1:66193-77546 GCA_018402905.1 Glandirana rugosa | reverse complement strand
TAAGATATTCCCCACCCCGAATACTCTTCACCCTCACCAGTTTTTCCTTCCTGCCCCGGGGGGGTTAGGATCTTTAAGTGGTCGGCGGTGACTGTAACTGAAGTTACCCCAAGCCCCAGTTCAAGCCCCGGCTTGAGCTTGAAAAAGCGCATCGCTTTCCCATCGTGTGTGATACAGAAGAATCTCAGTTTATACAAAATAACCAATATGTTTCATTTTTCTTTGTACGAACTGTCTGTAGACTAAAGGTGTATAACATTCATGTCTATAAGTCCCTTTTCGTGTCATATCTATAAGAGAAACGATAACTCATAGAAAGCAAGAATATCTATACTGTGCTTTTCCCTGAATATCTGTACTTACAATATGTGGAAATCAGATGTCTGTCAAGCATGTTTCTTTTTACTTTGTATAACCAATAAAACATATTTGACTCTAAGAAGACATAGTGTGTGCTACCCTTTCGCTACGCGAAAAAGTTCGAGTTCGGCCCCGAACTTGACCCCGAACCCCATTGAAGTCAATGTCAGTGGCGGCTGGTGAATTTCTAGGATTGGGGGGGCCCCGTCCTTCCTTTTTGACCACTCCCACTTCTCATAAGCCCCACCCCTTATAGAATCCACCCACTTGGTCCACTGTATTCCACATATTGTGTCAGGAGTACACAGCTCAGTATCACAGGTGCGGTATATTGCAGCCAGTAACACAGTATGCAGCCACCAGTAACACAGTAGGCAGCCACCAGTAACACAGTAGGCAGCCACCAGTAACACAGTATGCAGCCACCAGTAACACAGTATGCAACCACCAGTAACGCAGTAGGCAGCCACCAGTAACGCAGTAGGCAGCCACCAGTAACACAGTATGCAGCCACCAGTATGCAGCCACCAGTAACACAGTATGCAGCCACCAGTAACACAGTATGCAGCCACCAGTAACGCAGTAGGCAGCCACCAGTAATGCAGTAGGCAGCCACCAGTAACACAGTATGCAGCCACCAGTAACACAGTAGGCAGCCACCAGTAACACAGTATGCAGCCACCAGTAACGCTGTATGCAGCCACCAGTATGCAGCCACCAGTAACACTGTATGCAGCCACCAGTAACACAGTAGGCAGCCACCATTAACACAGTAGGCAGCCACCAGTAACACAGTATGCAGCCACCATTAACACAGTAGGCAGCCACCAGTAACACAGTATGCAGCCACCAGTAACACAGTATGCAGCCACCAGTAACGCAGTATGCAGCCACCAGTAACGCAGTATGCAGCCACCAGTAACGCAGTATGCAGCCACCAGTATGCAGCCACCAGTAACGTAGTATGCAGCCACCAGTAAAGCAGTAGGCAGCCACCAGTAACACAGTATTCAGTACAGGGTTAATGTTTTCAGGGGTACAGTTTAGCTGCCTCTGAATGCAGCAAGCAATCTGCCCTGTGTATCCCTGCGAATGTGTTTTGTAGAAGAGGATTGGAGACTAGAGTGGATCCAGCAGCACTCACATTAGTTATATTAGCACCAGTGAGGATGACATAGCCATGTAATGTGAGGAATTTGGTGTTTTCTCCCCTCCCCCCACACACCAACTTCTCTCTCCCCCACCCCACAAGTTGTTTGGTAACTTCTCACTGCTTGAATGCCTGTTTTGACTGCTTGTTGCTGTGAAACTCACCTTGTTATCACAAAATCAGAGCCCCACACCATGCTGCCTGCCATGAGTTATGTGCAGAAGAGCCGTCCCAGTAAAGTAGTGTGCCTGGAGGAGGGAGGGGGAAAGAGCAGCAATGTGACAGTGTGTCAGTGCTCTGAGCTCAGCCGATCACAAATCATCGGCCGATATCAGAATGCAGGCTGGCCGGGTGAGTGTTAGGAGTTGCAGCGGTGGAGTGGAATAGTGCCAATGATAAAACAGTTCTGGCCAGGCTCAGTCAGCTCCTCTTCAAAGTTGCACTCCGTCTCACAGTCACAGAACCTCCGACCGTGACATCACGCTGCTGGGGCCGGCCAGTCTACTCCTCTGCAGGGGGGGGGATGGGTCACTGGGAGATGAACAAAACAAAGGACTTTCATGGAACCCCCCTACCCAAATGGTCAGTTCTTAATGGCATTGTCTCCACCTCGGCACCTCCCTAGTGCAGGCAGGGAGCAAATTAGAGAGCTCAATAGGCGGGCCAGGCCGTCATATCCACCCATCCTAATGAGCTCCATTGACCGCAATAGGGGGCTGCCAGTGAACAAATAAGCGTGGAGAAACAATTTCTCTATGCTTTCCAATGACAGGTGTAATCACTTCTGGGATGTACGACCTGTTGCTAGGCAGATTAGAAAAAAAAAATCAAGATTAGACCTTTTTTTTTTTAATCTACCTAGCAACAGCAGAGAGAGAGATATCGAATACAGATGAAAACTACACAAAAAAAATTATATAGTTTATTTATTTTTTTTTTTTGCAAACTGGTGGTGGGGCATTGCCCCAGCAGCCCTTATGGACCAGCCTCCACTGGTCAATGGTGACCCGAACTTTTGGGCACTAAAATGGCTCTAAAAAAGTCCTGGAAAGGTCTAGAGGGCTGCAGAAGGAAGCAAAATGGGGGTAGAGTAGGACAAGTGCCCTGCAAACAAATATGGATAGGGAAATAACTTAAAATCACATAAAAAAATAAAAATGGAGGAGGAGGTGGATGTGGAGTAGGAGGTTGAGGAGGCGGTGACCGTGGTGGTGTAGGTGGAAGTGGCGGTGGAGGAGGAGAAGGTAGCTAACACTGTTTTTTGTTTGTTTTTTTTTTTTTTTCTAATTGGGGTAGCCCCCAAAATATTGAGACATATTTAAAAAAAAAAGATCACTATCTGCAGACAACCCCAGAGATGTTCTATTTATTTTTCATGTTTCTCCTGTTACAAATTCCAATAAAGACTTATGTTCTATAAAAAAAAAAGAGAATAAATTCACTTAAGTATACCAATGGCTGTGTGAGGCCGGTGGTGGTGCTGTTTGTTGTGGCGTGCTGCTGACAAAGCTTTTCCACATTTTGGCCATGCT
Organism: Glandirana rugosa; assembly: GCA_018402905.1. Lineage (NCBI taxonomy): Eukaryota > Metazoa > Chordata > Amphibia > Anura > Ranidae > Glandirana > Glandirana rugosa. Next base: position 74,504 of record BLSH010259880.1, on the reverse strand, counting down.
AACCCTGCCTTCTGTGGTGCTGGCAGTGCCACAGCTGTGTTGGCGACCTCTTCCTCTGCCTTCGCCTTGCGCTTCCACTGAGCCCCCTGTGTCATTTGGGAATGCCCTCAGCAGCGCGCCTACCAGCGTGCGCTAGTAGTCGTGCATCTTCCGATCACACTCCAGTGAGGGAATTAAGGACGGCTTGTTGTCCTTGTAACCAGGATCAAGCAGGGTGGCCACCCAATAATCAGCACAAGTTACGATGTGGGCAACTCGGCTGTTGTTGCGCAGGCACTGCAGCATGTAGTCGCTTATGTGTGCCAGGCTGCCCAGAGGCAAAGACAAGCTGTCCTCTGTGGGAGGTGTATCATCTGTGTCCTCCGTATCCCCCCAGCAACGCTCCAGTGATGCCCACGAGCTGCGTTGGGTGCCACCCTGCTGTGAACACGGTTCCTCCTCCTCATCATCATCATCCTCGTCCTCCTCATCCTCCAGAACTGTGCCCTGGCTTAAAATTTTTGACCTGGCCTATACTGGTGCAGGAACCCACCCTCCGAGCCACTTGTGAATGACTGGCCTGATAACCGTGGAAATGACCCCTCTTCCTCCTCCTCCTCTTCCTCCTGTGCCACATCCTCTTCCATCATCGCCCAAAGTGTTTTTTCAAGGAGGCATAGAAGTGGGATAGTAACGCTGGGAACAGCGTCATCGGCACTGGCCATGTTGGTGGAGTACTCGAAACACCGCAATATGGTACACAGGTATCGCATGGAGGCCCACTCGTTGGTGGTGAAGTGGTGCTGTTCCGCAGAACGACTGACCCGTGCGTGCTGCAGCTGAAACTCCGCTATTGCCTGCTGCTGCTCGCACAGACTCTTCAGCATGTGCAAGGTGGAGTTCCACCTTGTGGGCACGTTGCATAGGAGGCGGTGAGCGGGAAGGCTAAAGTTCCACTGCAGCGCAGACAGGCGAGCAGCAGCAGGGTAAGAACGCCGAAAGCACGCACTTTCTGCAGCAGCTCTGACATATCCGGGTCGTTTTTTTGAAATTTCTGTACCACCAAATTTAGCACATGCGCCAGGCAAGGGATGTGCGTCAAACCGACTAGGCCCAGAGCTGCTACGAGATTTCGCCCATTATCGCACACCACCAGGCTGGGCTTGAGGCTCAGTGGTAACAACCACTCATCTGTCTGTTGTTCAATGCCCGTCCACAGCTCCTGCGCAGTGTGGCGTTTATCCCCCAAACATATCAGTTTTAAAACAGCCTGCTGTTGTTTCCCCCTGGATGTGCTGAAGTTGGTGGTGAAGGTGTTACGATGAGGAGGTGGTAGAGGAGGAGGAAGCGGAGTAGGAGGAGGAGGCAACAGGAGGCAAAGAGAAATGCCCTGCAATCCTGAGTGGTGGAAGGACATGCACCAAACTGCTATCCGCCTCAGGCCCACCTGCCACTACATTTGCCCAGTGTGCAGTTAGCGAGATATAGCTTCTCTGCCCATGCTTACTGGTCCACGTATCAGTGGTTATGTGGACCTTGCCACAGATGGCGTTGCGCAGCGCACACTTGATTTTGTCCCCAACTTGTTTGTGCAGGGAAGGGATGGCTCGCCTGGAAAAGTAGTGGCGGCTGGGAACCATGTACTGTGGGACAGCCACCGCCATCAGGTTTTTAAAACTGTCTGTGTCCACCAGACGGAATGACAGCATTTCAAAGGCCAGGAATTTTGAAATGCTGGCATTCAGGGCCAGGGATCGCAAGTGGGTAGGGGGTACTTCCTCTTTCTCTCCAGTGTTTGGGAGATGGACAGCTGTAAGCTTCCATGGGACCATGGTGTGGAAATGCTTGGGGACGGTGGCGGACATGGTGGCGTTGCTGTCACATCGTCTGTTTGCTGGGTGGAAGGTGACACTTGCACCGTAGAGGTGGAGGAAGAGGCCGAGGGAGCAGCAGAAGAGGAAGCAGGAGGAGCTCGAGACTTTTCTTGGATTTTGAGGCGCTTATTCCACTGCAGCTCGTGCTTTGCATTTAGATGCCTGGTCATGCAGGTTGTGCTCAGGTTTAGAACATTTATGCCTCACTTCAGGACCTGATTGCACAACGTGCAAACCACTCGTGTCTTGTCATCAGCACATTGTCTGAAGAACTGCCACGCCAAGAAACTCCTTTGAGCTGCCTTTGGTGTGCTAGGTCCCTGGGTGCGGTGGGTAATAGTAGGTGTACTGTCTAGGGGACGGTCGCTCCGCTTTTGCAACCTGCTTCCTCTTTCACTGTGCTGGTGCCTCTGTGCGACCACCACCCCTTCCTCCAAACTTCACACGTTACTCGCATGACCTTCATTCCATGTGGGGTCTAGGATATCATCATCCTCCACATCATATTCCACCCACTGTTCACCACTGCCCTCCTTGTTAGTCTGCATACTGTAGAAAGCCACAGAATTTGGCACCTGTGTTTCTTCATCATCAGAGACGTGCTGCGGTAGTGTTTCCATGTCCTCATCCTGAAACAGAAGTGGTTGGGCATCGGTGCACTCAATGTCTTCCACTTCTGGGGCAGGGCTATGTGGATGGCCCACGGAAAGCTGCAGAGTCATCAAAAAGCATAAGAGACTGCTGCATGACTTGGGGCTCAGACTGCTTGGTTGATTTACAAGGTGCTGAGGTGAAAGACAGATGGCCATGGGGTTCAGGTGCGTACTCTGACTTTCATCAAGGGACCTGGTGGGAGACAATGTGAAGGAATTGGAGGCATTGTCAGCCACCCAATCTACTATCGCCTGTACTTGTTCTGGCTTCACCATTCGTTGAGCGGCATTCGGGCCTACCATATAACGTTCAAGGTTGTGACGGCTACCCGCACCTGAGGAAGGTGTTTCACTTGTGCGTGTAGCTGGCACAGATCGACCACGTCCTCTCCTTGCAACAGGAGCTTCACCAACACCACCAACACTAACAGCACCAGCAGCACCACGACCACGTCCCTTATTTGACGCTCTCCTCATTCTGGACACAAATGTACTATTTAGCACAAATTTATATTGTTTTTTTAGCCGGCAATGTAGACACACTTTTTAATTTTTTGCAAGAAATGCACAGCAAGGTGCAAATGTACTATGTAGCACTATTTGTTTTTTTTTTTAAACCAGCAATGTCGACGCACTTTTTAATTTTATGCAAGAAATGCACAGCAAGGTGCAAATATACTATGTAGCACTATTTATTATTCTTTTTTTTAAACCAGCAATGTAGACACACTTTTTAATTTTGCGCAAGAAATGCACAGCAAGGTGCAAATGTACTATGTAGCACTATTTTTAATTTTTTTTAAACCTGCAATGTCGACGCACTTTTTAATTTTGTGCAAGAAATGCACAGCAAGGTGCAAATGTACTATGTAGCACTATTTATTATTATTTTTTTTAAACCAGCAATGTTGACGCACTTTTTAATTGTGTGCAAAAAATGCACAGCAAGGTGTAAATGTACTTTGTAGCACTATTTATTATTCTTTTTTTTTTTAAACCAGCAATGTAGACGCACTTTTTATTTTTGTGCAAGAAATGCACCACTGGCCGCAAATGTGGTATTTAGAATATATTTTTTTTAAACCAGCAATGTAGGCGCACTTTTTATTTTTGTGCAAGAAATGCACTGCTGGCCGCAAATGTAGTATTTAGAATATTTTTTTTTTTAAACCAGCAATGTAGACGCACTTTTTATTTTTGTGCAAGAAATGCACCGCTGGCCGCAAATGTAGTATTTAGAATAATTTTTTTTTTAAACCAGCAATGTAGACGCACTTTTCATTATTGTGCAAGAAATGCACCGCTGGCCACAAATGTAGTATTTAGAATATTTTTTTTTTAAACCAGCAATGTAGACGCACTTTTTATTTTTGTGCAAGAAATGTACCGCTGACCGCAAATGTAGTATTTAGAATTTTTTTTTTAAAACCAGCAATGTAGATGCACTTTTTAATTTTATGCAAGAAATGCCCCGCTGGCCGCAAATATAATATTTTGCACAAAAAAAAAATATTATTTGTCTAACTACAATGTAAAAGCAGTATTACGAATGCGATTAAAGTAGTGTCCCTGACACACAAGCAGTTGCAAGTGCACTGCACTTGCAAAAATGGCTGCAAACGCCCACCTAACAAACAGAAAAATTGCTTTTTATATGCGTTTATATTGCGTTTTATATGAGACACTTTGCTTAGCAAACAAAATGTACTCTAGCAAACAAAAATCTCCTCTAGCACCCACCCACCAATAAATCACTGTTTTTAACAGATTTTCTAAAGCTAATCTGTCCCTCACAGCAACAGCATCCTCTCCCTACACTAGTATGAGATGATTTTCTAAAGCTAATCTGTCCCTCACAGCAGCAGCAGCATCCTCTCCCTACACTAGTATGAGATGATTTTCTAAAGCTAATCTGTCCCTCACAGCAGTAGCAGCATCCTCTCCCTACACTAGTATGAGATGATTTCTAAAGCTAATCTGTCCCTCACAGCAGCAGCAGCACCCTGTCCCTATACTAGTATGAGATGATGTGACATGCAGCACTACGTGACTCCAGCTTATATAGAGGCTGGGTCACATGATGCACTGGCCAATCACAGCCTTGCCATTAGTAGGCATGGCTGTGATGGCTTCTAAGGGCAAACGAGTGAAACGCTTGTTGATTGGCTTCTCTGCAGCTATTCAACAGGCGCGAAAAAATAGCCGAACCCCCGAACCCAGACTTTTTCTCAAATGTCCGGGTTCGGGTTCGTGACACGGACACCCTAAAGTCCGATACGAACCTGAACTACAGGTGATGCCTATTGTATACTGTGTATATAAATATATATATATATATATATATATATATATATATGAAATTTTACAATGACTGTCCTGTTACACTTATGTAAACTAATGCTATGTTTAGTTATAGTAATGTTGGTATAGTGGCCATCTTGTGGTTGTTTTGGATATTGCATTGTCTTTGTTCTGTTTTCTAATTGTGTTCCCTCCCATCCTCTGTGAGGTAATTTCCTCATCCTGGTTCTCTCTGTGATGTAACTTCCTCTTCCTGTGTCCTCTCTCTGTCTCACGAGGAAGAATATGGCCACACGTTTGTAGGCCTCACACAATTTGCTCGCATCCTAGGACACATTAACATGTTTTGACCTGCAGGTACCATCTTTCAACCATCTGCCACATTTGTTGTATGTTGTACCTGCTATTCGCATTAAATATACGCTAATGGAAGAATCGTTGTCTGGTGAGTTCAAGCTAGCTGATAAAGACTGTCCACGGTGATTATATCTGCTTATACAGGCCAGGTATAGAGATCTCAGCAAGGGATAAGTCACTATTACAACAGTTGGGGTCAGAATAGTCAAAACATGTGGTAGAATTCCTACAGCCTGCTGCGTAGATTTGTATGTTTAATCTGCAATCAAGCTCAGTGCCATCCACCATGCTTTGAAAGCACATGGTCGCACAAGCTTACTGCACTTCACCTGTGAATGTTAAAAACATTTTCTCTGCATTGGACTGTGGTATCCCACCTGTCTAAGCTGCTGTTTGTCTTCTTAAAGAGACAGTAACCATTTTTTGCAAAACTTGAAAAAATGTCAAGACAAGCTTCCGAACATTCTTTTATTGCTGAATCTACACAGATACATCATGCCTCTGACCACACAGATGTACAGGGAGCATATTCTGTGGATATCGCAAAGCAAAGTGTAAGACCCAAACGCACAATAATACCAATACAGAAACTCTGAGAAAACTACGGAACCACTAGAGATGAGTTCTCCAGCAATCTGTCAGAACTGTGGGACAAAATTACTCACTGTATGTCAGTCTTGCCACGCTGCAGTCAACAAGCTGAATTTAGAAATTCTACAGATCGCCTATCTGCAGCGTATGAGCGCTACCAGCAGCTGTCTCAAAAATACACAGCTTTCTTGAAGAACTCTAATGTAGAGGGCTCTTTAGCAGAACTGACTATGACTGATGAAATAAACCAACAAAGAGATCTCTTAGTGCAAGATGCCAAGGATAAGGCGGAACTCCGCATCACTAAGCTACAGGAGACCAGATCTCATAAATCCTCATCTACTAAGCTCACAACGCATTCTTCTAGATCTTCTCGCTCTAGAAGCTCAACAATAAGTGACAAGCTAATAGAGGCCTGTGCAAGTCTGGAAGCAAATAAAGTGTGAAGTTCATTTGCCAGAAAGGAGGCTGAGATAGCAGCTCAAAACTCAAAACAAGGTTCGCCAAGCTGAGATAGAAGCTCAGAACAAAGCTTGCCAAACAGAGATGGCAGCCCATCAAGCAAAGGAGGAATCCCAAATAAAGATTCTGCAAGTGGAAAGGGAGGAAGCAGCTGCCTTAGCAAGGCTAAAGGTCCTTGAACAAGCAAAGTACTAACTCGGACTGTTTTATTCCAGCAGAAGTGGAAGATCCAGTTGAACACACCAGTGAATAAGTGCTAAGGCATAGTGTTTGCAATGATGCAGAATCCTCTCCTGTACCACCTACTAACATTACTGTTTGAATTCTTAACACAGAGAGCTCTAACACGCACAAGCCTAAGCCTCTTCAAGTCCACAAAGCAAGCGTATTCACACAGCAAACCACATCACCTCCTATCAATGACAAGGTAACTGCCAGCGACAAGCTACAGTTCAAGCAAAAGCCAGCAGAAGCCTTAGAGACTAAGCTAAATGCTCTTGCAACATCATTTTATCCTGGTAAACCACAACTTTACGCACCAGAGAACTTTCACACCCAAGGGGTCCCACGAGTTACTTTGGCACCAAAGAGTGAGAAATCAGACCTGTCTGACGTCGCCAGGTATATGATTAGTCGCAAGCTCATTAACATTAGCATCTCAAGGTTTGATCACTGTCCAGAGAACTACAGAGCTTGGAGATCAACCTTGAAAGCTTCTATTGATGATCTCAACCTTACTGAAAAGGAGGAACTTTATTTGCTCATAAAGTGGCTGGGGCCAGAATCTGCAGATCATTTTTAAAAGACTGAGAGCAGTACATGTAGAATAGCCAGATGCAGGTCTTGCTGCTGCATGGGCAAGACTTGAACAAACCTATAGTAGCTCTGAAGCCATAGAAAGTGCTCTATTCAAAAGACTGCAACATTTTCCAAAAATAGGAAACAAAGATCATTGCAAGCTTCAAGAACAAAGTGACCTACTCATGGAGCTACAATTGGCAAAGGCAGACCCTCGTCTACCTGGGCTAAGCTACCTGGACACCGCCTTGGCATGGACCCAGTGGTGTCTAAACTGCCATACAACCTGCAGGAGAAATGGGCATAACAGGGCTCAAAATATAAAAGAGACTATAATGTATCCTTTCCTCCATTCTCATATTTTTGCAGGTTCATCAGTGAACAAGCCTGGATGATAAATGATCCCAGCTTCAGCTTCAGTGAGTCTAGCTTGCCTGCATCATCATCATCATCATCATCATCAAGGTATGATTACAAATTAGTTAAATATAGAGACTTATATAGAGTAATATCTGCCAAAAAGACCTCCCGTATCCTCTCCCGCTCACCAGAGTGATTATATTTACAAAAAGCCTCACCCTCTAAAGAAATGTTATGGGCTTAGGGCAAAAACTATCAAAGAATGCAGGGAGATTCTCCAGAAACTTGGAATATGCTATAGGTGCTGTGCTTCCTATGACCATTTTGCTAAAAACTGTAAAGTTGCCATCAAGTGCACAGAATGCAGTAGCAACAAATATATTACAGCTATGCATCCTGCTTCACTTCCAGACATTCCACAGTAGCCATTTACATTGGACCCTGCATCAAATCATTGCGGAGAGCAACAAAGCCATGCTCCAGCCACTACAATTGTTTCTTCTTCATGTACTGAAGTCTGTGGAGAAGGATTAAGCCACAAATGCTGTGCCAAGGTATGTCTAGTCAAAATATATCTAAAGGATCAACCTGAGAAAGCTACCAGGATGTATGCCATAATAGATGAGCAGAGCAACAGATCCCTGGTCAAGCCTAAATTCTTTGAGATTTTTGGCATTTTAACATAAAGAGGCATGCAACACCATATACTCTCAACACCTGTTCTGGTCGTGTAGAAACCTCCGGCAGAATGGCCGATGGGTTCATGGTCTCCCATATCAGGGCAAAGAAGGGCATACCCTTGCCAACATTAGTTGAGTGTGACCAAATACCAGACAACAGGGAAGAAATTCCTACTCCAGAAGCTGCATATCATCATCCCCACTTAAGGCACCTGGTTACAGATATTCCTCCAATGGACTGGTACTTGGGTAGCCG
>BLSH010259880.1:49547-61077 GCA_018402905.1 Glandirana rugosa | reverse complement strand
CGTCCTCTCTCCCCATGCGCTCTATTACAATACACGACCCCCCACCACAACCCCCCCACGACAAGATGAAAGCCCAATGTACACTGAAGATAATGTCCCTAAGCTTCAGGGGCCTCAATACCCTGGAAAAAAGATCTGTTGTCCTCAGGGAAGCATCTAAACTCAAGGCCCAGGTCGTTTTTATACAGGACACTCATTTTAAAGCACTAAACATTCCCAAATTCCAGAATGAAAAGTACCCGCACACTTTTCACGCATCCTCCCCAATAAATAAAACAAAATGCTTAGCCATCCTCATTACCAAAAACCTCCCATTCCAGCTCACTACACATCTAGCTGACCAGGAAGGCCGCTACTTATTTGTCAAAGGCCACATATATAATAAGCCAGTGATGTTCTTCAATATCTACGCCCCAAATAAACACCAAGTCGTCCCCTTGGTCAGGAAAGTTGTAGAAAGACTTATTCCATTCTGCGACATTAAGATCTATGCAAAGATACTGGCCAATAGATTCTTACCCCACATCCCCAACTTAATATCTCAAAACCAAAAAGCTTTGTTCCCGGCAGAGAAGCCTGTGATAACACTATTAAAGCACTAACCATCCAACACTGGCTGGCCAAGACATCGACAGAAGGATTTTTTCTATCTACGGATGTGGAGAAGGCGTTCAATAGAGTGGCCTGGGACTACATGGCAGCGGTCCTCTCCTCAATGGGACTAGGACCCTTTATTCAAAATAGCATCCTGAGTCTCTATTCGAACCCACAAGCCAGAGTCAAGATAAACGGCCACCTATCGGATGCCTTCCCCATCCGGAAAGGAACCAAACAGGGATGCCCACTCTCCCCACTAGTCTTCATTCTCACTATGGAACCTTTTCTCACTTGCCTTCAAGGCCACCCAGATATCACGGGAGTCACAATCGCAGACCGCACCTATAAGGTAGCGGCCTTTGCTGATGACATTTTTCTCTTCCTTACAAAACCAGACATCACCATTCCCAACCCTCTCAAAGAATTCCTCCGATTTGGAACAATATCCAACTTCAAAATCCACATTAACAAATCATACGCTCTCAATATTTCCTTGTCCAAAAACATCGTGAGCAGAAGCCGTGACTCATTCTCCTTTGCCTGGAAGTTGGACGCAATCCCATACCTGGGGATACAACTCCCTGCCACGACAGCCGCGCTATATACATTGAACTTCCTCCCCATCCTAAAGGAATTATCAAAAGATCTCAGAACCTGGGAGAAGCTGAAACTCTCCTGGTTTGGGCGTGCAGCCAACATAAAAATGACATCCCTTCCCAGATTCCAGTACATTGCGCAGGCAATACCCATTGCCCTCCCAAAATCTTTCTTTTCCTCATATGGAAGAGTCACCCACCCCGAATAAGTCGAGCAAGGCTATCTGCCCCCAAGCACAGGGGCGGCATTGGCCTACCAGACTTCCAGAGATACCACAAAGCAATACTGTTGGCGAGAGTGGTAGATTGGCACATACACGACAAGGTCAAGGATTGGGTGCTCCTCGAATTGTCAGTCCTAAACCACCCTATGCAGGACATAATCTGGCTCCAAATACAAAGTAGGGAAATAAACAACAAAAAATTTCCTTTAATTGCCCCCCCTGTCCAATGTCTCCAGGAACTCTCAAAATTCACCTCACTAGCATCTCTCCCGGGCCCCATGACTCTCATCCAAAACAATCCAAATTTCCCTCCAGGTTGCTCAGACACTATTGCCAAATTCCCACCCAATTACCGTTCAAGAGCACATCATTTTTTCACCCAGGATGCCTTTCGAACCAAGGCAGATTTAACCGAGTCCAATTTCGTAAAGTCAATACCTACTTGGTCTTACCTACAAATACAACACTTTCTTACCTACTCAAAGGAAAAGAACCTTTATCTTAAACCCCTGACCACTTTTGAAAGACTTTGGGAATCCCAACCTCAAAGACGTCTCATTGCAAGTCTACACGCACTACTTTCTTCTCAACCACCAGACCACTTAGCTCAAATTATGAAAACCTGGGGAACAGACTCCCCTAATTCATTCCCTGATGAGGAATGGGAAACAATTTGCCTCACGGCACACAAAGGCTCACGTAACGTTTCCACACAGGAACAAAATTATAAGTTGCTAACCCATTGGTATAGGACACCCGCCCTATTACACAAAATCTATCCCCAATGTCCTGACGAATGCTGGAGATATGTGAGCCCGGGGGGCTCATTGAAATACATCTGGTGGGATTGCCCAATTATCAAAGCATACTGGGAACAGGTCCATATCATAATAAAACAAGTCTCCACATACCCAATAGACTTTTCCCATCACCAATACATCCTACACTACTTGGAAACTATGAAACACTCCTACCGCAAATCACTAGTTATGTACATACAACTCAGCTAGAATGTGCATCCAGGTTCTCTGGAGGCAGAAGATCACTCCCTCACGTAAGACCTGGTTCACTAGACTAACTAAAGTCATGGAAAAGGAGGAATTAATAGCAATGTCTTCAGACAACCTAAACAAACACCATAAAACATGGATGTGCTGGATCAACTTACAGAGCTCAGAAAAATATCATGCCATATGCCAAACTCTTTGAACATGACTAATGAAAGCTTTCTTCTTCCCTCCAGAGGCTGATGATCCCCTTTTTACTGAATTAACTACGCTACCAAATTGCTCGCCCTTGACCCCAGAGGGCTAAACCCTCGCTTATCGACTCTCCTTGCCTCTCTTACCCTGCCCTCCCCATCCCCTCCCTTCCCTCCCCCTCCTACAAGAACTCCCCAACCCCCACCCTCACCCACAACCAACAACTATCTAAGGTGCCTACCTCTCTAACACATTACAAATATCCAACCACAAGTTGATTTTGACTGTAATCCCCCTATCCATCTTTAACCAATAACCCTTATACCGGTAATTTATAACAGATATTCCCGTTGCTAAAATTTTGCTGTCCTGAAATTCAACTTATTTGTAAATGTATGTACCAATATGTTTCAAAGCAAATGCCTCCTTTGTCTGTAACGGCACTAAAATTGTTTATCACTGCAACCCACTGTTATGTATATCTATTCTATTGCTATTGTTCATGCCTGCAATGCTCTAAATAAAACTTTTGTGTAATTGAAAAAAAAGAAAACAAGCCTTTACAATCACTTTAAGGATCTGCCGGCATTTAATACATGTGGAGTTATGGACACCCTATATTGATCTATTAATGCCTTTGTACAAAGAAATACCAATGCAAATGGTTCAGGTTTAATTACTTCCCCTTGTATCAAAAAGATCATTTTCGCCACTTCCTCCCAGAACGGATGAATCTTAAGGCAGGACCATCATATATGTCCATGTGTTTCTCGACCTCCACATTCTCTCCAACACAAGAGTGAATGTGACATGTACATAGCATACAATTTTAGTACTGTATGATGCCATTGGGTAAGGAGTTTGAAATGTACCTCCTCCGTTCTGCATAAAGTGACGAACATATAAGTAAGTTGTATAACCTTATCTATTTGTTTATCTGTGAATCAAATTCACACCCAGAGATTAATATGGTTCTTATGTTTTAAAAAGGATAAAAAGTAACTACAGACCAGTTAGTTTAACATCTATAGTTGAGAAGATACTTGAGAGTTTGATAAAGGACAGAAAACAATATTATAATATTGTTTTGCTAGAAAACAATGTTATAAGCAATAGTCAGATTCACAAAAGATTACAGTTTTCAAGCAAGGCTACGTTTTATAAGAAAGTTAGGGAAAATATAGACATAGGAGTGGCTGTGCATATAGTATACTTGGACTTTAAAAAAACATTTGACACAGTTCTGGGATGATGACACTCTCAACCTCACCCTGCACAGAGATTTTCCATGTGCATTAACCACTTAGCCATAGAACTAAACACATTTTTATTGAGCTAATTTGGTGCATATGTGTTTTTGAGTTTTTGGGAGCGATTTGCCAGCAGAAAAAAAGCTGACAGCTCCTAGACACTGTTAACCACTGCTAAGCACCAGTTTCCAGCATTTTTTTCTTTCTCAGCAGGTGGCCCACCGGCATCCTTAACAACCAGTGTATAGCGGGCCAGCCGCCGCGTCCATAACAACAGATGACTCATCATCTGAATGTTAACGAAACAATTGCTGGCAAAAAAATAGAGAAATAAACCAGCATTGGGTCCCCTTCCATCCAAAGGGCCTGATATGGATTTTAAGGGGAACCCCATGCCAAAATGTAAAAAAAAAATGGTGTGGCAGCTCCCCTCCTGAACCATACCAGGCCCCATGCCCTCAAAATTGGGGGGGGGTGTTTGGGGGTTGAGAAGCTCCCCCAAAGCACCTTGTCCCCATGTTGCATGACTGAACAATTGCCAGTTAAAGTAGCACCAGTGCTGAATAGCCCTGGTCATGGGGGGGGTAAAACCATTCGGAAGTCCAGTGGTTAAGTTAAGAGGGTCATGGAGGTCTATTGAGTGCACAATTTGAGTGTGAGCACCAAGTGAGCATGGCTCTTGTGTTCTTGGAAGGAGGTGTTTTTGTCCCATGCAGGTCTTAAAACTAATGTGCTGACTAAAAAAAAAAAAATCTAAGCAGTTAATTTTAAAACCTGAAATAAATGTAGGAGGACCTAAAGGGATTTGTATTCCCATACATAAGGTACCCCATTACCAATTATCTGCTATTGCATAATTTCTTATAATGTTGTTCACATAGATTACAAAGCCATGCAAAATATGTTGCAATGCTTGAAGTAGGTTTAAACTCTAACTAGATGAGCTTTAGTTTTCTAACGTATTATGTATTGTAAACAATAGCACCTTTTTAAAAATAAAATACTCGATTCAGTTTTTTTTTTCATTATTTTATTACTTCTTAGTCCGGCTAGCTCCTGCAGCCTTTTTGTGGCCACTTCTTGCCTGTTTTCCCTTGAATCAATGATAGTTAAATTACATTTCTCTGATCAGATTTTTTAAAACAGTTACTTGTAGTCTCCATAAGAAGCCTATGGGACAAGGTGATAATGCAGTACCACATATGTAAGAAATGAGATTATCACCCTATAAAGGGTGCCTGAAAAAAAAGACTTTTCCTGACGCCAACATAGCAGCATACTAGAGATAGAGCTCCGCATCTTGACTACTCCCTTAGGGCCAGTGAATAGCATAAAAAAAGGACTAGTTAGCCGCCCTCCCATTCTTCTTTTTTTCTTCATACCTCCACGCACCAGAGAATAGTAAGCAGTTCTATGTCCCCACCTCTGCTTTAGTGCAGTAGGCTTATGGGTTCAAGCCTCGCACAGTGTGAAGTCCCAGTGCTCAGGCTGCTAAATTTCACTAAATAGCCTGGGTGCCCCTTCTGTGGGTCTGGATGGGATCCTGCAGTGTTTCCTCTTTAGGAACGAAATCTGCTGCCATGTAAGTGCCTGCGGGTGGAGGCTTTGGGGGTGCCAGCTAGTTCATTTCTTCTCTCTTTTATGGTCCCTTATACCATATAGGGCTGACTTTCCCCCTTTTTTATATTTTTTCCTTTACCTTTTCTTGTCTCCAGGAGTGTTTCTCCCTAACCTTGGTCTGCCTCTCGTTCGTGTTTCCAATGTTTCCTTTTTATTTTACTTAGTAATTGCTGGCCCATAGGTAGGTCTGGGCCGCACTACCTGTGGCATCCCCAGCATCTCTATAGTGGGAGAGCGGCCTCTCTGCACTATTTTTCTTTGCTGAGGGCGCTCTCAATGATGTCATTGGCCCGTGCCGGACGGCACATGTGCAGTGGCCAGCGGGAGTGCCGGCCACCATCTTGCTTCTGGGCAGAAGCTGCCCTCTTTCCAGCAATGGAGAACTGAGTCCTGGGGGAGACCTCTCGCTCTCCAAGGACAAGTTTGGAGGGCGGGATGCCTCTGATACCTGGTGGGACAAGGCCAATTTTACAGGAATCTGGATCACCCTTTCATTAGTTCCTGGGACAGACAGGCTTCCCTTTGGAGCTCCCTGCTGTCTTTTCACATATATGACACCGAAAAAAAAAAGTAAGGTATGGAATATGTTTTCATTTCCCTTGGATCTTTATTTAAAAAAAAAAAAGAGGGAGTAGGCACTGTATATATGTATACATTAATTTATTATTTTCCTTGGCCTTTTGTAAAAAACAAACAAAAAAAAACACATTTTTTATTTCCGGGTTTTGTATGAATACATATTTTTCTGTCTAAAGCTCTGCTCTCTATAGTACTATTTTTAGAGTTGAGCGAACTTCTAGAAGTCCGGGTTCTGCTGGTTCGGCTGAACTTCGGGACAAAGTCCGGGTTCGGGTCCGGACAGAACCCGAACTTTGTCCCGGACCCCGAACCCCATTGAAATCAATGGAGACCCGGACTTTTAGGTACAAAAAATGTTGTAAAATAGTCCTGGAAGGTCCTAGAGGTCTGCAAAAGGAAGGAAATGTGGGTAAGGGTGGGACAAGTGACCTACAAAGAAATGGGGACAGGGAAATAACTTTAAATATTTAAAAAAAAAATAAAAACATAAAAAATGTCCCTTCCTGGGCTTTTTTACAGCATTTTTAAGATTTTACATTTAAAAATTACCAGAACCCCGGACCCGAACCCGGACTTTTTTTGAAAAGTCCGGGTCCGGGTCCCGGACACCCCAAAGTTCGGTACGGACCTGAACTTTACAGTCCGGGTTCGCTCAACTCTAACTATTTTCCTTTCTGGCTATCCTCTTTTCATCTTGCAGTCCTATTTGTCCTCAAGCTATGACTCAGTCACCACTTGTACAAAAAGACCCCCCCAATTCAAAGGTTGGGACCACTGTATTGGTAAGTTTTCAGGAAAAGAGTGCCTCCTTATGCGGATTGCTTTGATGCCTGTCAGCCCTGCATGTTCAAGCTCTCAAAGACAAGAGCCAGGGAAGGTGTATGTTCTTCAGAGGAGCGCAGCCCGAGATGCTGCTCCCACTCAAAGGGAAAAATTGCAAGGAAGACATCTTATCTCCTCTTCCCCAGAGCAACACCAGCGCACCAGCAAAAATCCTTCAGGCCCTATGGGGCAGTGCCTATATCCAATAAGCTGGTGAGTAAAGGCTGCCTGGAAAGGTTCACAGTAACAGTAACAGGTAACGCCCAAATATCATTTTTTATTAATGATGGGTAGCAGCTCAAATTTCTCATAAGGTAGCACTTCTACCTAGCAGAGCTAGAGAGGAACCAGGCTCCTTGGCAGATGGCACTCAACCTCTCAGTTCTGTTACCCTGCTGAGTGGGCAGCCTGCAGACAATAGTGGCTCCTCTTCTTGAGAGAAGGACTCAGAGCTGCTTGGTTTCAGGTTTTTCCTTAGTGGAGCCATGTATCCAAGCAATTGAGAAGGCCATTATATGGGTAAAGTCATATTTACCTTTTCTTCAAGACAGCAATCTCTTTTCAGTTTAAAAAAAAAACTGAGTAGAGGCCGGATATAGAATCACTTAAATCTGTGCCTACAGAACATGCGGATAGCATTATAAACAGGCTAGTGCTTTATGCGCTAGTCTCAGAATATAGAGAATTCCATATAGCTGATATGATTCGGGCCTAGCCAAAGTAAGTGTGTCGGCAAACTTAATTGGAGAAGCGGCAATGGACTCAACCAGGTGCCCGACCAGGACAACGCTATACTCACTCACAGCTAAGGAGGGCCTTATGGTTGACTCCTTGGGCTGTGTTTTTGCTTCTGCACAGCAAAGAAATGGTGTGGGATACCTTGTAACAGGAAAACTCTGTTCGGTAGGAAATGGCAGACAGCCATATCAGGCAACCATTCCCATGGCTCATAAATATTGGATATACCGCAGGTACCCACTAAGCCCTTTAGACGAGCGCATGCTCAGGTTCATGAGGTAAGAGCCAGAGTTGGCACACTCTGTAGGTATCTGGACACATATTGTGCAGATTCTTGGGTGAAAATATCAGGCACTCATGGGCATTTTGGGAGATTCCTTATTGCTCCTTTTCCAGACCATTTCTCTCCCACTAGGCTGCCAGATTCACCACAAAAGCAGGTGGGCTGCTACAATACATACAGACACTTATGACCTAGGGCGTCATCATTTTGGTTCCATTCACAGAAAGGGATTTTCAGAGGGAGTCCATGCAAGCTGTGCAAGACAGATGGCTAAAATGCAATTACTGGATCCTCAGAATGCCTTCCCTCACATCCAAAATTTGTCTTCCTCTAGCCAGAGGTCTGGAACAATTGCTGGCGCACCAAAAGATCTTCATTTACACCCTACAGAGATATGGCAGAGTTATCAACTTCAAAAAAAAAAAAGAGAGAAAGAAAGCATGCTCTCTCCAACCCAACAGTTAGGGTACCCTGGGGTGTTCTGTCAATTCCTATGTTTTGCTTCCATCGGGGGAAAGCCTTCACAGTTAGGAGGATAATTCTGAGGACAGAGACCTCCACTTGTTTGGCGATTCATAGTGCCTCAATCTTTTGGGCTCAATGTCATCATGCATACTGATGATCCCTTGGACACCTGCAGTTTTTAGCTGGGATTCCTAACTCAATAGAGGAAACGGAATCTAGCACAGTTAAGTGTCACTCAGTTTGAGTAGCAGTTGGGGCCAAACAGACAGACCTTGAACAAGTCACGTTTCATTAGACTGGATTGCTGGTACAAATCATGGGGGAAAGACAGTCTAGAGGGCGCACTGTGAGAGACTGTCAGTGCAAGGCAAGTGGAGATTCCCAACCAAAGGAGTCTCTAATGCGCTGGAAGTTCAAGTGGCCTTTTTTTAATGTTGGTACTTCTTGCCTTGCTGCACAAAATCTGCAGAAGACAAGTCTCTCTGCATTTGGACAACGGAGCAATATCTGGGGCGGAAAATCATCTACAAATTCCAAAAGCAGTTTACCTCCAAGGAATTTATACGCAGGCAGACCGCATATCAGGCAAGCTTCCCAGAAGCATCTTCAAAGCATAATTGGGGCAAAATACCTTCCAATGGCAAATTCCTCTTTGGTAGTAAGATGGAGTCGGCTTTATCAAGAGTTTCAGAGCAAATCTGGCCTGTGCCCGCAGGACAAAAAACAAAGAACATAAAAGCCTTTTTCCAGCAGGTTCCATCCCGCCAGATCCAGAGATACCAGATGCACCCATCAAACCCAGGCATCAGGCACTGGTTGAAAGGGGACACAGGCAACCTTCCTCAGAGCATAGGAGCCAGGAGCGCACTTAGCGGGTGTCTGGGAAGAAAAGATTTCTGGGTAGAAACAAAAGACAGTGCTCTTCGCTTCCCACAGCAATCCCAAACTTAGGAGAAGTCTGACTTGGTGTTGACATCCCCAGGCAGAGGGGACAGATGCTCTGGTCTCTCCTGTAACTACAATCTAGCCTATATATCTTCCCCAACATCTCTCTTAATGGGATTCCTCTGTAGGCTGTCAAGAGAGAGCAGAGTAGCCATGGCCATTCTTCCATGTTAGTCCTGAGGATCTTGGTTTTCCCTGAACATTCACTTCAGGATGCGGAGGCTGGTTTCCCTCTGCGCATGTGCAAGCTGGACCTGCAGGCATGGCGGTTGAGGGGAGGGGCTGGAGAACCTGGGTTGCACCAGAATTGCTCCAGAGTAATCTATAACTTGTTGAAGGCTAGAGGACACTCAGCAGACGGCGTCTGGGCTTTAACCTATATTCATTGAGGTAGAATGGTTGGTTATATCGGCACAATTTTCGGAGGTAGTCATGAAGAGGAATATCTTTCCCAAGTAGGATCGGTCGGTGTAGCAGGATTTACTTTCAGCTCAACTGGTTGCTTTCACAGAACAGCGTTCGACTTGGGACATTACCTACAGTGCAGTATCTATTGCAATATCCTCAACCAAAGGGATGTCTGAGAATTGGACTCTTGGAGCTTCAGAGAAACATAGGGTCTTCTTTGCAGAAAGAGTAGAGGTCCTCTATTTAACAGACGTCTGAGCATTACCCAACTTTCCAGAAGATCACACAGGAGAGTCATGCAGTCGTGTTCAAAACCTTGAGGAAGTACCTATCCACAATTGTTCCTTTTAGATCTTCTAATGAGCCTTTCATCCTTCCAGCTGGAAATTACCAGGGAAAGGAGACTACTACCTAGACTCTGGTAGGCTTGGATGTGCACGAAGCGCGGGGGGTCGCAAGCCTCTGTCAACAGTGACTGCGCACTATATTAGAGCGGTTGCAGCCTCATGGGCAACCTATTCAAAAGCTTCTAAGGAATCCATCTGTACAGAGGTAGCCTGATCGCCACAGCATAACTGTTAAGCATTGCAGAGTAGACCCGGGTGCCTTGTCAACAGTGGACTTTGGTGGAAGGACTAGTCAGTCTTCTTTCCCATCCTAGTTAAAGGATTGATTTGGCAAGTTGAACCCACCCTGTCAGCTAGTTATTTATCACTAGTATGCTGCCATGTTGGCGTCAGGAAAACGGAAAATTGTATCAAATACTTACCGTAATTTTCCTTTCCTGATGCCAAAGCATGGCAGCATACGGGCCCACCCTGTACATTTTGGTATGTGGCTTGTTACAAAGTATGGGGGGGGTGGCTAATTAGTCCTTTTTTTAAGCTATTCACTGGTCCTGAGGGAGTGGTCAAGAGGCGGAGCTCTATCACTAGTATGCTGCCATGGTTTGGCATCAGAAAAGGAAAATTATGGTAAGTATTTGATACAATTTTCCGTTTTATTGCAGGAGCATCAGGCATTTTAATTAAAGCTACAGATTTACAAATATTGAGATTGACTTTTGCAATTACAGTAACATGTTAATGTCTATGTGAGATTTAAAAGTTTGGGTTTACATATACTTTTAATATGATCAGGAAAAGCAATTTTTACATATCATTGATCCATAATGCTACATTCCATCTATATAACATACTCCTGTGAGTATGTGGGGTACATTCTGCCTACACGCAAATAAAAAATATCTTGAATATTCTAGACATTCATTTATATTGATATTACACATTTTTAGTGCTATATACATATTGTAATCCTATGTTTCATAAAAAAAAATCTATATAGATACCTATTGTTTTATAAATGAGGAAAAAAGAGACTAACAGATTTAAAAAATACATTTATGTTGTTAGCAGAACACAATGTAAGTGACGCACCAGACAAATACCTGAAAATGCAGTTATAATGCATGTTTGTTTACTTTTTTATTTGTAATTTTGGCCATTATCATGATACACATACCAGTTTTTCAGCGCTTACTGGGTAAAATTCTTCCTGATGGAATAAAGGTGGAAATGCTGATTTGATGTCCAAACTGCAGATTGGGGAGATAAAGATGATATAAGAATCTGCATTTTTGCATTGCTACAAAAAACTACATGACAGTGTGACCATAATAACCCTTTGGATTGTAAGTACTGTATGTTGCAGTAAATATATATTTAAGGTGTGTTTAAGGATAGCTGATGTTTAATACATATTGATTGTTATTATTTTTCATTTGTTTGTACGTAATATTGAC
>BLSH010259880.1:32814-49537 GCA_018402905.1 Glandirana rugosa | reverse complement strand
CTATACATTTTTAACGAAAAGGACTAGTATAATTTTCATATACATTTGGGTTTGAAAATTTAGAGTGTATCTGTAATTGTACAATGACATTAACGTTTTCAGTTAGAGTTATAAACATTTAGACGTCGAAATTAATTTTACGGACTACGAGGACGGTATTTTGCCTTTTAACATAGTTTATGAATGGTATTAAAAGGAAAAGACTACGGTTTGGTACCGTCGTATGAATGATCACTATCTCGAGGCGGAGCAGGAGCATCAGGCATTTTAATTAAAGCTACAGATTTACAAATATTGAGATTGACTTTTGCAATTACAGTAACATGTTAATGTCTATGTGAGATTTAAAAGTTTGGGTTTACATATACTTTTAATATGATCAGGAAAAGCAATTTTTACATATCAATGATCCATAATGCTACAATCCATCTTTCATAAAAAAAATCTATATAGATACCTATTGTTTTATAAATGAAGAGAAAAGAGACTAACAGATTTAAAAAATACATTTATGTTGTTAGCAGAACACAATGTAAGTGACGCACCAGACAAATACCTAAAAATGCAGTTATAATGCATGTTTACTTTTTTATTTGTAATTTTGGCCATTATCATGATACACATACCAGTTTTTCAGCGCTTACTGGGTAAAATTCTTCCTGATGGAATAAAGGTGGAAATGCTGATTTGATGTCCAAACTGCAGATTGGGGAGATAAAGATGATATAAGAATCTGCATTTTTGCATTGCTACAAAAAACTACATGACAGTGTGACCATAATAACCCTTTGGATTGTAAGTACTGTATGTTGCAGTAAATATATATTTAAGGTGTGTTTAAGGATAGCTGATGTTTAATACATATTGATTGTTATTATATTTTTTATTTATTTTCAATACATTCCTAAAGGAAATTAAAAGGAAGCTTACATTATAATTTGATGGACAGTGTAGTACTGGGGAATTTTAAAGCAATATAAGTAGAGTAACTGAATGTATTTGTTGTTTCTAATTTTTCTTTAAATGATCTTTTCCAAGATAACAAGTGAATAATCAATGCCATTTTGTGTATGTTCGATGCATGTAGAATAAGGTGCTTTTAAATATATGCAAATCAACTGCCAAATTAAGTAAATTATTACTATTATATACACATAATTTTCCTTTCCTGATGCCAAAGCATGGCAGCATACGGGCCCACCCTGTACATTTTGGTATGTGGCTTGTTACAAAGTATGGGGGGGTGGCTAATTAGTCCTTTTTTTAAGCTATTCACTGGTCCTGAGGGAGTGGTCAAGAGGCGGAGCTCTATCACTAGTATGCTGCCATGGTTTGGCATCAGAAAAGGAAAATTATGGTAAGTATTTGATACAATTTTCCGTTTTATGGCAGGAGCATCAGGCATTTTAATTAAAGCTACAGATTTACAAATATTGAGATTGACTTTTGCAATTACAGTAACATGTTAATGTCTATGTGAGATTTAAAAGTTTGGGTTTACATATACTTTTAATATGATCAGGAAAAGCAAATTTTACATATCATTGATCCATAATGCTACGTTCCATCTATATAACATACTCCTGTGAGTATGCGGGGTACATTCTGCCTACACGCAAATAAAAAATATCTTGAATATTCTAGACATTCATTTATATTGATATTACACATTTTTAGTGCTATATACATATTGTAATCCTATGTTTCATAAAAAAAATCTATATAGATACCTATTGTTTTATAAATGAGGAAAAAAGAGACTAACAGATTTAAAAAATACATTTATGTTGTTAGCAGAACACAATGTAAGTGACGCACCAGACAAATACCTGAAAATGCAGTTATAATGCATGTTTGTTTACTTTTTTATTTGTAATTTTGGCCATTATCATGATACACATACCAGTTTTTCAGCGCTTACTGGGTAAAATTCTTCCTGATGGAATAAAGGTGGAAATGCTGATTTGATGTCCAAACTGCAGATTGGGGAGATACAGATGATATAAGAATCTGCATTTTTGCATTGCTACAAAAAACTACATGACAGTGTGACCATAATAACCCTTTGGATTGTAAGTACTGTATGTTGCAGTAAATATATATTTAAGGTGTGTTTAAGGATAGCTCATGTTTAATACATATTGATTGTTATTATATTTTTTATTTATTTTCAATACATTCCTAAAGGAAATTAAAAGGAAGCTTACATTATAATTTGATGGACAGTGTAGTACTGGGGAATTTTAAAGCAATATAAGTAGAGTAACTGAATGTATTTGTTGTTTCTAATTGTTCTTTAAATTATCTTTTCCAAGATAACAAGTGAATAATCAATGCCATTTTGTGTGTGTTCGATGCATGTAGAATAAGGTGCTTTTAAATATATGCAAATCAACTGCCAAATTATGTAAATTATTACTATTATATACACATTATAAAGGTTAATCTGAACTTCTTTAAGAATGCTGACAGTAGGTATAAAACTGCTGTCTGTGCAGATCTGAGCTGCTCAAAACTTATTTTAATTTTCAGATTAAATTATCACCGGGCAGAGGCATTTTAAAAGTAGTTCATATAGTCTCCTCTTTTTACTACATTGCAGTACTCCTGCAGCATTGTTCTCTTGGTCTAAAAGTCTTTAATTTGTGTACCTTAACTTTTTAGTAAACAGATAAATTAATTGTATTTTAGCTACACAATACTAAAAGGAAAATCAAGCAAAAATATTTAAGACATGTTTCAACAATTACCCTGCAGTTTCCACTGTGGGGTAGATTTACCAAACCTGCTGTACTCAGATTCTGGTGCAGCTGTGCTTGGCAGCAAATGAGTTTCTAACTTCAGCTTGTTCTATTAACCCCCCGGCAGCATTCCCGAGTGTGGCTCGGGGTGGATTTTCTGTACCAAGAGCGGCAACCCAGAGCCACACTCTGGTTCACTGGATCCAGGCAGCGTTATTTACCTTGCCCCCTAGATCCAGTGATGTCCCCCCGCTGTGTCTGTGAGCTGTGTCTTCCGGCCGTTACCTCTGGGTTCCGGGCTCCGTTCCCTGCGAGCGTCGCGTCGCACGGGGGCAGAGACCGGCGGCAAATTCAAAAAGCTAAACACACAGTAAACATACAGTACACTGTAATCTGTAAGATTACATTACTGTATCAAATAATTTCACATCCCCTTTGTCCCTAGTGCTTTGCCCAGTGCCCTGCATGCACTTTTATATTTTATTTGCCATTCTTTCTGTCTGGAAACTTGAGACTGTCCATGGCATCCAAAAAGCCTCCCTTTATGTCAAAAGCCGTTTTTGATCAGCTAGAAAACACCGATAGTAAATATGAATGATTTTCAGAATTGAGTGATACTGATCTATGGAGAAATGTATTATCAGACACTGAAAGTGACAACAGCGACAATTCTGCAAATGAGCAAATTTCAGTGTTTTTGATTTGATTACATTATTCAATAAATTGTATTACCATTATGTTATTATTTTTGATAATTATTTATAGTTATTTATTATATTATAATTTATGATTTAGTGTTTCAAACTTTATCATACCCGGGATGTCTACAAGACTCTTGTTTGGACAGATTTAAGTGAGTTATTCCTAATAATTACAGGCCTACAATATAAAACACCAAATTTCTATATGAAAAAAATGTACCGCTTAGAGACGCAAAAATCTGACATAATCATATCGCGAGGAAGGTTAAGCTTCAGCAATAAAACCTGGAAACTGATTGGTTTCTATGCAGAGCTGCCCCAGATTTTGCACTCTTCAGTTTTAGTAAATAAACCTCAATGTGTGTATGTGTGTGTCTATTTTGGCACGTGTTAGCACACTATATACGTATGTTTTTGTAAACACATACATTATTACACAAAGCGGTTGATTTACTAAAGGCAAGTAGGCTGTGCACTGCAAGTGAAGTTGCTCTAGATCTAGGGGGAGCATGCAAAGAAAATAAAAAAGCAGCATTTTTGCTTACACGTGATTGGATGATAGAAATCAGCAGTTTTCCCTCATTTCAGAGCTTCCTCAGATCTAGCGCAACTACACTTGCACTGCACAGACTATATGCAAATACTAAATCAGCCCCAATGACTGTAATAAATAGGCAATTGGCAAGTTGTCAAATTGCTAAAGACAAATAAAATGAGAGACGTAATCAGAGACTTTTCATAGGAATAATTGCAAAATATACTATATATATTCTGTTGAAAAACTGCAAAGCAAAAGTATCATGTGACGTCTAAAATATAGAGATGTTTATAACTTAGTAGTGCCTTTAAACATAACATGCAAGAGATAGATGTAGTAGGTATGGCACTGTTCAGAAACTTGGGATGATGTGTGACTACCACATGTTTTCAAGTGCTAGAGGGTACTTAATTTGGCCATGCTATCTAAGGTACATGACTTTAACCACTTGCCGACCGCCAACCGCCAAAGTGGCTCGTTATCGCAAATCAGCGTCATACGACGGCGGCTGCGATAGCGCACACTGTGAGCGCGCGCGCACCGCCAGAGGCGCGCCCACGCGCTCACTGTGTTCGGGGAGGGCCAGGGAGCGGGTGCGGCGGCTTCGATTGCCGCTGGCTACCCGCGATGGCCCCCCCGGAGCGAAGGAACGGAGGTCCGTAAATGTAAACACGGACCTCCGTTCTGTGTGAGGGGGAAGGGCTGTGATCACAGCCTTCCTGTATATGAAGGCTGTGACCACTTCCCTTCCCCAGCTAGGGCAGTCCCCATACAGTTAGAACACGCCCAGGGAACATACTTAACCCTTAGAGCGCCCCCTGCAGGATAACCCCTTCACTGCCAATGGCATTTACACAGTAATCAGTGCATTTTTATAGCACTGATCGCTGTATAAATGCCAATGGTCCCAAAAAAGTGTCAAAATAGTCCGACATGTCCGCTGAAATATCGCAGTACCACTAAAAATCGGAGATCACCGCCATTACTAGTAAAAAAAAAAAAACCCCAAAAATGAATTCTCATCATCCATAAACGCGACCACTTTTGCGCAAACCAATCAATAAACGCTGATTGCGATTTTTTTTGTCGCAAATATGAGGAAGAATGTAAATCGGCCAAAAACGGTGAAAAAAAATGTTTTTTTATATTTTTTTTTTTTGGATTTGTATTCTAGCAAGAAGTAAGAAATTTGGGTGTTTTTACAAAATTGTCGCTCTTCTTTTGTTTATAGTGGCGATCAGAAATGACGCAGAGGGGATCAAATACCACCAAAAGAAAGCTCTATTTGTGGGAAAAAAGGACGCAAATTTCGTTTGGGTACAACGTCGCAAGACCGCGCAATTTTCAGTTAAAGCGACGCAGCGCCGAATCGCAAAAAGGGCTCCGGTCCTAAAGCTGGAAATCCTTCTGGGGCTGAAGTGGTTAAAACACACATAAACCTCAAATAGGTGATTTAACTCAAAAGCAAATATGGAAATCAATATAAGAAACCAATGTTAAAAAACCGATGTTAAAATATATTTTTTTTAATAATTTTTCCATATAAAGAGTGAACCCCATAAGTCACTCTTCAGTGCTGTTTTTTTTGCAAATGTAGACTTCTGGCCCTGTTCAGAGACTTAGGATGGTATGTGACTACCACATGTGTTAAAGTGCTGGTGCTATGGGGTACTAGATTTTAACATACATTCTGAAATACATGACTCCAAAACACAAATAAAACTCAGATAGGCGATTCAGATCAAAAGTGAATATGAAACTCAATATAAGAACCGATGTTAAAAAAAATTTTGATGTTAAATTTTTTTTTTCCATATTAAGAATGATCCACATAAGTCACTCTTCAGTGCTGTTTTTTTGTGTGTCTTTCTAGATTTCTGAAATTTTCTTGGTTCATATATATGACTTAGATATAAAGTCTCTTGAGACAGTTTATCAATAGTCTTTATAGAAAAGTGTGAGGATGAAGAAAGATATATAAATAGGTGACTTGTTGTTTTCCAGGAAGAGATTGGTGACCGTGATGTTCCCAGTGCGTGGCTGCACTTTACAGATAAAGTGACTGATGTTTCTGGTGTTGCCGTGCTCCTTAGGGTGATATTAAAGTGTGCACTTATCAGAATGAGTCACCCCTTGCAGGGTACAAAGCATCCACAGTATTTGCCACTGTGCAGCAGATCTCCAGTTGGACCCCTGTGGCCTCTCCTTCCTTCTCCTTGTTGTCCGTCCCAGAGTTACATGTGTGTGGAGAGAAAGCAATCCTCATAGAGTGATATTGTTTAAAAAAGTTGTTCATTTCCAAATAAACCTGCACAGGGTATTACAAACTCGCAATATAAAACAATAAAGCAGGAGACCTCATGTAAAACATTCAATGGTTCCTACACAGGAAGTGATGCTATGACGCTGGTTAGCTCTGCCCTATGCATTTCGTCGTACTGACGTCCTCAGGAGCCCGTCCTCTTCCCACCTCATCTTTAGACATAACAGATAACAAATAGGTATATGGAACTAAAGTTTTAATACACTGGACCCAAAAAGTAAGAACCTAGCTTCTTTATTAATAGAAGCCAGTACTACAGTTTTTATGAATGAAACACGATCTAGGAATGGATTCATCTACACATCCTCTGTTCATGGATAGTTTTGTATTATCAGCTTCTAAAACTGTAGGAGGTGGATAGAGAGGGTGAGCATAGTTGGGCACTCTTGAAGAGTGGCTGTGACAGCTGTCTTGGTTTTATTAATCCCAACCGCAATGGAAGGTTGCAGTGGCGGGGGTGGAGGGGGGCATCAGAGGAGAGAATTTTCTGCTAAACGAGGACACATCAGCACGAAGGAGACATCTCAGTGAAGGTAAGTAATCTCTCTTAATGTCAATAAAGGCTGAAAGGCACTTTTTTGGCTGTAGTTTCCTTTAGAACTACCTGCGCATAAATCAAGCAAGCATTTGCACCAGTTTCAGTAACATTACCGATACAAGCAACAATTTCACATAGTTATTTCTTTACATAGTTACATAGTCAGTGAGGCTGGAAAAAGACACAAGTCCATCAAGTCCAACCCATGTGTGTGTGTGTTTTTTTTATGTCAGTATTACGTTGTATATCCCCCAATGTTGTGGTCCCTTAGGTGTGCATCTAATAGTTTTTTAAAATTATCTATACTACCAGCAGAAACCACTGTTTCTGGAAGGGAATTCCACATTCGCACTGCTCTTACCGTAAAGAAACCCCTACGCATCTTAAGGTTAAACCGCCTTTCTTTCATTCTCAGTGAATGGCCGCGTGTCTTCTTGTTTTCCCTTGCACTGAATAGTATTGCCCCTATAGCGGGGTCACCAGTACAGTATTTGTACATTGAAATCATATCCCCTCTCAAGCGTCTTTTCTCCAGAGAGAACAAGTTCAGTGCCTGTAATCTTTCCTCATAACTTAGGTCCTCTAATCCCTTAACTAGCTTTGTTGCCCTTCTCTGAACCCTTTCCAATACCAGGATGTCCTTCTTGAGGTCCGGTGCCCAGAACTGGACGGCATACTCCAGGTGCGGCCTCACCAGGGACTTGTACAGTGGGAGAATTATTGATTTATCCCTGAAATTAATCCCTTTCCTAATGCATACCAACACTTTGTTAGCTTTGCTTGCAGCAGCTTGGCATTGCCTGCCACTGCTGAGCCTGTTCTCCACTAGGACCCCTAGGTCTTTTTCCATCCTTGATTCCCCCAGGGGCTCTCCCCCTAGTGAGTAGATTGCATTCTTGTTCTTGGTACCCAAATGCATTATCTTACATTTTTCTATGTTAAATCTCATTTGCCACTTGTCTGCCCACCCCATTAATTTATTTAGATCTTCTTGCAGTGTTTCCACATCCTGTGGAGAATTTATTGCTCTGCTTAGCTTGGTATCATCTGCAAATATTGAGATTGAGCTCTTCACCCCATTCTCCAAATCATTTATGAATAAATTGAATAGGATTGGTCCCAGGACAGAACCCTGGGGAACCCCACTTTCTACCCCAGACCATTTTGAGTATTCACCATTTATCACCACCCTCTGGACTCGCCCCTGTAGCCAGTTTTCAATCCAGGTGCTCACCCCTTGATCCATGTTGAGGGACCTTAGTTTGTACAGTAAACATTTATGGGGAACTGTATCAAATGCCTTTGCAAAATCCAGATACACCACGTCTACAGGCCTTCCCTTATCTAGATGGTTGCTCACCTCCTCATAGAAGGTTAATAGATTGGTTTGGCAAGAACGATTTTTCCTGAAACCATGTTGATTACTGCTAATGATACCGTTCTCGTTACAATAGTCGTGTACTAGTCTTGTAATAGTCTTTCTACTGCTGCCACTTTAAGAACCTGTTGCTATGGCAGCGGCATATTCTTAAAGATTCATCCCTAATTTGCAGATTAAGAAACTGGTGGTATTTAAGACCACCTCTGAGCTGGCATATGAAGGTACGTTAGTGCTCAGAGTGGGGCATGTCTATGCTGACAAGCTGTCATGAATGTGACAACTTTCTGAACAGGGCTCTATCCCTGGCCTCATTCAGCTGGTGGCTGTGAGATTCCCCAGCTGAGAGCTAAATCTAAACAAAGGGGCTGGGAAACGTGGTGATGTTCTTACTAAAATATGATGTTGCCTATATTTGGAAAATTTGCTGTGTAACTGCATGCTAAGCATGATGGGGAACTGAGAGACTACTTCCCCAAAAGGTCTGCCTGACTATTGACTATACCTCTGCCATGCACTGTCAATCAACAGTCAGGTGGACCTGATGGGGATCTGGTTTTTCAGCCCTGCCCACCCCTATTACCCTATTAGGAAACGTATCTGCCATGTGCCTGTAAAGCCTCGTACACACTGCAACGGTAGTATGAAAGTGGTTGTACAACTGCTTGTTGTATTATAATTTGACCGTTAGTACGCGCGATTAGAACAGCCTACATGCGACGGTCGTACAACAGAAGTTGGATGAGTAGACTAGAAAACTTTGGTTGTACAACAAGCAATCGTACAACTGTTGTACCGTGTGTACAGAGAAGTTGGTACAAAGCACGCATGATCAGAAGTCAGGAACGCTCGGAAGTGTCCGTTCATGTAAACCTAAGTTCATAATTCACATTCGCCTGAACTTCCTCTTTATACGCTCGTAACACGTCACCACGTTAAGCTTGGTTGTAAGATCACTTAGTGCATGCCAGTATGCGAGGCACAACAGCCGACATACGGTTTTTGACGTCTGGTCGTATGACTGTTGCATCGTGTGTACGAGGCTTTAGTGTGATGTGTGCAGTGACTCGGTAGGATGGGAGGGAACATACTGAGGAAGCAGTGTCCACTATGGAAACTCTGATCCCAGTGCTCAGCACTGACATAGTCATGCACCTTTCTATGACAGATACATGAATTTGCTCTGGCATCAACAATTCTGCTCCAGGGGCCAACAGAATTTCCCCATTTATGCCCTGAACAAAATTTTCAACCTTGTTGTGCGACTCATTGTATCCAGTTACATTTATAAAATAATTTCACAAAGCGGTTGCTTTAAATTCCATGTATAGAAACAACGTACCACCTTCTTTTTCCAGTAATTAATACAGCCAGCCACTGTAACAAAATGCTCAGAATAAGCCAGGTATGCTATATAGCAAATCAGAAGCCCTTAGCCAATCTTCTTCTTGTTAGGTATGCAGAAAAGACACAAAAGGAAAGTGAAAAAGTGTTCTCTAAATGTACTGTATATGTAAAAGCTGACTGGATAAAATGCAGTTTGCTAAAGCGCTGTTTATCACAAACATTTTTTTTTCCCATTTTCTCCTTTTTCATCATTTGTTGTATCTCTTTGCTCTTGTAGACAATGTAGGAGTACAGTTGGGAGACACAAACATAGCATTCTAACCTTATAACAGGAAGTGCCTGAAAAGGGACCTTAAATGGAGGATAGCCAGATAATATTTTAATGCAAGTCACAAATTTAAAAAGATTGAAAACTGCTTTTAAAATAACTTTAACATGTTAAAGATTATATGATTTTTTTGTGATTGGGGTAACTGATACTTTAGACAGAAATAAATGTGTATTGGGTGAACTTGATGACTCGCGTGCATGTGACTTTTTTCAACCTAATCCTGTAACTATGTGTGAGAAATATGCCTTGGCTGTATTTTTTCATCTCAATTGTTCACAGTGTGGTAT
The DNA here is from genome assembly GCA_018402905.1 of Glandirana rugosa. NCBI lineage: Eukaryota > Metazoa > Chordata > Amphibia > Anura > Ranidae > Glandirana > Glandirana rugosa. Next base: position 39,353 of record BLSH010259880.1, on the reverse strand, counting down.
TTCAAGTGAACATACCTTTATCTAATCAAAAACACATTTATGGTATTTTTATTTTAGTGAAATATGTCTTAATGTTTAACAAACATATTCACAAATTAGAAGAATTTATAAATTGTACTCCTGAATCACAAATACCTTAATGAATTGAGTAACTTTCAGTAGATTAGACAGATCTTCAGACAAAAACTCAGATGAATAAAAAAAGGCCAGTTTTCTAATTCATTTCCCAGTTATAGAATCTGACACTACTGGGCTTAACAGATTTTTTATTTGCATGTATACGCTGTTATTTCTGAATGCCCTAAACAAAGCTTAGCAAAAATACTTGTTTAGGTTGCTTTGTCAATTTACCTCCTGAAATTGTTTTGCTCATAATCTTATAACTCGATCTGAACCTGCAACCTCTGCTGTGTCTGACAGTATTTCTTCTTTCCCAACCACCTGAGATGCTGGACAACTCTCTACCCAATTTGTTAGCCAACCTTGCCTTGTGTCTTGTTTCTCTTGGAACTTGAACCCTTTGCTCTTTCCATGAACTTTGTATTTACACCATGCCTTTTCACTTCCTTTTTGCCATATTATTGTGCTCTTTGCAGCCAAAATCTTGCTCTATTCACCCCTCTTGCTGTCCATATCTTCACTACCACTGGTTACCGATCTTTGACTTGTTACTTGACTATGCTTCCACTTGATCCCAACCTGCAATCACTTGTTACTAACTTTTGACTTGTTAACCGACTGTGCTTCTGCTTGATTTCTACTTGCTACTTCTGTTACTGGACTCCAGCTTGCTCACCTTCCGGTGGGAAGATACTGAGGACCACGGCCTGGTACTTCGTGTTTCCCCTCTATGGGAAACACAAAAATCCATTGTCCAGAATTACTCTGAGTTTGTGGCCTCCGTAAAAAGTGTTTTTGACCTTCCCGCTCGCTCCATTACTGCTGCCAAAGGCTTCATGTCCAGCAAATAGAGTACGAGAATTGTTGCCGTAATGTGGCAGCAGAGGTTGGTTGGAACAATGAGGTCCTTGTGGCTGCTTTTTCTCATGGTCTCTCCGAAAACATTAAGGAGGAGATAGCAACTCGAGACATACCTAGAAATCTTGAGGAGTTAATAATGTTTGCCATTCTCATTGATTCCAGACTTAGAGAGAGACCGTCCTTTAAGGAGTGCTTGCAGAAGGCCATGGTTCCAAGCTTTGCATTCCCACCCATGCCTCCCTCGCCTCCCATGACTCCTGGTACTGAGTCTGCCAGCGAAGTAGAGCCATACAGCTGGGTTTCACACATCTCTCTGCTGAAGTGAGGGCCTTTTATGAGGAGAGAGAGATTGTGCCTTTACTGTGGCCAGGCAGGTCACTTATTAAAGTCTTGTCCTACCCATCTGGGAGGACACCCGCACCTGAGGTCCTGTAGGGGACAGACCTTAGGTGGCGTTTTTGCATACCCAGGTATCCTGAAGGATAAGCCTCTAGTTCCGGTTACCCTTTCTTGGTCTGAGTTGTCCATTGATACACAGGCTCTAATCGATTCTGGGGCTGCAGGCCTGTTCATAGATAGTGCCTTTGTGGCGAATCACTCGATTCTGCTGCAGCTTCATACCACTCCACTTGCCATTGAGACTATTGATGGGAGACCTTTACAGCCTGCACATGTGACTCATGAGACTACTCATTTGACCATGGCTGTAGGGGTTCTTCACCATGAGATAATCCAAATTCAAGTAATTTCTTCACCTCATTACCCAGTGGTCATTGGTTATTCTTGGTCACAAAAGCACAATCTCTCTTTCCATTGGCATCGCGCTGAGGTTCTGGGTCGCCCCAATGCAGTAAAACATGTTTTCAGGAAGTTATTAAGATCATGTGCACATCTTCACTCTCCTTAATGCCTGAGGATTAACGTGAATTTAGTGACATCTTTGACAAAGGCCAGGCTGGTATTTTGCCTCCACACGGGTCTTATGATTGCGCAATTGACCTTCAACCTGGTGCCATTCCTCCTTGTGGCTGGGTCTACCCTTCGTTTGTCTCAGAGGATAAAACCATGGAGGACTATGTTGCCTATTCACTTTCTCGGGGGTTCATCCACAAATCCTCGCCTCCTGCCGATGCTTGCTACTTCTTTGTGAAAAAAGAAGAGTGGTAAACTGAGACCTTGTATTGATTATAGGGGTCTCAATCACATTACAAATAAGTACACTTATACAATCCCATTGATTACAGAATTACTTGACCACCTCAAGAGAGCTATGGTCTTCGCTAAGATCAATTTGAGAGGGGCATACAATCTCGTGAGATTAAGGAGGGCAATGAATGGAAAACTGCATTAAATACTAGGACTGGACCTAACAAATACCCCGTAATGCCATTTGGTCTCTGCAACGCTACTGGAGTTTTTCAGGAATTCATTAACAATGTCTTCTGAGATATGCTGCAGCAATGTGTGGTGGTTTACCTGGATGATGTTCTCATATATTCAAAATCCCTAGAGAGCCACCACACAGACATGCTACAGAGGTTGTGAGAAAATAACCTTGAAAGTTGGAAAAGTGCAACTTCCATCGTGAACAAGTTACATTTCTGGGTTATGCCATTTCTCCTGCTGGTTTTTCGATGGACCCAGAAAAACTATCTGCAGTTTTACAGCGGCCTCGACTCATAGGTCTACCTCCGCTATAACGTTTTCTTGGCTTTGCCAATTATTATTGGTAATGTATTCGTAATTTTTCTCCTCTGGTCAAACCCCTGACTGATATGACCAGGAAGGATGGCAACCCACAGAATTGATCTCCGGATTCCATTAAAGCCTTTTTGTCTCTCAAGGCTGCTTTTGTTTCAGGTCCTTTACTGGCAAAACCTGATCCTACATTACCCTTCATTCTTGAGGTTGATGCTTCTGAGACTGGAGTAGGTGTCCTCCTGTCTCAATGTCCTACCTCTCAGAGTGCTATGCATCCTTGTGGCTAATTTTTTAAGAAATTGTCTCCTGCAGAATGCAATTACACGATTGGGTACAGAGAATTGTTGGCTACCATTTTAGCTGTTAAAGGGTAAGTTCAGGTTTACAGAAAAATTAGTAAGGTGAACTTATATTGGATCCCGTCCCTATCGCACCCAGTCTTGCTGTACCTGAAGCCGGTGATCTCCCGCACTGACACATCAAAAAGCCGCTTTACCAGATCAGAAATCCCCTGCAGCTTAATCTCCTAAATGTACCTCATTGAGGTATGTATAGAAGCCATTCTGATTGGTCGGTGCTGTCACATGCGTGGCGCCGACCAATCAGAACTTGCGTAGCCTGTCCCGTCAGCAATGGAGAAGAGGAATGAAAGCCACGGGAATTTCAATTCCCCGGACTGGTAAAGCAGCAATATGATGTGTCAGTGTGGGAGATCTCTGGCTTCAGGTACAGCGGAACCAGGTGTGATGGAGAGGGGGTCCAGTGTAAGTTCAACTTACAGATTTTCTGTAAAGGTGCACACACACTTTAAGGAATGGAGGCATCTCCTTGAGGGTACCACTGTGCCGGTTCTCATTTTGACTGACCATAGGAATCTCACATATTTGTCCGATGCAAAATGCTTATCTTCCATAAGGGCCACGATGGGCCCTTTTTCTGTCAAGCTTCAATTATATAGTCTCATTCTTACCCGGTACTAAGAATGTAAGGGCTGATGCATTGTCACAGCAGTTTTCGTATTCTTCCAAAATGGAGTTGGTTCCAACTCCTGTGATTCCTCCAGATTGCATTCCAGCCACTATTCACACTGGTCTCACTTGACCATTGGGTGAGAGAATTCTTGCTGCTCATATCCATTCTACTTCTGAAAAACCTTGTGATTGCTGCTTTGCCCCGAGAATCTCTGAACTGCTTTGCTCCAGACCTACCATTCTCCCAGTATATAACACAGAACAACGCAGAATGTCTAGCTCCAAACACAGAAACAGACAAAATAAGAACTGTGAGGGTCAGTATAGACAAAACCAAACAGATGCATTAGCATTATCTAATGGGAGGCAGAAACCTTAAATACCTACAGAACAGATAAGATGCATGTGAAAATAGACTAACAAAACATCCTCAATATGAAAAATCTCACCAAACTCAATAGATATACACTGGTAATAGCAATAATATAATTTCAGTTAAAATATTCAAGTACCTTTGTCATAATACTACCAACATAATGTGTTATTGTAGTGTTTTGTTTTGTTAGATCAGTTTTAATCAATCAGGGTTCCATGGAACCCTAGAGTTTTTTGAACTTTGTAAAGGCTTCTTGAGCAATATATGGGGTCATTTCTTCACTGATTACTAATGTTAGGGGCACCATTTCTTTTTAACTGTGTGTGTTCTTTCAGGTTTCTATGTATAATCTTTATTTTATTGTTTTTTTCAAGTTTTGAGCATAGTACAGAAAGATTTAAACAGCTGCAATTGCAGTTTGAGACCATAAAGACATGTTGTTTGTAAAATATATCAAAACATCAAAGCAACTACATTTATTAAATGTAGACTACAAAGTCCTGTGGTATATATTATGATGGAGCAAGAAGTAGGAGAGTACCACAAAGTGAATGGAATGACACTCAACAAAAAAGTGGCTTCTCATGTCAAAATTTCATGCAGAAGTTATGATAACCTAGAAGATTTAAAGATAATGGACACTCGCACCGGTAGGTAATTGCATACATGTGGACCGCTACCGAATACGTGATTCCCAATGGTGGGACAGATAAAAATAAATGTGAATACAGCGCTTGCCAAACCAACACCTCCTATTGATATACACTTATTAATATTAGTTGTGATCATCCTAGTGATGTATAATTATTATATAAACAAATACTGATTAAATAAATGTTGTTACAAAGTAATTCCAGTGCTCAAAAAAGTGATTTTGTGACAATTGTGCAAAATATACATAATGTGCAAAAATAGTCTCTTTTTTCTATATAAAGTGCTTGGTGCTATAGTGATTCTTTATAAAGTGACTTCTGTGCATCCACTTTGTATGAAACCCAGAGTATGCCGCACTCACCAGAGATGATGGACCCAACTGTCTTATAGCAGAGTAAGTCAAACTGGCCTGTAGCTCTCTTAGGGGGACCTATCCCACTGCGATGCCCTCTGCTGGCTCCTTCCAATTTGGATAGCCTCCAGGTGTGGGTTCCAAAAGCAGGAATTGCAGATAGGTGTTCAATGAAGAAAGAAACTTCACATAGTGTACAATCGTTTTAAGATGGTTTATTCAGTATTTACACATTTTAAACAATAAAAACCATTAAAATAAGATAAAAGCCTTTGTTAGGCTAATAGTGACCGGCTACCATGTCCCATAAATATACAAAAATGATATTTTTTGATAAGCCATTTTTGAATATTTATGGGACTTGGTAGCCGGTCACTATTAGCCTAACAAAGGCTTTTATCTTATTTTCTGATGTAAAGACAGAATCTTTAGGAAGGCTGGCATTTAACCATGGTGACCAATGTGGGCTGGGTTAGATGTGCTAAAAACAAGAATACCAGAAGTAAGATCTGACCAGTTTTTGAGCTGGATAGTGGTATGAGGAGTGCGTGAAGCAGTGGTGTCTAAAGTCTAATTGAGGACAACATTAAAATCTCCCCCTATAAGAATTACCCCCTCTGATCTATCCAGGAGGCTCATCAGCAAATGAGTTCTAGTTTATATTTTGTCATGATTTGGTAGGTATAGATTAATAATAGTATACATTTTCCCATAGATGGAGAGCTTGAGGAGCAAAGATTAACCATCCTGGCCATCATCAGTATCTAGAATTTGATGGGGTAGGGACTTGTGAATCTTTATAGAGACACCCCAGGATTTACATGTTGGGTTATTTATTCTGTAATGAGTGAAAGTGTGTTTCCTGGAAGAGAATGAGCTAATTGGCATTGAGGGAGCAGAACTTCAATGGACACATGGGTAAAAGGTTTGTCCACAAAATGGCCAGATCTAGAGGGGTGCTGGGGTGGGCTGTGCCCCCCCAGATTTCAGTTGTGCCCCCCCATAGATGTTGTGTATGGCTGCTGAGGTCCTTCATTCCTTCCATGCACTCAGAACAAGGGGAGGGCAGCCTGGAGCAGTGAAAAGTGACAGAGAGAAAAGAACCAGGAAGAAGTGCGGGCTGCGCTGTGCCCTTGCCCCCCCTTCCCTCCCCTATCCACATTTCCTGCTGTTGGGATATGAGCTGTCCTTGATAGGAGATAGGGGGTGGTTAATCAAACTGGGAACAGATGTGATGTAAGAGTGGTTTAGTATCATTTGCTGTATGGAGGAGTACTATTTGACAGAAAGGGGCAGGACACAGCACAGCACAGCTTACAAGCAAATTTTACACAATGAACGGAATTGTACACAATATGAGAGGGGGCAGTCATTTGTGCTTGGGTTGAGAGGTTTGAGGAGGAGGGGGCTGGAGGGCTATTTGTGCTAAGGGTAATAGGGATGGGGGGAATTTGTGCTAGGAGGAGGAATGAAGGGGGTATGTTCTAAGAGGAGACAGTTTATC
>BLSH010259854.1:101288-113383 GCA_018402905.1 Glandirana rugosa | reverse complement strand
TCCATACATGGTGGGAGGTCTCACCCCGGGACCCCTATACACCCGCCATGTCTTATCTCCACCCTCATCTGATAATCTCTATGATATCCCCTCTATGGATCCCACCTCTGCCACTCACATCACATAAACATTTCACAGTGATAAAGCCACCAGGGGGCGCCATCTCCCGGGGGTATCTCATAGGAGTCCAGTCACCGGTGTCAGCTATTATAAATATTGGAAGATCCCGGGCTATGTCCTGGAATACCGGCTCCTCCTCCATATATATATAACCCCCGGGGTAATTACTGATCCATGTTGGGGTATTATACACCCCAGGCACTGTGGGAATCCCAGTCTCTGGAATATCACCTTGTGTCACACATTCCTTATCCACCCAGGCAGTGTGATCAGGCCATGATTGAAGCTTGTCCAATGTCTATGTGTAATGTCAGCTCCTAACCCTCTCTCCTTCTCTCGCAGTATTTATGAATGCCGCCATTCCCATCGCTGCTGTGCTCATCGTAAGTCTTGTCATTACTTCCCAGAATCCTCTGCGCTCCTCTCCCTCCACCCAATGACAGACACTTCTCCTCTTCTCTCTCTCCATGTATGAAGACGTTTGTGGTCCACGTCCACCTCCTGACCAAAGACAAGTTCTCCCCGGCCGTGGCCTTCGCCTCCCTCTCCCTCTTCCACATTCTGGTCACTCCGCTATTCCTGCTGTCCAGTGTGGTCAGGTCCACCGTGAAAGCTCTTGTCAGGTAAGAGTGCTTCAGTGATCATCTCTGACCTCTGACCTCATCTCCCGCCTCTGACCTCATCTCCTACTTCTGACCTCATCTCCCACCTCTGACCTCATCTCCCACCTCTGACCTCATCTCCCGCCTCTGACCTCATCTCCCACCTCTGACCTCATCTCCCACCTCTGACCTCATCTCCTACTTCTGGCCTCATCTCCCACCTCTGACCTCATCTCCTACCTCTGACCTCATCTCCCACCTCATCTCCCACCTCTGACCTCATCTCCCACCTCTGACCTCATCTCTGACCTCATCTCCCACCTCTGACCTCATCTCTGACCTCTGATCTCATCTCCGACCTCTGACCTCATCTCCTACCTCTGACCTCATCTCCCACCTCTGACCTCATCTCCCACCCTGACCTCATCTCCCACCTCTGACCTCCTTTACCTGAAATTAGCAAAGAAAAGGAGTCTTTGCAGTAATAGTAGATGAAGAAATGTTGTGTCTCATGGAGGAGTGATGGTGAAAGAAGCAAGAATATTTATTTCATTAGTAATGACATTCTAGGAATATGGAACTCCATTGGACTGGATTTGTGGGGTCAGGGAGGAGTCTTTCTCCCCTCGGTCAGGTGCTTCCAAGAGGCTTCCAAAGTGTTTCCCCTTTGTGGTGTTCCTGCTCTGGGGCTTCTCAGGTCAATGTTATGTTTACAATGTAACTGGCTGTAACATTTGTCCTTGGTTGACCTGCCAGGCTGGTGGATCTGAGGAAGGGTTATCAATGCTGGATGGTGGATCTGAGGAAGGGTTATCAATGCTGGATGGTGGATCTGAGGAAGGTTATCAATGCTGGATGATGGATCTGAGGAAGGGTTATCAATGCTGGATGATGGATCTGAGGAAGGGTTATCAATGCTGGAGGGTGGATCTGAGGAAGGGTTATCAATGCTGGATGGTGGATCTGAGGAAGGGTTATCAATGCTGGATGGTGGATCTGAGGAGGTTATCAATGCTGGATGGTGGATCTGAGGAAGGGTTATCAATGCTGGAGGGTGGATCTGAGGAAGGGTTATCAATGCTGGATGGTGGATCTGAGGAAGGGTTATCAATGCACGATGGTGGATCTGAGGAAGGGTTATCAATGCTGCATGGAGGATCTGAGGAAGGGTTATCAATGCTGGATGGAGGATCTGAGGAAAGGTTATCAATGCTGGATGGGTGATCTGAGGAAAGGTTATCAATGCTGGATGTAGGATCTGAGGAAGGGTAATCAATACTGGATGGTGGATCTGAGGAAGGGTTATCAATGCTGGATGGTGGATCTGAGGAAGGGTTATCAATGCTGGATGGTGGATCTGAGGAAGGGTTATCAATGCTGGATGGTGGATCTGAGGAAGGGTTATCAATGCAGGCTGGTGGATCTGAGGAAGCCTGTCTATATACTACCCCAGGCTGTCTATATACTACCCTAGACTGTCTATATACTACCCTAGCCTGTCTATATACTACCCTAGCCTGTCTATATACTACCCTAGCCTGTCTTTATACTACCCTAGACTGTCTATATACTACCCTAGACTGTCTATATACTACCCTAGCCTGTCTATATACTACCCTAGACTGTCTATATACTACCCTAGTCTGTCTATATACTACCCTAGACTGTCTATATACTACCCTAGCCTGTCTTTATACTACCCTAGACTGTCTATATACTACCCTAGACTGTCTATATACTACCCTAGCCTGTCTATATACTACCCTAGACTGTCTATATACCCTAGTCTGTCTATATACTACCCTAGACTGTCTATATACTACCCTAGCCTGTCTATATACTACCCTAGCCTGTCTATATACTACCCTAGACTGTCTATATACTACCCTAGTCTGTCTATATACTACCCTAGACTGTCTATATACTACCCTAGCCTGTCTTTATACTACCCTAGACTGTCTATATACTACCCTAGACTGTCTATATACTACCCTAGCCTGTCTATATACTACCCTAGGCTGTCTATATACCCTAGCCTGTCTATATACTACCCTAGACTGTCTATATACTACCCTAGCCTGTCTATATATTACCCTAGGCTGTCTATATACCCTAGCCTGTCTATATACTACCCTAGCCTGTCTATATACTACCCTAGACTGTCTATATACTACCCTAGCCTGTCTATATACTACCCTAGACTGTCTATATACCCTAGTCTGTCTATATACTACCCTAGACTGTCTATATACTACCCTAGCCTGTCTATATACTACCCTAGCCTGTCTATATACTACCCTAGTCTGTCTATATACTACCCTAGACTGTCTATATACTACCCTAGCCTGTCTATATACTACCCTAGGCTGTCTATATACCCTAGCCTGTCTATATACTACCCTAGCCTGTCTATATACTACCCTAGCCCACCCCTTGGAATTGAACATAATGGTAAGTGACATCATCTTGCATATAGAAAAGGTGCTGTTGCATATAAATCTGACTTCTTGATAAATTTAATTTTAGTTGTAATTATCATTATATAAAATAATGGATGTGGGGCCTTTGGTGGGCGTGATTTTTTTTTTTGGGGGGGGGGAGCATTTCATTTTTGGACCCAGGCAGCACAATGTCTTGGCCAGCACTGTCTATAACTATGTTTTCAGAGGGTTACCGCCCCCTGCAGGTAATATGACATAAATAGGGCAAATTTAGTGCTTCTGGGGTTGTTCCTTTTCTGGATTACCACCAGATCATGGAGTGTAAGGGTTTACTGCTACCATGTGTGTATTTACTACCTGAATGGACTCTTGCTTTGAAAGGATTGATTTTTTGGCCATCTGCCTAAGGTATGCCCCCTTTATGGGGCACTAGAGAGCTCTGTACAGGAAAGTGAGTGGAAGATGTTCCTGAGAATTGTTTGTGCGTTACCTAGGGTTGCTACCTTTTCTTCAAGCCAAAACCAAACACTTTGGCCACGCAAGGCAATTTTTTTTATTACCTCGGGTTGCCACCTGTCCAGGATTCACCCGGACAGTCCAGGTTTTGAATCATGTGTCCGCCTGAAACCTGGACCCATGATTCAAAACCCAGACTGTCTGGGTGAATCCTGGACAGGTGGCAACCCTAGTGTTCCCTGCAACTAATTCAGTAACAGATCTTCATTAATCATCTGAATTGCCTGGTCTGAAGTCTCTAAAGGGGTGCATGCATGGCGTGTCAAAGAACAGGGCTTACAATGGGGGACTGGAGAGATTAGAGAAGATACAATATAGAGTCTAATGAGCTGAATGCTGTCCCAAGGCGGTTATATTGCCATTGGTAAGGACTACTGTATTTGTGTCACTTGCTAAGGCAGCCAACCTGCCAGGAAAGGGGTGATGTGGCAGAGATGACGATTTCTCTGGTAGTAAAGGGGTGTTATGCTTGGCCCCTTCACCAGCGACCGGCTCTCCACATACTGGGACTGACCTGATGGCACAGAGTATCTAGGGACCCAGCCTGGGAGAGTTATAGAGAGAGGAAAACAAGCATGGAGTTATAGAAAAGTGCATTTCCTGCGTCCAATCATAACACTCAGGTCATTTGGAGGGAGGTGAAGGGAGTGCCGTGTGGGTGGGGACCGGTACATGCTCCATGGCACACACGGGTAGGGTTGCCACCTTTTCTTCAAGCCAAACCCGAACACTTTAGCCGCACAGAGCAACTTTTTTTTCTAGGGGGAACACTGGGGACACTGGTGTAAAGGGGAACTCTGATGTAAGGGGGAACACTGTGGACTCTGGTGTAAAGGGCAACTCTGATGTAAGGGGGAACACTGTAGACTCTGGTGTAAAGGGGAACTCTGATGTAAGGGGGAACACTGTGGACTCTAGTGTAAAGGGGAACTCTGATGTAAGGGGGAACACTGTGGACTCTGGTGTAAAGGGGAACTCTGATGTAAGGGGGAACACTGCAGACTCTGGTGTAAAGGGGAACTCTGATGTAAGGATGTTTCTGCTCACCAAAGCTGTCACTTTAGAGTTCCCAGCATCCCCCCTCATATCAGGGTCCCTTACATCAGAGTCCACAGGGCACCCCTTACCTTAGTTTGCACACTCGCTCAGAGGCAGGAGAGAGAGGGGGGACTTCAGTCACAGAGATTCAAATTTCTGGCTCACCCATCCCTTTCCTGAGGCACAGAACACCAGGGATTGGAGTGGGGGGTGGGCAGACAGAGGGGTGGGAGGAGGAGGAGCAGATTTAGCCCTCTCTCCTCTCCTGTCTGTGTATAGGGGGGTGGGGCTGTGCACACTCCTATGTACTTGGTGGTTGTGGTGCTCAGTTACATGGAGAACTGCAGTCCATTCTGAATAATGTGTCCGGGTCAATCCTGGAGAGGTGCCAACCGTAATCCCAGCACTTCTAAGGCTCCATTCACATCAATGCGTTTTTGGAAAGGGGCGGGGACTTTTTTCCCCCACAAAATGCAGCGTTTTGCATGTAATAAACTTCAATGGGCATGCAAGAAAAACACAAGTGCTGCGTTTTTACTGCTATTTTGCCACAATTTGCATTTTTAAAACTGCCTAGCAACAAAATGTCGCCCCCCCCCAAAAAAAAAAAAAACACAAATTGCGGTTAAAAACGTGTTTAAAAAACGTGGAAAACACAGAAAAAAAGCACTGCAAAAATGCTGAAAAGCAAACTGGAGTTCCGCCTTAACGTTGATTTCCCATCGCCGCGGGGCCCGCCTAATATTCAGGCAATAGGGAGTGCAGTTCCTCAGGGTCCCCACTAGGGGGCCTTAGGCCCCGCCCACAAGGACAATTTGCCCCCCCCCCGAGGGGTTCGTTGTGCCTCCTGTGGTTCCGCTGGAGGTTTGTGACTTTCTGATCTCTGTAGGTTTTGTGGTCTCCTGTGAGGGAGCGCTGTGATTGGTGCAGAGGACCCTGCAATCTCATATTTCTCCTCTAGTTGGCGCTCTGCCTGGAATGGCACTGCTGGAGCTCCGCATGCGCGGTGCCCTCATCTCTCTGTAATTCCATCTGGCAGCAATGAATCTCCGGCATCTCTATTATCAGATAATTGGCTCCCCGCTGATGAAGTGCCGCAGTTAAGGATATAATTGGATTTATCCGGAATTCTGTGTCACCGAGGCGGAGAAGTCTGACAATTATCCAGCAGATGGGAAATTCGATTCCACGGGAGAGACGCCGATCGCTGCACCAATATACAGCGTGGGATCGATGACATCACACCTCCCATCATATCATCCATAGGCCCAATCGTATCATGTGATCATTTATTACACAAATAATATTCAGCTTTTTTTTTGCCAGTTTTATTTTATTTCTGCAAAAAGGAAAATCCACAATAACATTCAATGGGGGATTCATTGGTTTTATAATCCAAGTCAGAGAAGGAGGCGGCAAATTTCCAATTATATTTGTAGCGTAGGAGCCGCTGGAATACTCTCTCTTGCTTTACCTCTACAGCCAGACACACAGTATTCTCCACAGCCAGGCACACAGTATTCCCCACAGCCAGACACACAGTATTCTCCACAGCCAGGCACACAGTATTCTCCACAGCCAGGCACACAGTATTCCCCACAGCCTGGCACACAGTATTCTCCACAGCCAGGCACACTGTATTCTCCACAGCCTGGCACACAATATTCTCCACAGCCAGGCACACAGTATTCCCCACAGCCTGGCACACAGTATTCTCCACAGCCAGGCACACAGTATTCTCCACAGCCAGGCACACAGTATTCTCTACAGCCAGGCACACAGTATTCTCCAAAGCCAGGCACACAGTATTCTCCAAAGCCAGGCACACAATATTCTCCACAGCCAGGCACACAGTATTCTCCAAAGCCAGGCACACTGTATTCTCCACAACCAGGCACACAGTATTCTCCACAGCCAGGCACACAGTATTCTCCACAGCCAGGCACACAGTATTCTCTACAGCCAGGCACACAGTATTCTCCACAGCCTGGCACACAATATTCTCCACAGCCAGGCACACAATATTCTCCACAGCCAGGCACACATTCTCCACAGCCAGGCACACAGTATTCTCCACAGCCAGACACACAGTATTCTCCACAGCCAGGCACACAGTATTCTTTACAGCCAGGCACACAGTATTCTCCAAAGCCAGGCACACAGTATTCTCCACAGCCAGGCACACAGTATTCTCCACAACCAGGCACACAGTATTCTCCACAGCCAGGCACACAGTATTCTCCACAGCCAGGCACACAGTATTCTCTACAGCCAGGCACACAGTATTCTCCAAAGCCAGACACACAGTATTCTCCACAGCCTGGCACACAGTATTCTCCACAGCCAGGCACACAGTATTCTCCACAGCCAGGCACACAGTATTCCCCACAGCCTGGCACACAGTATTCTCCACAGCCAGGCACACAGTATTCTCCACAGCCTGGCACACAGTATTCTCTACAGCCAGGCACACAGTATTCTCCACAGCCAGGCACACAGTATTCTCCACAGCCAGGCACACAGTATTCTCCACAGCCAGGCACACAGTATTCTCTACAGCCAGGCACACAGTATTCTCTACAGCCAGGCACACAGTATTCTCCACAGCCAGGCACACTGTATTTTCCACAGCCAGGCACACAGTATTCTCCACAGCCAGGAACACTGTATTTTCTACAGCCAGGCACACAGTATTCTCCACAGCCAGGCACACTGTATTTTCTACAGCCAGACACACAGTATTCTCCACAGCCAGGCACACAGTATTCACCACAGCCAGACACACTGTATTCTCCACAGCCAGGCACACAGTATTTTCTATAGCCAGGCACACTGTATTTTCTACAGCCAGGCACACAGTATTCTCCACAGCCAGGCACACTGTATTTTCTATAGCCAGGCACACTGTATTTTCTACAGCCAGACACACAGTATTCTCCACAGCCAGGCACACAGTATTCACCACAGCCAGACACACTGTATTCTCCACAGCCAGGCACACAGTATTCTCCACAGCCAGGCACACAGTATTCTCCACAGCCAGGCACACAGTATTCTCCACAGCCAGGCACACTGTATTTTCTATAGCCAGGCACACTGTATTTTCTACAGCCAGGCACACAGTATTCTCCACAGCCAGGCACACAGTATTCTCCACAGCCAGGCACACAGTATTCTCCACAGCCAGGCACACAGTATTCCCCACAGCCTGGCACACAATATTCTCCACAGCCAGGCACACAGTATTCTCCACAGCCAGGCACACAGTATTCTCCATAGCCAGGCACACAGTATTCTCCACAGCCAGGCACACAGTATTCTCCACAGCCAGGCACACAGTATTCTCCATAGCCAGGCACACAGTATTCTCCACAGCCAGGCACACAGTATTCTCCACAGCCAGGCACACAGTATTCTCCATAGCCAGGCACACAGTATTCTCCACAGCCAGGCACACTGTATTCTCCACAGCCAGGCACACAGTATAAGAAAATCGATTTCTCGCGGTGAATCAGAACCGATGAGAGGAAATTTGTAGGACAAAGGGCGGGGGAGGAGCCTCACCGTGCCGCCATCCAGGGAAGGGAAGAATTCCTCAGACAACGAGTAGGGAGATCAAAAAAATAAAACTTTATTAATCTCACAATAAACTGATGACAATCACTGAGCCAAGATGGCGTCGCCCCTATACCCAGCGACTGGGGGGCAGAGTTCTGCACATTCAGTGATTCAATTGGACTACAAATACAGCCTTTGATTGGCAAACATAAGGAACTCTATAAGTGTCCTCCACACTGGTGTGTCAACGTGTTTCGCTTCCCAGAGCTTCCTCAGGACGGGTACGGGGGTGGGTGCACATAAACATGCTGATATGTAACAATATATAAAGTGTAGAAACCGAATGTAGTACATTGCCCAGAATACTGCGATCCAGCCAGAAAGTCCATTTCACCTGCCATATCATTGCATTCACTCGCCTGTCTGCCTCCAGCATGGGGAATACAGAAGACGTCACAAAGCAGCCAGCGCCTTCCTGCCTAGGGCCCCTTCCTGCTTTTGTCATTGGATCATTTTTTATTGTGGGCATTCAGTATTTACACTCCATAGACGAAACCCTTATATATAAATATTGTTACATACCAGCATGTTTATGTGCACCCACCCCCGTACATGTCCTGAGGAAGCTCCGGGAAGCGAAACACGTCGACACACCAGTGTGGAGGACACTTATATAAATATTGTTACATATCAGCATGTTTATGTGCACCCACCCCCGTACCCGTCCTGAGGAAGCTCCGGGAAGCGAAACGCGTTGACACACCAGTGTGGAGGACACTTATATAAATATTGTTACATATCAGCATGTTTATGTGCACCCACCCCCGTACATGTCCTGAGGAAGCTCCGGGAAGCGAAACGCGTTGACACACCAGTGTGGAGGACACTTATATAAATATTGTTACATATCAGCATGTTTATGTGCACCCACCCCCGTACATGTCCTGAGGAAGCTCCGGGAAGTGAAACGCGTTGACACACCAGTGTGGAGGACACTTATATAAATATTGTTACATATTAGCATGTTTATGTGCACCCACCCCCGTACATGTCCTGAGGAAGCTCTGGGAAGCGAAACACGTCGACACACCAGTGTGGAGGACACTTATAGAGTTCCCTATGTTTGCCAATCAAAGGCTGTATTTGTAGTCCACTTGAATCACTGGATGTACAGAACTCTGCCCCCCAATCGCTGTTTGGACCTTTCCTAAAACTTGGGGGAAACCTTCTGCCCGGGGGGCGCCATCACAGTTCCTATCAGCTTATCTTCCATTGTACAGTGCGTGCCGTGCGTGCGGGGAGTGCCAGAGGAAAGCCCAGCTGTGAATGGAGAGGAGGGGGGAGTCATCCTGCTATTCACAGCACAGCAGTACAGCGGCTGAAAGCCTGCAGATTTTATCTCCTCCCAACCAATAAGAATCTTCTATTTAATGATGGTGGGCGGAGACATGCAAATTACCAACCTCTATTGGCCAATGGTGGGAGACGGGTGATTTATTCAGAATTGCGATCGATTTCTGTAGTATTTCTCGATCAGGTTATCAGTAATAATCAATTGATTATTGTATTTCTCGATCAGGTTATCAGTAATAATCAATTGATTTTGTCGTATTTCTCGATCAGGTTATCAGTAATAATCTATTGATTTTGTCGTTTTGCTCGATCAGGTTATCAGTAATAATCTATTGATTATTGTATTTCTCGATCAGGTTATCAGTAATAATCAATTGATTTTGTCGTTTTTCTCGATCAGGTTATCAGTAATAATTGATTGATTTTGTCGTATTTCTCGATCAGGTTATCAGTAATAATCTATTGATTTTGTCGTATTTCTCGATCAGGTTATCAGTACTAATTGATCGATCTTTGTTGTCTTCCCTCCTCGCAGCGTCCAGAAGCTCAGCGAGTTTTTCTCCAGCGAGGAGATTGGCGAGGAGACGGATAATTGTTTGCCGTGCCGGAAGGCGGGATCACAGAACAAGTACCAGGCGGTGGTAAGTGTTGTCGGTGTCACGCCCAGTACTGGTTGTCAGCCCCTCCCCCGGTGTGCCGCACTCACCGTCTCTCTGTCTCCTCGCTCCGACGCAGCCACTCAAAGTCGTAAACCGTAAACGGCCACTCAGAGAAGACTGGAGTGCGTTCAACTTCCAGCAGAGAAGAGGCGCTAACACCACGGAGGGCACCACGGAGGGCAACGAGTTCCTTATAAAGGTGACACCGAGGGGCCCCCACTGTGTGACACTCAGTATTAACCCCCCTCCCATCCCCCACCTCCCAGACCTCCATCACTGTCCGCTCCTTCCCACCACACACCTCCCAATTCATAAACCAATCGTTGTCACCAGCTGATCGTTCTCTGATCACCGGGAGATGGAAGGAATAATGATCAATAATTCTATCTATAGACTGGGGGGAGGTTCTATATAATATTGTAGCCATACAGTTCTATACTGGACCTGTACTGGATCTATACTGGACCTGTACTGCGTCTATACTGGACCTGTACTGGATCTATACTGGACCTGTACTGGGTCTATACTGGACCTGTACTGAGTCTATACTGGACCTGTACTGGATCTATACTGGACCTGTACTGGGTCTATACTGGACCTGTACTGCGTCTATACTGGACCTGTACTGAGTCTATACTGGACCTGTACTGAGTCTATACTGGACCTGCACTGCGTCTATACTGGACCTGTACTGAGTCTATACTGGACCTGCACTGCGTCTATACTGGACCTGTACTGAGTCTATACTGGACCTGTACTGAGTCTATACTGGAGCTGTACTGGTTGTATACTGGACCTGTACTGCGTCTATACTGGACCTGTACTGGATCTATACTGGACCTGTACTGAGTCTATACTGGACCTGTACTGAGTCTATACTGGACCTGCACTGCGTCTATACTGGACCTGTACTGAGTCTATACTGGACCTGCACTGCGTCTATACTGGACCTGTACTGAGTCTATACTGGACCTGTACTGAGTCTATACTGGAGCTGTACTGGTTGTATACTGGACCTGTACTGCGTCTATACTGGACCTGTACTGGATCTATACTGGACCTGTACTGAGTCTATACTGGACCTGTACTGAGTCTATACTGGACCTGCACTGCGTCTATACTGGACCTGTACTGAGTCTATACTGGACCTGCACTGCGTCTATACTGGACCGGTACTGGATCTATACTGGACCTGTACTGGTTCTATACTGGACCTGTACTGGTTCTATACTGGACCTGTACTGGCTCTATACTGGACCTGTATTGGCTCTATACTGGACCTGTACTGGTTCTATACTGGACCTGTACTGGATCTATACTGGATCTATACTGGACCTGTACTGGCTCTATACTGGACCTGTACTGGATCTATACTGGACCTGTACTGGCTCTATACTGGACCGGTACTGGATCTATACTGGACCTGTATTGGATCTATACTGGACCTGTACTGGATCTATACTGGACCTGTACTGGCTCTATACTGGACCGGTACTGGATCTATACTGGACCTGTACTGGATCTATACTGGACCTGTATTGGATATATACTGGACTTGTACTGTGTCTATACTGGACCTGTACTGGCTCTATACTGGACCTGTACTGGCTCTATACTGGACCTGTACCAGTGTTCTATACTGGACCTGTACTGTGTCTATACTGGACCTGTACTGGATCTATACTGGACCTGTACCAGTGTTCTATACTGGACCTGTACTGGCTCTATACTGGACCTGTACTGGCTCTATACTGGACATATCTTGTGACCATGTCCAGGTCATATCTCGGTCATGTCCAGGTCATATC
>BLSH010259835.1:718887-735062 GCA_018402905.1 Glandirana rugosa | reverse complement strand
TTTTTACCATTGTTTCTATATGTATTTCGGAATGCACCTGTTTGGATACCAAAGTACATATTTAAGAAAATAGACCAGCTGGTCACGCATTTTATATGGCAGGGGCGTCGACCGAGGATCAAACTTGGAGTGCTGAAGCTGCAATGGAAATGAAGGGCTGGTGGTCCCTTATTTCTATCGATATTTTTTGGCGGGTCAATTGGTTTTTGCGCATAGGTGGATTAGGCCTATGGAGGATGATGTTGGAACAATATTAGAAGCAGCTATCATTGGCTCCTATGAGGCATTGGCACATTTAATATTGCGCCGAAATAGGGCCCCATATAAACTCACAGCATCCATGTGTGCAGTAGGTAGAGCTTGGGCAGTGACATATAAGGCAAATGCCGGTGATGTATTTTCACTTCATACACCATTATGGAGGAATCCCAATTTATCACATTTTTAGATTACCCAGATCCTAGTCTATGGACCAGATATGGTATAAAGATTCTTGATTATATAGTAAATAATAGGAAACTGCTTATGTTTGATGAGCTGAAATCAAAATGTGAACTCCCTAATAGTCATTTGTTTCTGTACCTGCAACTCAAGCATGCTTACAATGCTCAATTTGGTAGCAAACTGCTTGCGTTGCAGATGGGTGATTTGGAAACCCTTCTGAGAGAGGAAACTATAGAAAAGGTCCTGTCTACTATTTATAAAATATTGTTAACAGAGGGGGATCAGTATCTCTCACGTTGTAGATTGGTATGGGAGGCATATATATATAGGCTAATAAGGTGCTTGTAGTGTCTCAGGTGCCAATAATATAGTATAGATTCCCAAAATTTTGTGCAGTAGTGTACATCCATATAAAGGCAACAAATAATGCATACAGGCATTTAGTCCATGAAAAAAATTCAAAAACCAAAAAAGTCCCAAAAAAGAAATAAATAAAATAATGTTCAGTCCATTTGAAATCACTTAAAACAGCAGTTCTCAACACGTGGATCACGACCCCCTGTGGGGTCCATTGCCGATTTCCAGGGGGTCACGATGCCGCTGCCAAGAAGAAAAAGAAAAAAGTATTTTTTTTTCAGCTCCTTGGCTGTCACCTGACAGCCAAGTAGTGA
This sequence comes from Glandirana rugosa, assembly GCA_018402905.1. NCBI lineage: Eukaryota > Metazoa > Chordata > Amphibia > Anura > Ranidae > Glandirana > Glandirana rugosa. Next base: position 733,947 of record BLSH010259835.1, on the reverse strand, counting down.
GCCTATTGGTCAGCCATTAAAGACTATGGATGTGCGCTGAACAGGCGCACATTCATAGTCTGATTGGCTGCCCTGAGCCTATGGCTCAGCGTGAATGGATGGCATAGATGCGGTGGGCGGGGGCGGGTCACTGTGGCGGTGGACATGACTCCCGCTCCCACGTAGACCCTGACCAGTAACTGCATGAAGCTCGGCAAGTGACGGACTGCAGTGTCATTGGAGGCCGGCCAGGGAATCGTCGAAACAGCTGCTATGGAGCGATGCGACCAGGCAATCACCCTCGGACCGACCGTCCATGACATTGTGCTGTGCTGTGACTGTCTGTGTCAGTGAGCAGAGTAGAATGAGCACTGCAGCACCAGCCAAGGTAAGGGATCTCATGTGTTTGCTCGCAATACACATCACCAGGAAGATGAAATTTTCAAAAAATCACTGCCCTAGTCAGGGACTGCTACAAAAGATGCACACCACTTTATAATTTGCATGCTGCTGGCCTTAAAAACCGTGATTGACTTTATAAAGAGGTTCTTATGACAAATTATTCCACGTTTTTTGTTTTAATATTTACTATTACAACTAGAGTTGGGTACCATTAATAAGATCTGAAGGCCAACTTTGTTTTTTGACAGCCTCCCATTCTCAGTCACTTATCCAAAGTTGCTTCCCCTCAGTCACTTTCCCCCAATCCTCCCCTGGAGGTTCCCCACTCTAAATATATGCACAGCAATGAAGGAGCAACGATAATAATTTTACTGTTCGGGGTCCCCACAACTTGGGAAATTTTATCAAGGGGTCACGGCACTAGAAAGGTTGAGAACCACTGACTTAAAATGTTCACAGTTTTAATATCTGGTAGCCTTCAAAAGAGAAAATAGGGTCCAATATACGTTCAGAGTTCGGTGCAGTAATCAAATAAGGGAAGAAAAGTGCATATTTTGACAATCGATATGAGATCCAGAAAGCAATCACACTCCTTTACCAAAGAGGCACCCGGTGGTACACCCTACTTACCAAAATTAGTTGATCTCTATTACAGGAATCAGTAGCGCGTCTCGATAATCCTGTCTGCAGAGAGGGTAATAAATACAGCTGGACTGCGGACCTGAGGAGATGGGGTAGAGTGAGAAGACAAAGGGGCTAACATGGTGAAGAACACACTAAAATGTTTATTGAGTATAGAACTCCATTACAAAATAAAATAAAAGAAATTCCATTAAAAACAGGCAGGGAACGTCATCGGTGTGCCAAACAATGGAGCGGAAATGACGTGCACAACCTCCAGTCACCCGACGCTGCGTTTCGTCAGTCTAGCGTACTGACGTCATCAGGGGATCCCTCCTGAGGTCCGCAGTCTAGCCGTATTTATTACCATCTCTGCAGACAGGATTATCGAGACACAAGCACTGATGATCCCTGTAATAAGGATCAACAAATTTTGGTAAGTAGGGTGTACCACCGGGTGCCTCCTTGGTGACGGAGTGTGATCGCTTTCTGGATCTCATATCGATTGACACAATATGCACTTTTCTACCCTTATTTGATTACTGCACCGAATTCTGATCATATATTGGACCCTATTTCCTCTTTTGAAGGCTACCAGATATTAACATTGTGAACATATTAAGTGATTTCAAATGGACTGAACTTTATTTTATTTATTTATTTTTTGGGACTTTTTTGGTCTTTGTGTTTTTTTCATGGACTAATTGCCTGTATGCATTATTTGTTGCCTTTATATGGATGCACACTACTGCACATAATTTTGGGAATCTATAGTATATTATTTGGGCCTGAGACACTAGAAGCACCTTATTAGCAAATATTTTGTTTGATGTATGTTAATGCACTTTATATCCTTTATAGCACTATATTAGTGCATTTACGAGCAGCTGCACTATCCCTTATTGGTTGCCACTGCTCGGGTAAAAGTTTGCTCTTTTATCTCTGTTTTTATAATTGGGAAGATATTTGGGATATTAGCTTTATATCTCACCCCTGCCAAGCTAGCCAGACTATTCCCCACCCAATCGTCCTGCTGCTGGAAATGTATTTCTCCAAATGCCGATTTTTTTCATATTTTTTGGAGCTGTGCAAAATTTATGGGGTGGTGTCATCAAGTGTATCGAGGAAGCAGTAGCTGTAACTATACCACTAACAGTAGAGGTATGTGTTCTGGGTCTGGTAGAGGCCCTAGCTCCAAAAAATGCGACACATACCTTAAAGCAGAGTTCCACCCAAAAGTGGAACTTCCGCTGGTTGGATTCCTCCCCCCCTCAGGTGTCACATTTGGCACCTTTTGGGGTGGGAGGGGGAAGAGGACACCTGTCTTTAGATAGGTGTCCTTTTCCACACATCCGGGAGCTCTGGCCAGTGGACACGACCTCTGACGTCAGCAGCCCGGCTCCCTCCTCTCTGCTCGCTCTGCTTCTGGCCGCCTGGCCAATAGCAGAGCGCGGCAGAGCCTTGCGCATGCGCAGTAAGGTGCCCGGCGTGAAGCTGTACTGCTATATGTCCGGGTTCCCTTACCCGCGATGGAGGCAGCTGCACCCGTCCCCCGATCCGAAGATCGGCGGTGGGTGCAGACATCACTGTACTCCAGGACAGGTAAGTGTCCTATTATTAAAAGTCAGCAGCTACTGTATGTGTAGCTGCTGACTTTTAATTTTTTTTTTTTTTTACCTCGGACCTCCGCTTTAAACACAATTTTACTATATTATGTGAGAAAGTCAATGGTGCTATCATGGAAAAAAATCTACTCCTATAACTGTGACACACTGCAAAGCGTTGGTGAATGGGGCACTTCCACTATACAAGGCAACGTACATTAATAGGAGAACACCAAACAAATTTGACAAAGTATGGGGATGCTGGGTGAACAGTATATGTGTGCTCTATATGGATATGTAGGGGGAAGAGTAGAGAAGAGAAAAAGAAAGGAAAGAGAAAATGGAAAGGAAATGAAAAAGGGCAAACCATAATATGACGTGAGTATGGTGTTTAGATAGGAGGAGAGAAGTAACCATTGAAGGAATGTTTGTATGTTTGTATGGATGATCGTATGGAAGTTTGTAAGGATGTATGACTATAGGCTTTTGTTTTTTTCTTTTTTTTCTTTTTTTTTTGTCTCTGAATGTTTTTATCTATTTGTATATAAATGGAAATAAAAGTAAAAAAACAAAAAGGTTTGAACAAAAATCCAACCTTGTATGGACACCTTAAGGCTACTTTCACACTGAGCGGCAGTCGCGGTAAAACCCCGCTAGTTTTAGCGGAGTTTTACCAGTGATAGGGCTCCGCTATGCAGGTGGGGGCACCGCGCTTTTAACACCCCACAAGGGGTTAAAAAGGGGTTAAAAGTGCCGGCACTCAGCACTACCGAGGTGGTGTGCAGCCGCTTCAGAAGTGCTTGCCATTCATATCAATGGCAGGGGTGGTAGAGGACTGTTATATTACCGCTCCCCTCACCGCCCCAAAGATGCTGCTTGCAGGACTTTTTGTAACGTCCTGCTAGCGCACCGCCCTAGTGTGAAAGCACTCAGGGCTTTCACATTGGGGTGGATTGGGGGTGATTTTTGAGGCGCTTTACAGACGCTATTTTTAGCTAAATAGCGCCTGTAAAATGCCTTTAGTATGAAAGTAGCTTGAGTGCAAAGATAAAATTGTTAAAGCACATTTGCATTGAGGGATTGCATGAGCAGGAGGATGCATTCGTGCACAGAACCATAAACCATTATGTTTAGTGCATGTTTCCTGATTGCAGTGGTCATCCAGACAATGTTTTTATGTATTCTAAGGACATGCTAACATCTCAACATTTGCACATTAAAAAACATAATGTGGCCAGAACCACAATCGCTCACCATGTGATGAAATGCATGTGTACCAAAGAAAACAGCAAGATATAACGATTCGTACACCATGCTGTTGGAGCGAAAAATGCACATGGCATTTGTCAATAGCACCGTTGTAAGCAGCAGCATATGGAATTGTGTGGGTACACTTGCCATGCCTGCAGCATGCTTATGTGCACTGTGAAACCCCACATCTGATAATGCACGATGACTTTTCTTACTTTTCACTTTTTTTTACAGGCCACCGCTAAAGATATCAGTGCTCCCTTCAAGCAGTTTAGGAAGACCTGTTGAAATTTGGAGGTTATTACTTGAATGACTGGGTTGGAAGGGGAGACGGGAGACGGGAAATGATGCTAACCAGTTCAGATCCGCGCTATAGCCGAAAGACGGCTACAGCGCGGCTCTGAAATGCCCGGGGAACGTCCATAGACGTCTTGCTCTTGTGCACGCGCCCCGTACGCACTCGCAGCCTGTGCAGTGTGCTCTCGCGGCCACCGCACATTGCATGGGCGTGCCCGCGGGTCGGACCCACCGATCACCCGGAACAGCTGCAGAGTGGGGAAACGCCAACTTAAACACGGCGGTTCTCCGTTCTGTTAAGGGGGACATAACAGATCTACTGATCCCTGTCACTGGGATCAGTTAGATCTGTTATGTCCAGATCAGCCCCGCCCCCATACAGTTAGAACACACCCAGGGAACACAGTTAACCCCTTCACTGCACCGTTAGTGTTAACCCCTTCACTGCCAATAACATTTATACAGTAATCAGTGGACATTTAAATTTCTGATAGCTGTATAAATGTCATTGGTCTCAAAAATGTGTCAAAAATGTCCGACATGTCCGCTGCAATATCGCAGTCCCGATAAAAATTGCAGATCGCCGCCATTACTAGTAAAAAAAAAAGAAAAATAGTAAAAACGCCATAAATCAATTCCCACAGTTTGTAGACGCGATAACTTTTGCGCAAACCAATCAATATACGCCGATTGCTATTTTTTTTTACCAAAAATATGTAGAAGAATATATATTGGCCAAAACTGATGAATAATTTTCTTTTTTATATTTTTTTTTTTTGGATATTTATTATAGCAAAAAAGTTAAAAATATTGTTCTTTTTTCAAAACCGTCGCTCTTTGTTTGTTTATAGCGCAAAAAAAGGATGCCAATTTTGTTTGGGTACAGAGTCGCACGACCGTGCAATTGTCATTCAAAATGCGACAGCACTGAAAGCCTAAAACTGGTCTGGGCAAGAGGGGGGGTTTAAGTGCCCAGTAAGCAAATGGTTAATAGTTACCCGCATGTGGTAAAAAAAAAATAAGGGTAGTCAGCTTTGGCAGGGCTGGTAATAGCTGGAAGGGGTTTCAACCCCGATAGGCAAGGCTCGAATCCTGCAGGAATGCATGGCAACAGCCACATCCTGCAGGACTGGCGGTGGCTTACCAAGAAGGGGGGGGGTGGGGTAGAGCGGACAGGGACTCCCAATCCTGTCCACTGATAAGCTAATCCCCCGCTGTGCAGCTCTTTAGAAAAAAATATTTTCCGGGTCCCCTGTGTTCAGCTGGCGCCGGGATACAGAAAGCGGATTATTTCTTCTTTTTTGGCTTTAGGCGGATTAATCCGCCACAGTGCTCCTGGCCGGCTCCAGTGTAATGATATAGCACAGGCCGGCTTTCACTGTGTAGCGCGCTTAAATCGCCTAAAGCTGAAAAAGAAGAAATTAGCTTAGAAGAATTAGCTCATTATAGGACAAGATTGGGAGTCCCCACCCACTCTACCCCCCACCCCCCCCCCCAGTTTCCTGCAGCCCTAGTTGCCCAGTGACACATCTGACGCCCCCACTGCTGCCCCCTCATTGATGGGCACTGGTGAGGCTGCATTGATGGGCACAGGTGAGGCTGTATTGATGGGCACTGGTGAGGCTGAGCTGATGGGCACTGATGAGGCTGCATTGATGGGCACAGGTGAGGCTACATTGATGTGCACAGGTGAGGCTACATTGATGGGCACGGGTGAGGCTGCATTGATGGGAACTGATTACCCTGCATAGATGGGCACTGATAAGGCTATATTGATGTGCACTGGTGAGGCCGAGCTGATGGGTACTGATCAGGTTGCATTGATGGGCACTGACCAGGCTGTATTAATGGGCACTGGTCAGGCTGCATAGATGGTCACTGACCAGGCTGCATTGATGGGCACTGATCAGGTTGCATAGATGGGCACTGATGAGGCTGCATTGGTCTGCACTATTGAGGCTGAGCTCATGGGCACTGATGACGCTGCATTGATAGGCATTGGCGAGGCTGCATTTGATGGGCACTGATAAAGCTGTATTGATGGGCACTGGTGAGGCTGAGCTGATGGGCACTGGTGAGGCTGCATTTGATGGGCACTGATAAGGCTGCATTGCTGGGCACTGGTGAGGCTTAGCTAATGGGCACTGGTGAGGCTGAGCTGATGGGCACTGGTGAGGCTGCATTTGATGGGCACTGATCAGGCTGCATTGATGGGCCCTGGGGAGGTTGAGCTGATGGGCACTGGTGAGGCTGCATTGATGGGCATTGGTGAGGTTGCATTGATGGGCACTGGTGGGGCTTCATTGGTGGGCACTGGTGAGGCTGCATTGATGGGCACTGGTGAGGCTGATTTGATTGGCACTGGTGAGGCTGCACTGATGTGCACTGGTGAGGCTGTGCTGATGGACACTGGTGAGGCTGCACTGATGAGGCTGCATTGGTGCATTGCTGTAGATTAGGGTACACTAGTGTTGCCCTCTGGACAGTGAACCACAGTGGATCACTTTTCAGAGGGTGTTTGACAGGTGTCAAGGAAGCATTATATTGCCCCATCACCATCGGATTTAATCCCTAAAAACCTGCACCACTTCGCTGCGTTTGTTTTCGGCGGGGTGCCAGATATAAGATCTGCGCCTGATATAGGATACGAGTCCTGATAACGCCACGTACAGTGTATCTCCACAACTGCTCATTAGAGATAGAACGTCACTTCCGGTGGAGCTTGATGCACAATGTGGTAGTAGTTGTGGTGGTGGGGGAATCTTGGATGAGTTCCCACACTTTATTTCCCAGGACTTGACCCCTGCCAATAGGTAAGGGCAAATCAGAATGAGTGCACACACCATCTTAGTCAGCATCTTTCCACCTACCTGCTCTATTACCATATACTTACAAGTTAAAGTGGTAGTAAACCCATGCATTTAACAGGTTAAAAACCAGTCACATTTCCGGCATGTGCCAGAAACATAACTCTCCCATTGGTTGTGCTCTGAACCAAACTGTCAAACCATCCAATGGCTGGTGTCATAGCTGATCACATGTGCAGCATCATGGCAGTTGTAGATTAAACAGAGGCGAAAATGGCAGCTTCCTTGGCTGAAAACGATAGGAGGGTTTACTACCACTTTTAACTACTACCACTGCAAACGAAGCCTGCGATGTCCAGCGCTGTCCCCTGCGCAGGCAGCGTCCATCTTCTGCTCCTCTTCCTACCGGGGCTGCGACTCCGGCTCTGTGACTGGCCGGAGTCACGGGAGCCGCGAGAAACGGCACGAAGGCCGTTTCTTTACTGTGCATGTGCCGAAATGACATCGGCACATCTAGTACACTGCATATCTCCTGAACCGTGCAGGTTTGGGAGATATGCAGGGCACCTACAGGTAAGTCTTATGATAGGCTTACCTATACGTTAAAGTGGTTGTAACGAGTTGACAACCACTTTAATATGTAACCCAGCCTTTCTCAACCAGAGTTCTGTGGAACCCTAAGATTCCTCTCTCAAGCATGTTAGGGGTTCCTTGAGCAATGAGTCTCTGCCTCTCAGATAAGTCACCACTGACACCAATGATCTTTTTAGGTATCTGTAAGAAGGAAATTTTACCTAATGACCATAAATGTAATGAGTATTGTTCCCAGTGACCATTATAATAATGTACTATGAGCTGTAAATAAAGTAATTATTAGGCCTCATACACAGGGGCGTATGAAAAAAAAGTACCAAAACGTCGACGCCAGGGAAAAATCCGCGTTTTTTTTGGCGTTTTGCATCTGCGTTAATGAGCGTTAGTGAGCGTCGGCGTCAATAGGCGTTTTTAAAAAATAAACATTACTCTGCTATTTTTTAACCTGAAAACGCCGGCGTCAAAAACGCCAGTTAACGTCGGTACGGTGTTAGTGTGCAATAGTGAGCGTTTTGCCGCATTAGCGTCAAAAACGCCAAAAGGTTACAGCCTCGGAACGCGCTGGCCATGGGTTCTACTTTCAGCTCACTAACGCTGACAGCTCAAAAACGTTGGCGTTTTTATGGGGCCATCAAATAACATGGAGAGCTGTAAAAAACACAAAAAAATGTGGCTGTAAAAAACGCCTGTGTGTATGAGGCCTTAGCAGGGATTCCCTGAGACCAGAAAGTTATCTCAAATATTCCTCCATGTTATAAAAGTTGTAAAAGGCTAATCTAAACTGTCATGGCAGCTGGTTTTTTAAGGGTGTTTGAAGGTGGTCTGATTGTTCAAGTAAGGACCGATCTCAGGTATGTTGTCCCTAAAGTTGGGTACACACGGGCCAAATGTCAGGAGACAACGGCTGGTTCAAAACAAATGGTCGATATTCCACCTGTGTGTATGTTGGTCTGTCACCAGCATCTGACTAACTCCCGATCAGCGCTCTCAGCCCATGGCGGGGGGCGTCCGCATGTCACAACACGACAGCTCAGCAGGGAAGATCGCTGAACTAACCTTGCATAATTAGTACAGCGGCTCCGACCGGAGCACGGAGCAGTCAGTTTTTCTGTTAGTGTGTGCCAGGCTTTAGTCAGTGCAGTTAAGTTGCAATGATCCCACATTTGTGATTTTTATTGTATCTAAGGGTGATTGGTTAGTTGCCCCTTTGGTGATTTGGTGCAGCTGGGGGCTCCTGTGGACACAATTAAGAATATATAAAGTGCCCTCAAAACCTTAGCCCAACAATATATTTCGGGCCATTTATTAAAACTGGAGCAGTTTGAATCTGGAGAAGCTGTGCTTGGTAACCAATCATCTTCTATCTTCAGCTTATTCAGTTAAGCTTTGAAAATGAAAGATAGAAGCTGACTGGTTGCCAAGCACAGCTGCTCCAGATTCGGTCTGCTCCATTTGTTCAGTAAGTCTAGTTTTGGCAATTAAACCCTAAGGCTGGGTTCACACTATCCAACACAAAAAGGTCAGACTTTTGATCCTACTTTGCCCTGCAACATTGGTCCTACTTTGGTCCTACTTCCATCCTTAACCACTTGCCGACCGCCAACCGCAGGTTGACGGCGACAAGGTGGCTCTATTAGGCAAATCACCGTCATATGACGGAGGTGTGCTCGCATGCTCACTGTGTCCGGGGGGGGGGGGGCAGGGAGCGGGTAGGGCGGACTCGATCTCTGCCAGCTACCCGCGATGCCCCCCCGCAGTGAAAGAACGGAGATCCGTGCATGTAAACACGGATCTCCGTTCTGTGAGAGGGGAAGGGCTGTGATCACAGCCTTCCTCTATATGGAAGCCGTGATCACTCACCTCCCCCTGCCAATCAAACGCTAATACAGTTAGAACACGCCCAGGGAACACAGTTAACCCTTAGAGCGCCCCCTGCAGGTTAACCCCTTCACTGCCAATGGCATTTACCCAGTAATCAGTGCATTTTTATAGCACTGATCGCTGTATAAATGCCAATGGTCCCAAAAAAGTGTCAAAATGGTCCGACATGTCCGCCGCAATATCGCAGTACCGCTAAAAATCGCAGATCGCCACCATTACTAGTAAAAAATTAAAACAAAATAAAACCCCCAGAAATGAATATGAAGAAGAATATAAATCGGCCAAAAGCGTTGAAAAAAAATTTTTTTTTATATTTTTTTTTGGATTTGTATTTTAGCAAAAAGTAAGAAATTTGTTTTTTTTTTGCAAAATTGCCTTCCGGGGCTGAAGTGGTTAAATGAACAAGATAAGATTTTGCTCCGACTTTTACTGCTGCTGTACTCACTAAGTCGGATGTCACAAGTCGGATGGTTAGAACAAGGATCCGACTTTAATCCTACTTCAGTGATATTCAATGGGCTGAAGTCGGACCAAAGTAGTACAGGAACCTTTTTCAAATTCGGGCCGACTTGTGTCGGACCAGCTAAGACGGCTCTCATAGGGAAACATTGATTTGGTGACGTCATGCGACTTGTGCTCACAATGTCGGCCCGTTTGTCGGACAAGTGTGAACCCAGCCTCAAGCAGGAATGCGTGGCCTATTCTTTGTGAAAGATGGTGGGATAAAACTCTTCTCAGTAAATGTTACCATTTGTACGCTCTACCCTGTGTGCACCTAGTTGCCTACATTATGGAAGTGTAGTACACCCCATGTAGGGGCTGCAGATAAACAAGGATACCCCACTCCTGCCCAGCCAGGCACACCAAATCTTCACAGGCACACAGATTTAGAAAACAGCCCTCAGCTTTGATTTTGTTGTTTCTTAGGGGTTAACAACTTGGATAGGGATGGGAAATTATGGGATGCCCACTTGATTTCAGCAACTTTAGGGACAAATTCCTATACACATGCATATACAGTCTCCTTCACTCTCCTGCACAAACTTGCTAGCTTTTGCTGAATCACTCTTGAGGATCTGACAGGCTCCTTGGCCAGATCAGTAACATTACAGGCAGGCACTCAAAGTTCCTTAAAGCGGTAGTAAACCCATCCATTTAACAGTTTAAAAACCAGTCCCATTTCCGGCATGTGCCGGAAATGTAACACTCCCATTGGTTGTGTTCTAAACCAAACTGTCAAACCATCCAATGGCTGGTGTCATAGCTGATCACATGTGCAGCATCATGGTAGTTGTAGATTAAACAGAGGCCAAGATGGCAGCTTCCTTGGCTGAAAAGGATAGGAGGGTTTACTACCACTTTAAGTGTAGCTCAGATGTAGTGAAACAGCATGTCATTTTTCCTCCTGCTTCCTCTGTGGCCAGTGGTCCCAATACCACGTCTTCAGGCAATGCTAGTCCATCTGGTTGCCACTGCCTCTTTCACCAGCCCTCCTGGCTGCCTCTCTACACCAGTCCACCCGTCTAGGGCGCACACTGATTGGACACAGGGGATGTCAATCAATGGGTTCGGTAGACCCGATATCTGCCGCCCACCTGCGATCGTTCCTGGGAGAGGCAGAACGGCGATCTACCTATGTTGCATTACACAATGTGAATTAGTATAATTTCATGTATGTGTATAATTTGGGTTATTTTTTCTCTGTGTCTTTAACCACTTCAGCCCCGGAAGGATTTCACCCTTTAGGACCAGAGCGCTTTTTGCGATTCGGCACTGCGTTGATTTAACTGACAATTGCGCGATCGTGCAACGTTGTACTCAAATGAAATTTGCGTCCTTTTTTCCCACAAATAGAGCTTTCTTTTGGTGGTATTTGATCCCCTCTGCATCATTTCTGATCACTGCTATAAACAAAGAGCGACAATTTTGAAAAAAAAAACTATTTTTCTTACTTTTTGCTAAAATACAAATCCAAAAAAATAAATAAATAAAAACTTTTTTTTCGTCAGTTTTGGCTGATTTATATACTTTCTCATACTTTTGGTAAAAAAAAATTGCAATCGGCTTTATTGATTAGTTTGCGCAAAAGTTGCAGCGTTTACGAATGATGAGAATTAATTTCTGGGGTTTTTATTTTTTTAAATGTTTTACTAGTAATGGCGGCGATCTGCAATTTTTAGCGATACTGCGATATTTTGGTGGACATGTTGGACCATTTTGACACTTTTTTGGGACCGTTGGCATTTATACAGCGATCAGTGCTATGAAAATGCACTAATTACTATGTAAATGCCATTGGCAGTGAAGGGGTTAACCTGGAGGTGGCGCTCTATGGGTTAACTGTGTTCCCTGGGCGTGTTCTAACTGTATGGGGGCTGGGCTGGCTGGGGGAGGGGAGTGATCACGACTTCCATATACAGGAAGCCTGTGATCACAGCCCTTCCCCCTCTGTCAGAACAGAGATCTGTGTTTACTTACACGGACCTCCATTCTCTCACTGAGGCGCTCGCACACTCACAATACTAGTTATCGCGGCTGCCTTCAGCAAGTGGTTAAGCTGTCTGTCTCAGTCTGAGCTGAACCTTCTCTTCCACCGTATTTCAGTATATCCCTTTCCTTCTCTCTTCTGGTTTCATTTATGAACATGCTGCTTTCATGTACACATCTCCATGTGGCTTACAACTTCATAGATTCTCTACCTATGAATATCCATCATTAAACCAAACATTCAAAAGGCTTCATCGTCTGTCTCCAGCTACGAGAGTTTATTCATCGAGTTTAAGCTGTCTGAATTGATGAAAGGGATAAAAAGATCACCAGGTCAGTGTAAGCCCTGCATGATGCTGAAGTTAAACTTTATGGCCTGGTAGGTGAGTCAGAACGGCCTATGTAAACAAGGCAGATCGCCGTTCTGACAGGGTCAGAGCAACCCCCACACAGTTAGCAAGCACTCGCAGGGAACACATTTAACCCTTTGATCGCCCCTGATGTTAACCCCTTCCCTGCCAGTGTCATTAGTACAATAACAGAGCATATTTTTAGCATTGATCATAGTATTAGTGTCACTGGCCCCCATAAAAGTGTCAAAAGTGTCAGGTGTCTGATTTGTCCGCCGCAATGTTGCAGTCCCGCTAAAAATCACTGATCACTGCCATTCCAAAAAAAATATCCCATAGTTTGTAGACAATATAACTTTTGCGCAAACCAATCAATATACGCTTAATGGGATATTTTTACCAAAAATATTTAGCAGAATACATATTGGCCTAAATTGATGAAGAAATTAGATTTTTACGTTTTTTTTATTGGATATGTTTTATAGCAGAAAGTAAAAAATATTGTTTTTTTTTTCAAAATTGTCAGTCTTTTTTTGTTGATAGCACATAAAATAAAAACCGCAGAGGTGATCAAATACCACCAAAAGAAAGGTCTATTTCTGGGAAAAAAATAAAGTAACACAGTATCACAAAAAATGGCCTGGTCTTTAAGGGGGTAAAACCTTTCCGGGCCTGAAGTGGTTAAGCTGGAAATCATTGAGGTTGAGTTATTTAACCATTTGACCTCTGGAAGATGTACCCCCTTCATGACCAGGCCATTTTTTGCGATGCGGCACTGTATTACTTTAACTGAAAATTTACGCGGTCATGAAATGCTGTACGCAAAAAAAGAAAAAATGTATGTCCTCTTTTCCCACAAATAGAGCTTTCTTTTGGTGGTTTTTATTTTTTGTGCTGTAAACAAAAAATATTGACAATTTTTTTTATTTTGTGCTATAAAACACATCCAATAAAAAAATTGAAAGAAATCAAATTTCTTCATAAATTTAGGCCAATGTGTATTCTGTTACATATTTTTGGTAAAAAAAATCCCAATAAGCGTACATTGATTGGTTTGCGCAGAAGTTTTAGCACCTACAAACTATGGCATATATACTGGAATTTTTATTCATTTTTTATTAGTAATGGTGGCGATCAGCGACTTATAGCAGGACTGCGATATTGTGATGGACAATCAGATACTAACTGACACTTTTGAGGTAACCAGTGACACTAATACAGTGATCAGTGCTAAAAATAAGCACTGTTACTGTACTAATGGTACTGGTCAGAAAGGGGTTAAACATCTAGGGTGATAAAAGAGTTAAATGTGTGCGTAGCTGGTGTTTTGGTGTACTATGTGTGGTGCTTTTATTATGGGAAGTAATGGATTTTATTTCCTGCTTTGCAGGGAAAGAAAATCCATTACTTCCTCGCCGACAGGACAGGGCTTTGCCTTGTTTACAAGGTGGCCGGATCCCGCTGATTGGCATCTGCTGTGTATAATCACAGCACAGCTGGGTCGCCGGCGCCCCCTACCCAGAAGTGCCGGATCATGTACCTAGCACGTGATCTGGCGCAGGAGAACTAACTTGCCGTCGTATATGTAAGTTATGCGGTCAGCAAGCGGTTAAAGTATAACTAAAGGAAATTTTTTTTTTAGTTTTGGATAGATTGGAGGTGGATTAGAACACCTATAAGGTGTTTATTTCTGTCCGTGCCCCCATTAGGGAGATTCATCCTCTTTATATTTGTCCTGTTTACCATTTGCATTGAAAGTAAAAGAAAATCCCACATTTTGTGTTGTCCCTAGAAAAGTAATAAAGGGGAAATTTTCCATTGGGACACAGAGGGCAAAAAAAAAAAAAAAATTGACAGGGGTTATAACCCTCCCTTACTCTATCCAAGATGCAAAAAATAAAAATTTGTGCCTATATCTCTACTTTAACCGCTTAAGGACCGCCCCGCTTACATATAATGTGGCATCGCAAAATCACGTATCTGTACGTGATTTTTTTCTTCGGCTCCAGTCTAATCAAGAAGTGGAAAATTAAGTTTGTTTACCATTTGCTCAGCAGAATGTATTTTTGTATGTGCATGCTATGTGTCCCTAGAGCACCAGGCGGTGTTCCTTGCATAATGGGCCTCTGTATGTAGCCAAGCTGTGTAAAAGTCTCACACATGTGGTATCGCCATACTAGCTGGAGGAGTAGCAGAATGTATTTTGGGGTGTAATGTTTGCTATTTACATGCTTTGTGTTTTAAATATCTTATAAATGGACAGATTTGCGTAACAAATTAGTTTTCAGTTTTTTTCCACGTTTTCCAAAAACTTCTGGAAAAAAATGAACCGTTCAAAAGACTCATTATGCTTCATAGATTATTCGTTGGGGTGTTAGCTTTCCAAAATGGGGTCATTTTGTCGGCATTTCCATTGTCCTCGTGCTCCAGGGCCTTCAAAAGTGTAATAGGTGGTTGAGAAATGAGATGTGTAATTTATGCTTCTAAAACGCCTAAAGATGCTACTTCAATGTTGGGCCTCTGTATGTGGCCAGGTTGTGTAAAAGTCTCACACATGTGGTATCGCCATACTCAGGAGGAGTAGCAGAATGTATTTTTGGGTGTCATTTTTGCTATGTACATGCTGTGTGTTGGAAATATCTTATAAATTCCTGTTACCTTTACGGCTGTTTTACTGGGGTAAAACCTTTCGATTGTGGGGTTGCTTATTAGATACTTCGTATTACTCAGAAAACTTGCCAAGTAAAAAAAGGTCTTCAAAAACCTTTTGCACCTTTTTTTGACTTT
>BLSH010259835.1:699956-718877 GCA_018402905.1 Glandirana rugosa | reverse complement strand
TACTGTGTCCTGTGATGCTGAGCTGTATACTGTGTCCTGTGATGCTGAGCTGTATACTGTGTCCTGTGATGCTGAGCTGTATACTGTGTCCTGTGATGTGATACTGAGCACAATATGTGGAATACAAGGGACGGAGTGGGTGGATTCTATAAGGGGTGGGGCTTATTAGAAGCCTGGCACCCCCCCATTCTAAAACTTCACCAGCCGCCACTGCATTACAGGCAGGCACTCGAAGTTCCTTAAGTGTAGCTCAGATGTAGTGAAACAGCATGTCATTTTTCCTCCTGCTTCCTCTGTGGCCAGAGGTCCCAATACCACTTCTTCAGGCAATGCTAGTCCATCTGGTTGCCACTGCCTCTTTCACCAGCCCTCCTGGCTGCCTCTCTACACCAGTCCACCCGTCTAGGGCGCACACTGATTGGACACAGTGGATGTCAATCAATGGGTTTGGCAAGACCCGATGTCTGCCGACCACCTGCGATCGTTCCTGGGAGAGGCTGAGCGGTGATCTGCCTATGATGCGTTACACAATGTGAATTAGTATAATTTCATGTGTGTGTATAATTTGGTTTATTTTTGCTCTGTGTCTTTAACCACTTCAGGCCAGGAAGGATTTCACCCTTTAGGACCAGAGCGCTTTTTGCGATTCGGCACTGCGTCGCTTTAACTGACAATTGCGCGGTCGTGCGATGTTGTATCCAGACAAAATTTGCATGCTTTTTTTCTCACAAATAGAGCTTTCTTTTGGTGGTATTTGATCACCTCTATGTAATTTCTGATTGCCGCTATAAACAAAAAAAGAGCGACAATTTTGCAAAAAAAAATATTTTTCTTACTTTTTGCTAAAATACAAATCCAAAAACAAAAAAAAAAATGTTTTCATCAGTTTTGGCCAGTTTATATACTTTCTCATACTTATGGTAAAAAAAATCGCAATCTGCGTTTATTGATTGGTTTGTGCAAAAGTTGCCACGCTTACGAATGATGAGAATTAATTGCTAGGGTTTCTATTTTTTTACATTTTTTACTAGTAATGACGGCGATCTGAGATTTTTAGCGGTACTGCGATATTGCAGCGGACATGTCGGACCATTTTGACACTTTTTTGGGACCATTGGCACTTATACAGCGATCAGTGCTATGAAAATGCACTAATTACTATGTAAATGCCATTGGCAGTGAAGGGGTTAACCTGAAGGGGGCGCTCTAAGGGTTAACTGTGTTCCCTCAGTGTGTTCTAACTGTATGGGGGCTGGGCTGGCAGGGGGAGGGGAGTGATCAAGGCTTCCATATACAGGAAGCCTGTGATCACTGCCCTTCCCCCTCTGTCAGAACGGAGATCAGTGTTTACATACATGGACCTCCGTTTTCTCACTGCCGGGGGGGCCATTGCATCAATTCCATCCTACCCGCTCCCTGGCCTCCCGGAACACAGCGAGCGTGCCTCCGGCGGCGCGCACGCTCACAATACTAGTTATCGTGGTCACTGTCAGCAAGTGGTTAAGCTGTCTGCCTCAGTCTGAGCTGAACCTTCTCTTCCACCATAGTTCTGTATATCCCTCCCCTTCTCTCTTCTGGTTTCATTTCTGAACATGCTGCTTTCATGTACACATCTTCATGTGGCTTACAACTTCGTCCTTTTTCTACCTATGAATATCCATCATTAACCACTTCCTTACTGGGCACTTAAACCCCCCTCCTGCCCAGACCAATTTTTGGCTTTCAGCGCTGTCGCATTTTGAATGACAATTGCGCAGTCGTGCGACGTTGTACCCAAATAAAATTTGCGTCCCTTTTTTCCCACAAATAGAGCTTTCTTTTGGTGGTATTTGATCCCCTCTGCGTCATTTCTGATCGCCGCTATAAACAAAAAATGAGCGACAATTTTGCAAAAAAGAACAATATGTTTTACTTTTTGCTAAAGTACAAATCCATTAAAAAAATTATTCATCGGTTTTGGCCGACATATATTCTTCTACATATTTTTGGGGAAAAAAAAAATCGCAATCGGCGTATATTGATTGGTTTGCGCAAAAGTTATCGCGTCTACAAACTGGGAATTGATTTATGGCGTTTTTATTATTATTTTTTTTTTTTACTTGTAATGGCGGCGATCTGCGATTTTTATCGGGACTGCGATATTGGGGCGGAAATGTCGGACATTTTTTACACATTTTTGGGACCAATGACATTTGTACAGCGATCAGAAATTTAAATGTCCACTGATTACTGTATAAATGTCATTGGCAGTGAAGGGGTTAACCTGCAGGGGCAGTGTAGGGGTTAAATATGTTCCCTGGGTGTGTTCTTACTGTGGGGGGGCAGGGCTGGCCGGGACATAACAGATCTAACTGATCCCAGTGACAGGGATCAGTAGATCTGCTATGTCCCCTGTCAAAGAACGGGGAACCGCCGTGTTTACAACGGCGGTTCCCCGTTCTGAGGCTCCTGAAAGTGATCGCGGGTCTCGGGCGGACATCGAGTCCGCCCGACCCACGGGCACGCTCGCGCGCGCCGCCGCTGCCTCCAGGGGACGCGCGGGAGCATGCGCAGTGGGAGGACGTCCATGGACGTCCTCCCGGCATTTCAGGTCCGCGCTGGAGCCGTATTTCGGCAATAGCGCGGACCTGGAGGGGTTAAACGGAACATTCAAATGGCTTCATCGTCTTTCTCCAGCTACGTGAGTTTATTCATTGAGCTTAAGCTGTCTGAATTGATGCAAAGGATAAAAAGATCACCAAGTCAGTGTAAGTCCTGCATGATGCTGAAGATAAACTTTATGGCCTTGTAGGTGAGTCAGAACGGCCTATGTAAACAAGGCAGATCGCCGTTCTGACAGGGAAGCAAGCAGGAACACCGATCTCTGTCTTCACCCAGTCAGAGCAACCCCTACACAGTTAGCAAGCACTCCCAGGGAACACATTTAACCCTTTCATCGCCGCTGATGTTAACCCCTTCCCTGCCAGTGTCATTAGTACAGTAACAGTGCATATTTTTAGTATTGATCACTGTAGTAGTGTCACTGGTCCCCAAAAAAGTGTCAAAAGTGTCACTTAGTATCAGATTTGTCTGCCGCAATGTAGCAGTCCCGCTAAAAATCACTGATCACTGCCATTCCATAAATTATCCCATAGTTTGTAGACGATAAAACTTTTGCCAAACGAATCAATATAGGCTTAATGGGATATTTTTACCTAAAATATGTATTGTTGTTTTTTCTTTTCAAAATTGTCAGACTTTTTTTGTTTATAGCATAAAAAATAAAAACCGCAGAGGTGATCAAATACCACCAAAAGAAAGGTCTATTTGTGGGGAAAAAGGGCATTTTTATTTGGGTACAGTGTTGCACGACTGCGCAATTGTCAGTTAACCCCTACAGATCCGCGCTATTGCCGAAGTACGGCTCCAGCGCGGATCTGAAATGCCGGGACGACATCCATGGACGTCGCCCCCTGTGCACACTCCCGACGCGCCCCCTGGCGATGTCCACTCGAGACCCACGATCGCCTGACAGAGCTGCAGAACGGGGAACCGCCAATGTAAACACGGCGGTTCCCCGTTCTGTGACAGGGGACAAGCAGATCTACTGATCCCTGTCACTGGGATCAGTTAGATTTGTTATGTCCCGGCCAACCCATCCCCCCCACAGTTAGAACACACCCAGGGAACATTGTTAACCCATTCACTGCCCCCTGCAGGTTAACCCCTTCACTGCCAATGACATTTATACAGTAATCAGTGGACATTTAAATTTCTGATCGCTGAATAAATGTCATTGGTCCCAAAAATGTGTAAAAAATGTCCGACATTTCTGCAGCAATATCGCAGTCCCGATAAAAATCGCAGATCGCCGCCATTACTAGTAAAAAAAAAAAGTAATAAAAACGCCATAAATCAATTCCCATAGTTTGTAGATGCGATAACTTTTGCGCAAACCAATCAATATACGCCGATTGCGATTTTTTTTTTACCAAAAATATGTAGAAGAATATAAATCGGCCAAAACTGATGAATAATTTTTTTTAATGGATTTGTACTTTAGCAAAAAGTAAAAAATATTATTCTTTTTTGCAAAATTGTCGCTCTTCTTTTGTTTATAGCGGCGTTCAGAAATGACGCAGAGATGATCAAATACCACCAAAAGAAAGCTCTATTTGTGGGAAAAAAAGGACGCAAATTTTATTTGGGTACAACGTTGCACAACCGCGCAATTGTCATTCAAAATGCGACAGCGCTGAAAGCCAAAAATTGGTCTGGGCAGGAGGGGGGTTTAAGTGCCCAGTAAGGAAGCGGTTAAAGTAACACAGTGCTGTATCGCGAAAAATGGCCTGGTCTTTAAGGGGTAAAACCTTCCGGGGCTGAAGTGGTTAAGCAGGAAATCATTGAGGTTGAGTTATTTAACCATTTGACCTGCGGAAGATTTACCCCCTTCATGACCAGGCCATTTTTGGCGATGTGGCACTGCACTACTTTAACTGACAATTTACGCGGTCATGAAACGCTGTACGCAAAAAAAAAAAAAATGCATGTCCTTTTTTCCCACAAATAGAGCTTTCTTTTGGTGGTTTTTATTTTTTGTGCTGTAAACGAAAAAATATTGTCAATTTTGAAATAAAAAAAAAACAATATTTATTTTCTGCTATAAAACACATCCAATAAAAAATTGTAAAAAAAAATCAAATTTCTTCATAAATTTAGGCCAATGTGTATTCTGTTACATATTTTAGGTAAAAAAAAAATCCCAATAAGCGTACATTGATTGGTTTGCTCAAAAGTTATAGCATCTACAAACTATGGCATATATACTGGAATTTTTATTTATTTTTTATTAGTAATGGTGGCGATCAGCGACTTATAGCAGGACTGCGATATTGCGACGGACAATCAGATACTAACTGACACTTTTGAGGTAACCAGTGACACTAATACAGTGATCAGTGCTAAAAATAAGCACTGTTACTATACTAATGGTACTGGCCAGAAAGGGGTTAGACATCTAGGGTGATCAAAGAGTTAAACGTGTGCCTAGCCAGTGTTTTGGTGTACTATGTGTGGTGCTTTTACTATTGGAAGTAATGGATTTTATTTCCTGCTTTACGGGAAAAGAAAATCCATTACTTCCTCGCCGACAGGACAGGGCTTTGTCTTATTTACAAGGTGGCCTGCACCCGCTGATTGCCATCTGCTGTGTATAATCACAGCACAGCTGGGTCGCCGGCGCCCCCTACCCGGTAGTGCCGGATCATGTACCTAGCATGTGATCTGGTGCAGGAGAACGAACTTGCCGTCCTATATGTAAGTTATGCGGTCAGCAAACGGTTAAAGTATAACTAAAGGAAATTTTTTTTTTGGTTTTGGATAGAGTGGAGGTGGATTATAACACCTATCAGGTGTTTATTTCTGTCTGTGCCCCCATTAGGGAGATTCATCCTCTTTATATTTGTCCCGTTTACCATTTTCATTGGAAGTAAAAGAAAATCCCACATTTTTGGGTTGTCCCTAGAAAAGTAATAAAAGGGAAATCTTCTATTGGGACACAGATGGCAAAAAAAACTGACAGGGTTATAACCCTTCCTTACTCTATCCAAAATGCAAAAAATAAAAATGTGTGCCTATATTTCAACTTTAACTGCTTAAGGACCGCCCCGCGTACATATAATGTGGCAGCGCAAAATCACGTACTTGTATGCGATTTTTTTCTTCGGCTCCAGGGCGCGTGCAATGGTAAGGAATTTCACAAATGTAATAACTGTTTAGTGTTTTGTGTGTGGGGGTGTACTAATGGGGGATGTTTTGCCGATCACGGAGTTCTGCTTTAAGTAAATCAACCACATTGCGTTTAGTAAATACACCATATTATATGTAGTGACATATATCTATTTTCTTCAGACATTTCGCCAGCTTTTTGGAGACTTTTTTTTCGTGTATTTACAAACATATGCATGATTTGCTATTTGCTGCAAACCTCCTAATCACTCCAAACTACAATGTACATGCATGTCACAATGGTCTAATCCCTTGTTAGAACATACAGTTGTGCTCATAAGTTTTCATACGCTAGCAGAATTTATGATTTCTTGGCCATTTTTCAGAGAATATGAATGAGAACACAAAAACATTTCTTTCACTCATGGTTAGTGTTTGACTGAAGCCATTTATTATCAATAAACTGTGTTTACTCTTTTTAAATCATAATGACAACAGAAATGACCCAAATGACCCTGATCAAAAGTTTACATACCCTGGTGATTTTGGCCTGATAACATGTACACAAGTTGACATAAAGGGATTTGAATGGCTATTAAAGGTAACCATCCTCACCTGTAATCTGTTTGCTTGTAACTAGTGTGCGTGTATAAAAGGTCAATGAGTTTCTGGACAAACCCTTGCATCTTTCATCGAGTGCTCCACTGATGTTTCTGGATTCTGAGTCATGGGAAAAGCAGAAGAATTGTCAAAGGATCTGTGGGAAAAGGTAGTTAAACTGTATAAAACAGGAAAGGGATCTAAAAAGATATCCAAGATCCAAGGAATTGAGAATGCCAACCAGCAGTGTTTAAACTCTAATCAAGAAGTGGAAAATGAAGTTTGTTTACCATTTGCTCAGCAGAATGTATTTTGGTGTGTGCATGCTATGTGTCCCTAGAGCACCAGACGGTGTTCCTTGCATAATGGGCCTCTGTATGTAGCCAAGCTGTGTAAAAGTCTCACACATGTGGTATTGCCATACTATCTGGAGGAGTAGCAGAATGTATTTTGGGGTGTCATTTTTGCTATTTACATGCTTTGTGTTTTAAATATCTTATAAATGGACAGATTTGCGTAACAAATTAGTTTTCAGTTTTTTTCCACATTTTCCAAAAACTTCTGGAAAAAAATGAACCATTCAAAAGACTCATTATGCTTCATAGATTATTCGTTGGGGTGTTAGCTTTCCAAAATGGGGTCATTTTGTGGGCATTTCCATTGTCCTCGTGCTCCAGGGCCTTCAAAAGTGTAATAGGTGGTTGAGAAATGAGATGTGTAATTTATGCTTCTAAAACGCCTAAAGATGCTACTTCAATGTTGGGCCTCTGTATGTGGCCAGGTTGTGTAAAAGTCTCACACATGTGGTATCGCCATACTCAGGAGGAGTAGCAGAATGTATTTTTGGGTGTCATTTTTGCTATGTACATGCTGTGTGTTGGAAATATCTTATAAATGGACAACTTTGTGTAAAAAAAAAGCGTTTTCATTATTTTCCATGTTTTCCAAGAACTTCTGGAAAATAATGAACCGTTCAAAAAACTCATTGTGCCTCATAGATTATTTTACGGTGAGGTGTTAGCTTTCCAAAATTGGGTCATTTTGTGGGTGTTTCCATTGTCCTGGTGCTCCAGGGCCTTCAAAAGTGTAATAGGTAGTCAACAAGATAGATGTGTAATTTATGCTCCTAGAACACCTGATGGTGCTCCCTGCATGTTGGGCCTCTGTATGTGGCCAGGCTGTGAAAATGTCCCACACATGTGGTATCTCCATACTCAGGAGGAGTAGTAGAATGTGTTTTGGGGTGTAATTGGTGGTATGCATATGCCATGTGAGAGAAATACCCCGTTACAATGACAATTCTGTGAAAAAAAAAAAATCTTAATTTTGCAAAGAATTGTGGGAGAAAATGACAACTTCAAAAAACTCACCATGCCTCTTACTAAATACCTTGGAATGTATACTTTCCAAAAAGAGGTCATTTAGGGGGTATTCTTACTTTCCTGGCTTGTTAGGGTCACAAGAAATGAGATATACTGTCAGTGCATCAGATGTGATCAATATTCAGTGATTAGCAACATAGCTTGTAGGCTCTATAACATTCACACCAACTAAATAATATCCACTAATTTGTAACAGTATAAATTGTGGCCAAAATGTATGAAGAAAAACTACTAAATTGCAAAATTTTATAACAAAAACAAAGAAAAATTAGTTTTTTTCAAAATTTTCAGGCTTTTTTCATTTATAGCGCAAAAAAAACCCCACACAGTAGTGATTAAATACCACCAAAAGAAAGCTCTATTTGTATGAAAAAAAGGACAAAACATCATATGAGTACAGTGTTGCATGGCTGAGTAATTGTCATTCAAAGTGTGAGAGCACTGAAAGCTGTAAATTGGCCTGGGCAGAAGGGGGGATTAAGTGCCCAGTAAGCAAGTGGTTAAAGATATTTTGTAATCACTAGGGATGCCCCGATACCTTTTTTTATACAACGAATATGAATACCGATACTTTTTTTTAAGTACTTGCTGATACCAATTACCGATACCTACCGCAACTGTTTTGTTTACACTTCAGCTGTCAGCAATGGTACAAAGCATTGAAAAGTTATTTACAAATGAAATAAATTATTTGTTTTTTACATTTTGCATTTTTTTTTCAGGTGTAAAAATATTAACGAACAAAGCAAACAAAAATTTTTTTAATGATTAATAGTTTATAAAATAGAAGTGAAAAAAAATCATCATCAGGAAATGAATGAAATTAAACTCAATTAATTAAATGGAGGAGAATAAGGAGTTAATTAAGGCTGATGAGAGTAAATTAAGGGTTAATACGGGGTTAAACAGAGGAACATTTAATAAAAAACACACAAAAAAAATGTGTTTTTACTTGACGGGTTGCTTTAAACTGACTTCATCTGCAGATCGAAGTTCATCTCTTTGATCTGTAGCTGAAGAAACGGAAAGATACAAAAAGAACCAATGTTTCTTTTTACCTTTCGGTTTCAGGGCTGAGCAATGTTGTTGATAAACATTGCCCGCCTGCTTTTTTTTGACAGCTCCAATTGCTGGACTTCTTTAACACTTCAGCTGTCAACAGGGGAACCCCACTGACAGCTGACTGAGTCATCGGTTGTTAAGGATGCGTCAGCCCCCAGTGAGTTGGCATATTTCTACAGTTTAAACTATTTTACCTCTTAGCACTAAAAACTAACAGGGGTTCTAATTCTTCTCCACTGTATCCATCCCACTGGATATCGTAATGAGATAAATACCACATGCTTTTATGAGATAAATACTGCATATGTTGAGGAAATACACCATGCATTATTTTAGTGGCTTTTTTTGTGAATTGCAAAAAATGTTTTTAAAAAACGCTATGAGCTATTTTACTGCAAAATTTAAAGAGGAAAATACTGCCTCGTGAATGGAGCCCCAAATGCCTGTATCATATATAAACAGGGATCAGCAAGGTGTCCACTCACGGACACTGGTGTCTGTGAGCTGTCCTTGTAGTGTCCGTGGCTGCTGTGGACTTTTTTTTTTATAGTAAGTTAATTGACTCACACACTGCCCTCTTGTCCTGTATGTGTGTACTGATCTGGCTGGGGCGCAGCGCTGCCCACTACTGCTGTGGAGTGGTCTGTCTGTTAGAGGGAGGGACTATGACTCTGTGCAGGACAGCCAGGAGGAGGGCAGCTCAAGCAGCCCAAGGAGCCGAGCGGCTGACCGACTCAGAGTCTGAGCAGAGTAAGTTTATGCGCAGTCGGAGTGTTGTTCTGACTTCTGAGCGAGCAGGGACAGGAGGGGGGACTGGCCTGGGACTCTGGGTACTGTATATCACCTACCCTGGCTCTATATACCACCCTAACCTGGCTCTATATACCACCCAAACCTGGCACTGTATCACCTAACCTGGCTCTATATACCACCCTAACCTGGCACTGTATCACCTAACCTGGCACTATATACCACCCTAACCGGGCACTGTATACCACCTTAACCTGGCACTATATACCACCCTAACCTGGCACTATATCACCTAACCTGGCTCTATATTACCTAACCTGGCACTATATACCACCCTAACCTGGCTCTATATCACCTAACCTGACTCTATATCACCTAACCTGGCACTACTGTATATCACCTAACCTGGCACTATATACCACCCTAACCTGGCATTATATCACCTAACCTGGCACTAAATCACCTAGCCTCGCACTAAATCCCCTAACCTGGCACTAAATCACCTAACCTGGCTCTCTATCACCTAACCTGACACTACTGTATATCACCTTAATCTGGCGATATATCACCTAACCTGGCACTATATACCACCTTAACCTGGCACTACTGTATATCACCTAACCTGGCATTATATCACCTAACCTGGGACTATATCACCTAACCTGTCACTACTGTATATCATCTAACCTGGTACTACTTCACCTAACCTGGCACTACTGTATATCACCCAAGCTGGCACTATTGTATATCACCCAAGCTGGCACTACTGTATATCACCCAAGCTGGCACTTTAACACCTAACCTGGCACTATTGTATATCACCTAACCTGGCACTATATCACCTAACCTGTCTTTATATAAATGTTCATTTAAACATATTTGTACCTGTAGAACTAGGCCAGAGAGTAGACAGAGTGTTTTTTTGATGGTTTTAATTTGAAATGTACCTTGGTGTCCTTCACTTAGGTCTGTACTTTGGAAAAAGTCCGCCACAGCCTTGGTCCATGCCTATCCCTGTATATAAACATAAGCAATTACATGCCAAAACTAGCATTTTTTAAGCTGGATTTTCTTGCCATTTCCTGCCAGTGTATATAGGAGTATTTTAATATGCCCCTGTGCATGAGGTCTATATATGGCATATTCATGCCACCTATATAGAAACAAAGTTATTAATACACAATGATAATGTCATTTATGTTCTTTTACATGTATGTAGAAAAAAAGACCTTACATTCCTGAAAAAAAGCAAGCCTGACTAATTACACTTGTATGACCTACAATAGAAAAAAATTTCAACTATTTCCCTTCTTCTGCTGCATTTATGAAATGGCGCCAGTGTTGACCCCAGCAAACACTCCAGAGCTAAGCTGTACCAGGCATTGTATTCATCTCTGTTGTGGTAATGGCAGCAGCACAGATAACAGATAATTGATGTAGCTCTATACAAGTTGAACCCACAATATGGCAAGTTCCCATTATCCTCCCTTGTCTGTCACCACCTGGTAAATGAGGAGTTTAAAGGCTTTATTTCACCAACACACTGTGTAAATGTTTACCAGGACAAGGAGGGGTCCTGTCCTTTCAGTGCTGCATTATCTAAGTCATCCAGTAACTGGATATTAAACTGCTGCCCGAGTAATTAGAAGTCTATATCAGGGTCTCCAAACTTTCTAGACAAAGGACCAGTTTACTGTCCTTCAGTCTTTAGGAGGGCCAGACTATGGCCAGGATGAGTAGATAATTCCTAAGGCTTAGTGGTCAGTGGGAGTAAAAAAAAAAATACATAGCACTGTGGTCAATAGGAGGAGGAATAGTGTCCCGTCATTGTATTAGCAGGAAGATAAGTGACCCATCATTTTATTAGGGAAAGGAAAAGTGCCCCCTTAATTTGTGTTAATGGGAAGAACAGTGTCCCATCATTGCTGTCAGTGTGGGAAAAGTGTCTCATCATTGGTGCCAGTAAGAGGAATAGTGCCCCATCATTGTATTAGTGGGAGGAATAGTGCCCCCTTAAAGAGGAAGTAAACCCAGATTGGATTAACTTCCTCTACATTCCCCTACAAAGTAGATGCATAATGGGCTGCTATGCATCGCCGTTGCATATGCATATCCCCGTTCAGTATGGAGTGCATCTCCGCATTAGATGAGCTCCCATTGAACACAACGGCTGGGAATTCGCACCGCATTGCACAAAAAACACACACTTTTTTGTGCAATGCGGAGTGCGAATGCACAAGACATATATGAACCGGACACATTGAAAACAATGTATTTTCAAGTGTCCTGCGAATTGGATGCGTTTAAGCCACATCCAATTCCCATAGGTGCGAACCCAGCCTCACAAACATCCGAGTTACGAAAGACTCCTACTTATGAACCGAGTCGAGCAGCGCCAGACACATCCCACAGTGCTGTATACGGGGCTGGACTGGGACAAAAATTTGGCCCTGGACTTCATCCAGACCGGCCCAGGGCACATCAGGGCACAGGACACATCAGGGCACAGCACATCAGGGCACAGTACATCAGGGCACAGTACATCAGGGCACATCAAGCACATCAAGCACATCAAGGCACATGGAGCACATTAGGGCACATCAGGCACATTAGGACACTTAAGGCACATTAGGGCTCATCAGGCACATTAGGGCACATCAGGCACAGCGGGCACATTAGGGCACAGTGGGCACATTAGGGCACATCAGGGCACAGCAGGCACATTAGGGCACATCAGGCACATTGGGTCACATTAGGACACAGTGGGCACATCAGGGCACATCAGGCACATAGGGCACATTAGGGCACATCAGGGCACACCAGGCACCATCAGGGCACAGCGGGCACATCAGGGCACATTAGGGCACAGCGGGAACATTAGGGCACATCAGGGCACAACGGGCACATTGTTTACCAGTGTATTTCTTGCAGAGTAGCGCGGGAAGCAGCTGTGTAATAAGTTCTCTGTCAGTCATGTCACGCTGCTCCCCGGCGGCCCCCCTCCCCTCCTCTCTCCTCGTCTATCCTAGTAGAAAATTGAAATGGAGGAGGAGAGAGGAGGGGGCGGGGCTGCCGGGTAGCAGCGTGACATGATAGACATAGAATTTATTCCACAGCCGCTCCCTGCGCTTCTCTGCAGCTCAATAGTGATAAACATCAGTAGATCAGTAGGCATAAGACAAACAAGTATGAAAAGGTGTAATACAAACAGTGCATCGTCATAAGCTTTCTCGGTACATGAGGAGAAAACGATGCGAGGGTTGGATGACTCTCATTGAACAGATGATACTGAGTACCAGGAACTACAGCTGCTACACAAATGATGATCTGGGTAAAGTTGTGAGGAGCTGAAACTTTCCTTATGCTAAGTTGACATAAACTAAAGTTGGAATAAAATTAACATAGAGCACAATAAGGAAAAAAAGGGGGGGGTAAAGAGCAGTTGGTCCCCCATAGGGTCACAGTTCACGACTAAATAAAAATGGGATATCCATGCTGCCTACAACTGAGTTAAGCTGCGGGCTTTGTGAAGCTATGATCTGCTGTAGTTTGCCCAGGATATTTGATAAGCTGGCCTTTAGAAACCATTCAGGGAATTTGAATGATTGGATTAGTCATTCTATTTCCATGGGAGAAAAGGTGTGTTCAATGTAGGAGCGCCATCTTGAGAAGAATCTGTTAGTTGGAACATAGTTTTGCAACTCCGTATCCAATTTTTCTCGATAGAGAGGTTTAGTGAGGTCTTTTTTTATAGTGGTAATCGGTGGGGAAGAGGATGTCCACATTTTTAGTACAGTTTTGTGGGCAGCTAGAAGACAAAAGTGAGTCCACTGGGAGATATGGGTTTTGGGTTTGCCCGGTTGCAGTTGATCGGATTCGTTGTGACCGAATAAAAGTAGAGTAGGTGTCTTGACAATGTGACAGCCAGTGATACTGAAAATATACTGTACAGTTTGGTCCCAAAAAGCTGAGATTGGGGCGCATTGCCAAAAGCGATGAAGCAAGGAGGGTTTGAGGGTCCCACATTGTGGACAGGTTAGGGGTAGCATGGTTAGGGGTGTATCCCGAGAAGAGAGATGGGATAAAAGCCCTGTGTATCAATTTGAATTGAATCTCTCTCCACATTTCGTTGGTGATACCTTTGAGGATTTTCATGTATCCCTCCAGAGTCCTGTCAGCAGTGGCGGACCGTCCATATGGGGCGCAGGGGTGTCGCCCCCCTAATCCATGCGCCCAGCCCCTAATCTACATGCTGGGCACCGGACGCATTGCATTCCAACTGGGTTTTTTTTTTTTTGAGGCACATGATTAGAGCCTGAGGCTCTAATTGGCCAACCTAGTTGAGCCCACCCAGTTGTGTGACAATAGCAAATTAATATTCGTTATTGTCATTATGAGGCAGACGAGAACACATGACACATGTTAGCAATGCTCACCAGGTCTCAAAAGATGTCCAATCATATTCAGAATAAGATCTCTTATTGGATCTTATTGGAAAGGGATAAGCGTGGAATGATATCCAAAGGATACTCCATCCTACTTCATTCCACACATAATGCATCCCAATTACCCTGCAGAAAAGGTTGGGAGAGAGATGTCGGACCTATAGATGGGGACACATGGGAGACATGCCTGGCTAATGCCCCAATGGTATCAGTGTCAGCCTCTCAAAAGCTATCGCACATTTATTTGCTGCACAGGGCGTACAGAACACCAGTGCAGCTTCATAAATGGGATGTAAGGAACACACCACTATGTCCAAAATGCGAAAGGGATAACGGAGAGCTAATTCATATGCTATGGCGATGCCCTAAATTAAGTATTGGTCATCCGTGGTCTCCACTATTTCACAAGTGTACCAAATTAGAATACCTCAGGACCCAACTGTATGTTTACTGGGTGCTATTGACGAGGAATTCCTTATATATCTCCTGAGTATTTGGCGGTGATACATTTACTTTATATAGCACGCAAACTGATAGAACGTCTCTGGATAACACCTCAAATTCCTACTGTATGTCAATGGATTGAAGAAACAACTTACTGATTAGAGAGAAATTAACATACCAGCACAGGAAAGCACCTAATAAATTCTTTAAAATGTGGCAGCCATGGTTGGATTCTCCAAGCCTAGCACCCCACCTACTTGTACGGGAAAGACTTTTACAAGGGTTGACATAAGCACAGCTGGGGGGGAAAGAAAAAAAAAAAGCAAAGCCTAGAGATACACAGTACAGTTCTGGTCAGGTTTACATGGGTCACAGGAATTCAGTTTGGATATATGGTTTGGATTGTTCTTTACTAACGGTTGGTTTGGAATCTATGGATAAAATAAATAATATGACATTCTGTATGACAGAAGCAAGGGAATTGGGAATGGCAGGGAATTTATGGTATGACTGAAAAATGTAATCACTTGTGTTCACTGTACCATGCATGCGTGGAAGAACATACATGTCTAATTTAATTCATAAAAAGATGTTGTATCATGATTTCTTATCAATAAATCCAGTTTTTTATTAAAAAATATTCGCTATTGTCTTCCTGATTCTGGCCAATCGTTTCTCAGGACACACTTCCTGTTCAGCCCGGAGAATAAGCAATGGCCCGACTCTTCATTCTTCCAGCCGCCTATGTTAAGGTTAGTCTCTCGCAGGGCGTGGCGTCAAATCTGTCTAACGCCCGGGGGGGGGGGTCATTGGTGCGCTTGTGGTGATCGCCATCTTTCCATCTGACGCCTGTCTCCCGCTTGGGGCAGGGGGTGCTTGCGGCGATCGTCACCCTCCCGTCCATCTCCCCGGGGAGGTGGGGGAGGCATTCATTTGCTGCCCCCCCCCCAAAATATTTAGCACTAGCCGTCACTGCCTGTCACCTAAATCCTCCTCAGGAAAGTCCTTTTGCCATCTCTCTGTTAGTAGAGGTAGGGTATATAGCTTGTAGTAGTGATTTATATATATCTGATATGGAGTTGGTGCCATTGTTGATCAGTTCATCCAGCATGGATGTGTGAAAACTTTTCGAGGCATCAAAGCAACATTTGTATTCAGCCCCCTTTACTCTGATACCCCCTATCTCAAATCTAGTGGAACCAATTGCCTTCAGAAGTCACCTAATTAGTCCATAGAGTCCACCTGTGTGTAATTTCATCTCAGTATAAATACAGCTATTCTGTGAAGCCCTCAGAGGTTTGATAGAGAACAAACAGCATCACAAAGGCCAAGGAACACACCAGACAGGTCAGGGATAAAGCTGTGTAAAAGTTCAAAGTAGGGTTAGATTATAAAAAAATATTCCAACCTTTGAACATCTCACGGAGCACTGTTCAATCCATCATCCGATAATGGAAAGAGTATGGCACAACCGCAAACCTACCAAGACATGACCGGCCACCTAAACTGACAGGCCAGGCAAGAACAGCATTAATTAGAGGAGCAGCCAAGAGTCCATGGTAACTCTGGAGGAGCTACAGAGATCCGCAGCTCATGTTGGAGAATCTGTCCACAGGCAGGGGCGTAACGATAGGGGTTGCAGGGGTTGCGATTGCAACCGGGCCCCATGCTCAAGGGGGCCCATGTGCTTCTCTTGTACACCTGGATAGGAGTGATGGCGGGGGTGGCATTTAGATGTTTTATTTATTCCATTTTCGTCCTAATGCAGGAGATTGGTTCCTCTATATGCTGCCCCCACAGCCCCTCCTATCCAGTTTACTTGTCTTCTTCTGTTCCCAGGGTCCCACTGCGGGACCGTAATAAAGGGACCCGTGATAGGAGTAAAGGGCCCCAGGATCAGCAAGAAGAGGGAAGGGCCCTGAAGGTTCTAGTTACGCCTCTGTCCACAGGACAACTATTAGACGTGCATGCCACAAATCTGGCCTTTATGGAAGAGTGGCAAGAAGAAAGCCATTGCTGAAAGAAAGCCATAAGAAGTCACATTTGCAGTTTGCGAGAAGCAATGTGGGGGACACAGCAAACGTGTGGAAGAAGGTGCTCTGGTCAGATGAGACCAAATTAGAACTTTTTGGCTTAAAAGCAAAATGCCATGTGTGGAGGAAAACTAAGGTGCGGTTCACACCTAGGCGACTGGGGGGGGGGGGCCACTTCAGCACAACTTTGGGTGACTTAGAATGTGACTCCATGCCAGACGACTTTGCCTGTGGTAAATCAGATAAGGGGGTTGCCTTCAAAAATTATTTTTTCTTAAACTGTAAAGTCGCTTCAATATAATAGATGGTGGATCCGACTTGGAGGTGACTTCCATTGAATTCTATGGGCGCAAGTCGGATAGAAGTCACCTTGAAGTAATACGGGAACCTTTTCAGAAGTCGCCTTGAAGTAAGAGCGACTTCAGTAATGTATATTAAAGCGGAGTTCCACTCGTGTTTTGTTTATTAAAAGTCAGCAGCTATGAAAAGTGTGGCTGCTGACTTTTAATAAACAGTAACTTACCTGTCTCCAGGTCCAGCGATGGCTGCGTCCGAAGCCTCGCTCGTCTCCCTCCTCCTCCCAACGGCATTCCTAGTGTGGGCACCCGGCCCGGCTGCACGGCCGTGCCCCCACTGCGCATGCGCGAGTCGCGCTGCGCATTCCGAGTGGCCAGGCAATCTTCTGGGACCTGTTACGTGTACCAGAAGATTGCCAGGAGGGAGGGGCCGCCTAGGAGGAGAGGAGGAGTCGCCTAGGCGGCCCAGAGGCGGAAGGTGGAAGAGGGACAGGAAGTCCCTCTGAAACCCGGGGACACACTCCCCCCCCAAAAAAAATACATGCCAAATGTGGCATGTAAGGGGGCGAGGAGTGCTTAAAGCGGAAGTTCCATTTTTGGGTGGAACTCCGCTTTAAGACGGCTCCCATCCATTTCAATGGGATTACGGATGTCAAACGACTTGAGGCGACACAAGTCAGATTGCAAGTCGCCTAGGTGTGAACCGAGCCTAACACTGCACATCACCCTGAACACACCATCCCCACCGTGAAATATGGTGATGGCAGCATCATGTTGTGGGGATGCTTTTCTTCAGCAGAGACAGGGAAGCTGGTCAGGGTTAATGGGAAGATGGATGGAGCCAAATACAAGGCAATCTTAGAAGAAAACCTTAGAAGACTTGAGACTGGGGCAGAGGTTCACCTTCCAGCAGGACAACGACCCTAAACATACAGCCAGAGCTGCAATGGAATGGTTTAGATCAAAACATATTCATGTATGGCCCAGTCAAAGTCCAGACCTAAATCCAATTGAGAATCTGTGGCAAGACTTGAAAATTGCTGTTCACAGACGCTCTCCATCCAATCTACAAAGCTGGTAGAGACATCCCCAAAAAGACTTGCAGCTGTAATTGCAGTGAAAGGCGGTTCTACAAAGTATTAACTCAGGGGGGGCTGAATACAAATGCACACCACACTTTTCACATATTTATGTGTAAAAAATGTTGAAAACCATTTATCATTTTCCTTCCACTTCACAATTATGTGCCACTTTGTGTTGGTCTATCACATAAAATACATTTATGTTTTTGGTTGTAACATGACAAAATGTGGAACATTTCATGGGGTATGAATGGAACCTTGGATTACTAGCATAATCCGTTCCAGGAGAATGCTTGTAATCCAAAGCACTCGTATATCAAAGCAAGTTGCCCCATAGGAAACAATGGAAAATCAGTTAATTTGTTCCACAGCCACTACTTGTCAATGTAGAATTTAGCCTTTGTGCATACAATACCGCATGTAGTCAGAGGTGTGGTGGTGCTGGTGAGCCTCTAAGATGTCTGAATAATTCGGAAATGCTTGGCAACGGTTTACACTTATTTCTGAGGATTTCCAAGCTCACCAGCACCCCTGCTCCTCTTGCCACATGTGGTATTGCATTCACAAAGGCTAAATTCTGCTCGTTATGCGAGACAGCACTCCTAAACCAAGTCAGAATTTTTTTTTAAAAAACTGCTCGTATTGCGAAACACTAGTTTACCGCGTTACTCGCAATCTGAGGTTTTACTGCATTTGGTAAATGGCTCCACCTACACTCTTCGGAAGATACAGCTTTGTGAGTGCAATGCAAGGCTTTTTCTTGCACCATATGAAAGAGGTGTTAGCTTTATTGAGCTTATTTATATCCTGGTGTTTCAAAAGAAGAGGAATAGTTTGCAAAGGATATAGCAGGAAAGTATACCACGTTCTTTTTCGGAACGTAACGTGAGTGTTTCGACATAGAAGGCTTCTCACATCCACCTCGGTAAATGGTTTACGTCATTTTGGAGTCTAACGCTCATTGCGCCATTTGATCACAAAGCGTTATGCTCGTCAAAAAATTTTTTTTTAAGACTGAACCAAATCCTCACGACAGAGCGTATTGCTCGTCTTAAATCGGAAACACTTACGTTATGGTGTACACCGTTCTCCTCGTCCCCACGACCACTCGAACCTTTAGG
>BLSH010259835.1:679813-697909 GCA_018402905.1 Glandirana rugosa | reverse complement strand
AGCAGCTCACCCGGTATTGGTTTTTACTGACCATAAAAACCATAAAAAAACCATATGCTGTGAAGATACGAGATGTGCAGCACCTGAAACTACGGATACTGGAAGCCTGTGCTAGCATTTCTCCTGCGGTGTTGCTATCAGTGTGTGAAGAGTGGGAGAAGAGGGTTGCATTGACAATCCAACACAATGGGCAGCAAATTTAACACATTTTATAAGTGGTCAGAAACTTGCAAATAACTCGTGAAAGAATAAAGTTACATTAAAACCAAGCACACCATTGCTTTTCTTGTGAAATTCCCAATAAGTTTGATGTGTCACATGACCCTCTTCCTATTGAAAAAACAAAAGTTGGATTCAAAATGGCCGACTTCAAAATGGCCGCCATGGTCACCTCCCATCTTGAAAAGTTTCCCCCCTCACATATACTAATGTGCCACAAACAGGAAGTTATGTTCACCAACCATTCCCATTTTATTAAGGTGTATCTATATAAATGGCCGACCCTGTACAGTGGAGCCTTGGATTACGAGCATAATCCGTTCCAGGAGAATGCTTGTAATCCAAAGCACTCGTATATCAAAGCAAGTTTCCCTATAGGAAACAATGGAAAATCAGTTAATTTGTTCCACAGCCACTACTTGTCAATGCAGAATTTAGCCTTTGTGCATGCAATACTGCATGTAGTCAGAGGTGT
Source organism: Glandirana rugosa (assembly GCA_018402905.1). NCBI lineage: Eukaryota > Metazoa > Chordata > Amphibia > Anura > Ranidae > Glandirana > Glandirana rugosa. The sequence goes on along the minus strand of BLSH010259835.1, from coordinate 697,215 downwards.
GGTGGTGCTGGTGAGCCTCTAAGATGTCTGAATAATTCGGAAATGCTCGGCAACTGTTTACACTTATTTCTGAGGATTTCCGAGCTCACCAGCGCCCCTGCTCCTCTTGCCACATGTGGTATTGCATTCACAAAGGCTAAATTCTGCTCGTTATGCGAGACAGCACTCCTAAACCAAGTCAGAATTTTTTTTTTTTAAAAATGCTCGTATTGTGAAACACTAGTTTACCGCGTTACTCGCAATCCGAGGTTTTACTGTATTTGGTAAATGGCTCCACCTACACTCTTCGGGAAGGTACAGCTTTGTGAGTGCAATGCAAGGCTTTTTCTTGCACCATATGAAAGAGGTGTTAGCTTTATTGAGCTTATTTATATCCTGGTGTTTCAAAAGAAGAGGAATAGTTTGCAAAGGATATAGCAGGTGAGGAAAGCTCACCATTTTAACTAAATTGCATCTTCCGAAGAGTGATAATGGGAGAGTCATTCATGCCTCAAGTTCTGTTATGACTTTGTTGAACAAGGGGAAGTTGAGATGATATAGTTACACTTTAAAGTTGAACTCTAGCCCTTTTTAATTCACTGTTTTGTCTGAGAAGGCTTACTGCTTTGAGATCCAGCACCCAGTGCCATGCCACCAATGGTTACCAATTTATTGGCTGCCCGAGGCCACAATTAAGTCCAGGGGTGGGGTGAAACATGTTGGGGACGTGGCCTGCATGAATTGAGCTGAAGCTGCTTTTACATGCTAACCACTTGAGCCGGGCGAGGTGTGCAGCGGCTGGACTATCTCTTCCTAATTCTGCATGCCACCAATGGGGCAAATTGAAGTGGCTGCCTGAGGCGGCACTCATGGAGGCATGGTGAGAGTGGTGGCATTGATGCAGGAATGTCCATACCAGACAGTCTGTTCTCAGTGCAGCTCAGTGATACAGAGCCTGATAAAATCACAGGCTTAGCATTACTGAGCTCCCAGTCTGGCCGCTGTGCCTGTCACATAGAGAGGCACAGCGGTCAGGCCTCTTCAGTGATGCATGGCTAGTTAAAAGTGTGGGTTGAGCATCACTGAACTCAATGCTACAAAGTGAGCTAAATACATGTGTGTGTGTGGGGGGGTGCACACAGTGGCATAACTAGCACATCTGGCACCTGGGGCTGGTCATGAAAAATGGTATGTGGCAATATAGCGGTGCCACGCCAAAACTGTGGGTGTGGTCAGATTGCATCAACAGTAGGAGGGGCTTAAGAGCCATATGCTTCAATGACTGTGCCACAAGTGAGTATGTAACAGTACGAAACTCAGTATACTCATTTTAATAAAATAAAACTGTTCTATTGCACATCCTTTTCTACACACAGCTAACCTTAAAGTGATATAAAAGTCTTGTTTTTGTTCTTTTTTAAAATAACAAACATGTTAAACTTACCTGCTCTGTGCAGTGGTTTTGCACAGAGCAGCCTGGATCCTCCTCTTCTCGGGTCCCTCTCTGGCACCCCTGGCCCCTCCCTCCTGTTGGGTGCCCCCACAGCAAGCAGCTTGCCATGGGGGCATCCAAGCAGGTGAACTCCCAGGCCACAACTCTGTGTGTCCATTCCCACACGGAGCCATGGCTCGACCTCGCCCACTCCGTCTCTTGATTGGCTGTGTGGCCAATGGCTCCCGCTAATGCCAAAAGCCCATCAGTAGTGCGAGTCCCCAGAGAGCCAAGGCTCTTGTGGACATCACTGGATCAAGAGGGGGCTCAGGTGGGGCCAAGACCGCTGATAGGGGGGACCACCGGTCCTCCTCTAGGGGGCCCTGGCACACAGGGGGCCCAGATAGCAGGAGGATCAGTGGAACAGAATAGGAATGATGACAGAACAATTCTCTCCGTGTCTCTCACCCAGCAACTGAAAGCTGGTTTCTCCCCCTCTCCCTTCCGCCAGCTTTTAGCTGCTGGGTGAGAGATGCGGAGGGCCCAGGCTGGCCTTTCCTTGGTGGGCTCCTTCCCCCACCCGCACTCACAGCTGGGACAGGAGACGGGAGGCTGGAGCAGAGAGAGAAGAGGCAGAGAGGAAAAAGTGTGATGAATGAGTATCTCAATACTGTGTAATAGAATCCACTTAGAACAAACAGTGTGGAAGTACGGCAGAGTGACTTTGTTAATAGGAATGATCAGGAGAATGGCTGGTTCATCACTATTTCATTTTTTCTGACCCGTAAAGTGTTTGTGGTTTGTTGTGAAAGAGTCTACTATTGTTCTGGGATGACTTAGGGCCTATTTTGATCTGTGCATATGTGTAGAGATTCATTTTTGTAGGATTGGCATGCATTGACATTCTTTTTTGATGCATTTTTTTACATTTAGAATTTGGATTAGATAGGGTAAACGGTCATTGACCAAGACTTGCTAATACCTTTTCATCAAAATGCATTGTGAATTTTTGTTGACATTCATTTTGATTGACGCCCCAATGCACATACTCCCCCCATGCAACAAACCTACGTTACAGTGCACTGTGGTGCGTCAAACTGCTTAATGTGTATTACACTTTAAAGAAATAAAATAGAAGAGCCCATTCAAATATAGGAGCCAAATAAAGGACCCATTCAATTTTAAAGAGGTTGTAAAGCTTCCTGAATACTTTGTACCTATAGATAAGCCTAGAATAAAGCTTACCTATAGGTACTGTAAATATCTCTAAACGTGCACCGTTAAGGAGATATTTACTGTATAGTGCGACGATGATGTCATCGGCACATGCGTTCTGAAGGAACGGTCGGCCTGCACGGGAGTGATGTCACACTGCTTGTCTAGTCACACAGCCGGAGTCCACGGCCCCGGAAGGAAGAAGGGCGAAGATGGATGTGGCCTGCAGTGGGGACGCTGCGGGCTTCGTTTGTAGGTAAGTGTCACATAATGTGCTAGTATGCGATGCACACTAGCACATTATGCCTTTACTTTACAGGAAGAGAAAAAAAAATTGCCAGAGTTTACTTCCTCTTTTCAGCTGCATGCCACTGTGGATAAAAAAGATGATCATGTTGCATGTGTAACCATACAGCAAAGGGCCCGTGGATGTAATTTTGAGTATACTGGGTGCCAGGAGCTTTGCTCTTTGGAGAGACTCACAAAGGGTATGTAGCACCCTCCTAGCCTGACTGCTAGGTTGATTTAGTTTTTGGACTCCTGTTGTAATCACAGGAGCAAGAATTGCTTGGTTTAGTCTGTTCAAGACTCCCCAGGTTGATTACCTACTTCTGACTCGGTTTCTAGAGAATAGGGTGGGACTATTCAAATAATTGACCTGAATATTTAGTAGGGCCTATCTAATCCATGGGGAGGTATGCCCAGAAGGAGTATGGGTTCATGTTAAATAGGCTGGAGTTTAGGGCTTTTCCCAGTGGGGATGGACCTTTGAGCTTCAGGGGGTTGCTTGACCCTGGAGCCCTCTTGAACTGAATGTTGGATCTCTCCTGGGGCTGCATCTAAAGACTGACTGAGAGCAGGGCCAGGATCCTGTGAGTAGAGCCTCTATGCTACCTGCCTCTGCATGGTCTACAACTGTGCACCCATGGACTGTTCAAGTTTTTAACTACTTGTGTTACCTACCCCTGCATGGCCCCCAACTATGCACCCACAGATCATACAAGTCAGTTTGTCCTTGTGCTGCTGCTACTGACCGAGAAGGGTCCTCCTCAAGCATCTATTAAGCATTTGGAGTATACCACACCCTGCTACCCTTTTCTGTTGGCAACCCTGGACTGCTTTATTGAGCCGGAGTGAATGTAGGTTTGCTGTGTGCCAGCCTGCTTTTGCACTAGTCTTGGGAAGGAATCAGCAAGTAAAGCAGGCGCTCCCAACGGGAGGTACTGTTCAGTGGATTTGCAGGTTGGATAATATTCTCCGTAAGAACAATCAGAAGCCCTCCTGTATGGGCACGTAAAGGACAATTAGAACAATGACAAATGGATTATGTTTGGTTGCTGTGGATTATTGCCCTTTTGCAGGCTTTTTTTTTGCACCCAGTGTTTTATTCATAGAGCAACTAACATTGTTGAAATTCAATTTATCAAGGTTTTTTAAACATTTTGGATTGAGAGGTTTTAATTAATGTCTGTGTCCTTGCTGGGAAGAGTCACCCTCACTTGTTTGTCAAGTGACCAACCTTACCATAACAGAAGACGGGAATATTCAAAAAGTTAGGGTTGTCACCAAAATCCTCTAATGGGTACACCTGTCCAGGATGGGAATTCTGTGTCTGCACACAGGAACACAGGATACAGGAAACTTTAAGAGCTGGTTCACACTGCCGCAACTTGTCAGACGACAAGTCGCCTCCATGCAGTGTAATGGAACCGTTCTAATAGGAGCGACTTAGGTCGCTCCGACTTAGAAAAAGGTTCCTGTACTACTTTTGGGGCGACTTCAGGCGACTTGCATTGACTTCTATTACTGAAGTCGTTTGCAAGCCGCTCTGAAGTCGCGCTGTGCGGGGTCGCAATGAGTCGCCCCGCAAGTCGGATCTCTGTAGTGTGAACCGGCTCTTAAAGAAAAAAAATGTCTTTACATGCAGGATTTAAAGGTGATCCCTGAAAACTCATATCCTTGGGGAAGCCCATCCCATTTTCTCCTAAAAACTGTTTTTCTACTTCTGCATCAGCTCATCCCTCACATTTACCTTTTGTACCACTTACCCCTTCCTTTTGGGTGGTAATCTCTCATGATCAGGGCTCTTCTAACCCATCTGTATTGTGCCTGTACTGTCTCCCTTTATTTTGCTGTGCAAACTGTTAATAATATTATGAATCAATCAGAAATCTTCTTTCATGGTGCCGACTACAAGAAATCCTATTGGTAACCATTGGTAGCTATGGGTTAATGTTCATTGCCACTGTCTACAGTAACTCATTAACTAGGCTCTTGGGCTTGAACTGTGAAAACTGGTGAATTCTCTATAGAAATGTGAATGGTAGGCCCTCCAGGGAGAAACTGGATAACATCGCTTAACATTCCTAGTGAACTTTCTCCTCTCCGCAGAGCTGTCAGGACTCGTTCTTCTGCTCTGTGGGCAATCATTTAGTATAAGACATGGAAGAAAGCCTCAATCAATCAGCGACTGTACAGTATATCATCTGTGTTGAGCTGGCTTGGCCTGTGATCCCCTTCTTGGAATACTACTCCATTAGATTGCTGACTCAGGCATATATCATTTTTCTCTTTGCCAAGCCACTAAGCTGCAGACAATAGAACTCTTCTCTGTACCTTCCATGGGGATCGCTGTGCTGAAAGCGCAACGATTACAGTATTGGCCAAGTCACATATATAGTGGCAACCAGCAGATACAAATACCGTTCAGCTACAGCTCTTCTATTGTTACAGATGACAGAACAGGTAAATTAGTTGGCACTGAACATGCTTGACCCTGCATTACCTTTGCTTATTGTTCTCAAAAGAAATGAAGGCTATTGTAGAAGTAATTTTTTATTTGAGCCTATTGAATGGGCCATTCCACCCAAATCTGGTTTGGACTTCCTCGTAGAGCTGGAAAGTTGATGCAACTTATATAAAAGACATTAACGTGTCACTGATAGAAGTTTTGAATCTTTGGGGTGCCCTGGTTTTCACATTTCAACCAGGCCAAGAGTCTGACCTCATTGTCCCTATCTCCTGCTCCTTGCTATTGGCCAATGATGCTGTCCAGCTCAGCAATTGGTCAATAGTGAGTTGTGTGGTAGAATCTAGGTTCTAAATTGGGCGGCACAGTGGTGTAGTGGTTAGAACTTTTGCCTGGCAGCAAAAGGGTCGCTGGTTCGAATCTCAACTACGGTTGCCACCTTTTCTTCAAGCCAAACCCGAACACTTTAGCGGCTCACGGCAACTTTTTTTTCAAGGGGGAACACTGTGGACTCTGGTGTAAAGGGGAACTCTGATGTAAGGGCGTTTCTGCTCACTAAACCTCCCAGCATCCCCCCTTAAATTAGGGTCCTTAAAGCCCCCTTTACATCAGAGTCCACACGGCACCCCTTACATCTGAGTCCCCCTTACTTTAGTGTACTCACTCGCTTGGAGGCAGGAGAGAAAGTGAAGGGAGGAGACTTCAGTCACAGATGGTGGATGGGGAGCTCACTCACCCGAGGATGGAGGCTAAAGCATTGTCACCTTTTATCCACAATGTATCTGAGCTGAGTTGCTGAGATTCAAACTCCCAGCCCACACATCCCTTTCCTGAGGCACAAAATACTGGGGATTGGCGTATGGGTGGGCAGACTGAGGGGTAGGGGTGGGAGGAGGAGGAGCAGATCAAGCCCTCTCTCCTCTCCTGTCTGTGTATGGGGATGGCGCCCGGGTGCACTTGGCATTTGTGGTACTTGGTTACTTGGGGAGCCACAGTCCATTCTGAATATTGTGTCCGGGTTTCAGATGGTCTGAAACCTGGACACAAGGTTCAAAACCCGGACTGTCCGGGTGAATCCTAGACAGGTGGCAACCCTAATCTCAACCACGACACTACCTGCCTGGAGTTTGCATGTTCTTCCTGTTCCTGCGTGGGTTCCCTCCCACACTCCAAAGACATGCTGGTTGGTAAATTAGATACTTTCTAAATTGGCCCTAGTATATGTATGAATGTGAGTTAGGGACCTTAGATTGTAAGCTCCTTGAGGGTATGGACTGTTGTGAATGTACAATATATATGTAAAGCGCTGCGCAAATTGACAGCGCTATATAAGTACCTGAAATAAATAAATAAAATAAAGCAGAACTAAACCTTCCTATCCTTCACATCCATAAAGCTTCCACTAAGTTTCTGTTTCATCTGGTGTTGCCATGGCACTACGCATGTGATTAGTTATGACACCAGCCATTCGATGGCTTGGCAGTTCAGTTGAGTGCACAAGCAACTGCGACAGTTATCATTCATGGCATGGCTTATATGTAAGTGCTTTGAGAAGCAGTTAAAATGGAAGGCAGCAATACTTACCTCTGCTCCAATGGCTTGATGACTGTGAAGTCCCTTGCTGTCATCTTCTACCTGGATTCTTCCAGGTGACGGTCTTCAGGTGTCTTTGTTGGCTGTGCAGGATGAGGCCACTCCCGGGCATATACATACCAGGATTTGGGGATCATGGGGTGCACTATAGGAATGTAGGATTAATTTAAGCCACGTCATCATGGTTACCTATATCTCTCTGGGACTCTGGCAGTGCAATATTAGTAGTAATTGCCATAACCCAGGGGACTGATTCTCCCTCTCTATTATTGGAATATTCTTCTATCAGCAGACAGGAGCAATCAACCATCAGGTTTAGGGAAAGCCTGAACAGGCATGAAAAACAAATTGCAGAATAGCTGGTTACAGCAGAGCTATGTTATTATTATATAGGATTTATATAGCGCTGACAGTTTGCGCAGCGCTTCACAATATTCGGGTATATAGTTAATTTTACCAGCCCAGGGCAGGGACACTACATCTGCTGTTTCCAAACAATTTTCTTGGCAATTAATTTACAATGTAGCTCACCGGGTCTTTCCTCAACCTCCCCAATTGTTCAGCTTGGGAATGGCATGCAAAAAGTGATAACCCATGTGCATAGCCAGTTTGAACACACATAATAAAACCAATTTAGACAAGGTGTTGGGAGGTGGGCTGAGGAACCTTGCCCCTTAGAGGCCCCTGGGCAACACCTCATGAAGTACACTTAAAGCGGAGTTCCACCAATTTAAAAGTCAGCAGCTACAAAAAGTGTAGCTGCTGACTTTTAATAAATGACTACTCACCTGTCCCATGGTCCAGCGATGCGGCTGCCTGATGCATCGCTCTTCTCCCCCTCCCCTCTGCAGCGCCGGCATAGCAAGTGTGGGCACCCGGCCGCGGCTCCGAGCCATGCTGTACGCTGTGAAAGCCCAGGTAATCTTCTAGGACCTTTGATAGGAGGGAGGGGGGAGAGGTGAACTTCCATCCGGTTCCATGGAGCTGAGAGAGGAAGTGGGAGCTGGAACCCTGTGAAAACAGGATCCCCCCCCCCCCCAAAAAAATGACTTGCCAATTGTGGCATGTCAGGGGGTCGCCTACACTTAAAGTGGAAGTTAGACTTTTGGGCGGAACTCCGCTTTAAAGTGGTTATAAAGGCTGAAGGTTTTTTTTACCTTCATGCATTAAGGTAAAAAAACTTCAGTGTGCAGCTCCCCCCTCAGCCCCTCTAATACTTACCTAAGCCTGATCTCGATCCAGCGATGTGCACAAAACCCAAGGCTCTCCTTTGCCTCTTCCTCCTGATTGGCTGAGATGCAGTAGCTCCCGCTGCTGTCAATCACATCCAGTGAGGTGGGAGCGGGGGCAGGGCCGAGCCATGCTCTCTCTGTATTATGGACACAGAGAGCCGGCTCGGGAGCTTGCTATGGGGTACTCGGCAAGGGGGAGGAGCCCAGAGGACTGGCAGGGGACCCAAGAAGGGGAGGATCAGGGCCGCTCTGTGCAAAACCACTGTTCAGAGCAGGTATGAACAGAGCAGGTAAGTATGACATGTAGGTTATTTTTTTAAATAAAAATGATTCCTTTACAATAATTTTAACATTGGATCAAGTTCTGTCTTTGGGCGCACAGGGACACGACCATATTTCTTCTTGCAAGGCCTTGCACATTGTGACTCCAGGCTTGGTTCATAGGCATGTACCGCAGTTCAATATGGAGACCCAACCACTAGGTGGGGAACATGAAGTCCTAAGCTGTTCCATCACCACCAGGACTCCCGAAATCTGCCCTCTTCATCACTGCTCCCTCTGCTGGCTGCTTCTCCTTCAGACTTCCTTTCACTGCATAGTTACACAAATTTACTAATTGACGATATCACACTTAACAGCTTCCTCTTTACCCAGAGGGTTGTGTACATTCTACTGCCCAGTCCCCGGTTCTTGATATACCATAATTACACACTGCCAGGCACATGGAATTTCTCTTCCTCCATTAAGTGGCACAGATAACTTTGAACACTTTTCTTCATTTACTGAACCATTAAACAGTTTACAGTTAAAGTAGAACAATTAAATGCATTACATCCTTGCAAACACACAAGATTGAAAAACATTGCAACTGGTTGGGCACTATTCAGAGACACATTGACTGTCTTAAGTGTCTCTGTTGGTGCAACCCATACTTTAACCACTTCAATACCAGGCACTTACCCCCTTCCCACCCAGACCAATTTTCAGCCTTCAGCGCTGTTGCATTTTGAATGATAATTGCGCGGTCATGCAACGCTGTACCCAAATTAAAATGTTATCATTTTTTTCCCACAAATAGAGCTTTCTTTTTGTGGTATTTGATCACCTCTATAGTTTTTCTTGTTTGCGCTACAAATAAAAAAACATTTTGAAAAAAGTTTTTCTTTGTTTCTGTCACAAAACTTTGTAAATAAGTACGTTTTCTCCATCACTAACGGGCACTGATGAGGCAGCACTGATAAGGTGGCACTGATATTGAGACACTTATATGCAGCACTGATAGGCACTGATAGGTGGCACTGATAAGCAGCGCTGATGGGCACTGATAGGTGGCACTGATATGTGGCACTGATGGACACTTATAGGCGGCACTGATGGATACTGATAGATGGCACTGGGCACTGATAGGTAGCACTGATGGGCACTGATAGGTGGCACTGATGGGCACTGATAGGGGGCACTGGTGGACACTGATGCGCGGCACTGATAGATATCACTGTTAGGGAGGCACTGATAGGCATATGGGCACAGTGCCATCCCTATAGTGCATTGTATGCCCCTTACCTGGTGGTCTAGGGTGGGCTCCCTAGTGGTCCCTGGGTGGTCTCCTAAATGTCTCCCTGGTGGTCCCTGGGCGGCTTCCTGATGTTCTCCCTGGTGGTCCCTGGGTGGGCTCCCTGGTGGTCCTGGGTGGCGATCCTAGGGGGACTGCACTGTTGAACAATCAGCGCAGACTCCCCCTGTTAGAAGAGCCACCGATCGACTCTCCTCTAGGCACGTCTGCAGTAGAGAAAAAGCCAATGCATGGCTCTTCCTGTTTACACTGTGATCAGCCGTAATTGATCACGGCTGATCACGTGGTAAAGAGCTTCCGATGGAAGTTCTTTACCGAGATCGGTAATGCGGTGGGTCAGACTGGGTCACACCAATCATATGACATCCAGTCAGGATAACTGAACCACCGCCCAGCTGCCATTTGTCTATAGGCTGGGCGGGAAGCGGTTAAAGGGGTTGTAAACCCTTACATATACCCAGTGAGGTGACTGTAAGGTTTCTGAGCTGTCAGAAAAGGGGCAGAGAGCTGAAATTACACACTGCAGAACTCCCCCTTCACACAGCACACAGGAATAGAGCTGAGGCTGTTAATTGCAATTGGTTGCTAGAGGTTACAGCACATTATTACCGCTCACTGACTGGTTGCTAGAGGTTACAACACATCATTTCTGCTTGCTCATTCATTGCTAGGTATTACTGCACATCTTTACTGCTCACTGATAGACATACTACAGGAGATAACCAGAGACTGCGGATCCAATATATTAAATGACCAGACACTGCGGATCTAGTACAGGAGATAACCAGAGACTGGGGATCTAGTACAGGAGATAACCAGAGACTGCGGATGTAATACAGGAGATAACCAGAGACTGCGTATCTAGTACAGGAGATAACCAGAGACTGCGGATGTAGTACAGGAGATAACCGGAGACTGCGGATTTAGTACAGAAGATAACCAGAGACTGCAGACCTAATATAGGGAATGACCAGAGACTGCCGACCTTATACAGGGAATGACCAGAGACTGCTGATCTAATACAGGCAATGACCAGAGACTGTGGATCTAGTACAGAGAATGACCAGAGACTGTGGATCTAATACAGGGAATGACCAGAGACTGCGGATCTAGTACAGGAGATAACCAGAGACTGTGGATCTATTACAGGAGATAACCAGAGACTGCGGATCTAATACAGGGAATGACCAGAGACTGCAGATCTAGTGCAGGAGATGACTAGAGACTGTGGATCTAGTACAGGGAATGACCAGAGACTGCAGATCTAGTACAGGGAATGACCAGAGACTGCAAATCTAGTACAGGGAATGACCAGAGACTGTGGATCTAATACAGGGAATGACCAGAGACTGCGGATCTAACACAGGGAATGACCAGAGCCTGCAGATCTAGTGCAGGGAATGACCAGAGACTGTGGATCTAGTACAGGGAATGACCAGAGACTGTGGATCTAGTGCAGGAGATGACTAGAGACTGCAGATCCAGTACAGGGAATGACCAGAGACTGCAGATCTAGTACAGGGAATGACCAGAGACTGCAAATCTAGTAAAGGGAATGACCAGAGACTGCGGATCTAATACAGGGAATGACCAGAGACTGCGGATCTAATACAGGGAATGAACAGAGACTGCAGATCTAGTACAGGGAATGACCAGAGACTGTGGATCTAGTGCAGGAGATGACTAGAGACTGCAGATCCAGTACAGGGAATGACCAGAGACTGCAGATCTAGTACAGGGAATGACCAGAGACTGCAAATCTAGTAAAGGGAATGACCAGAGACTGCGGATCTAATACAGGGAATGACCAGAGACTGCGGATCTAATACAGGGAATGAACAGAGACTGCAGATCTAGTACAGGGAATGACCAGAGACTGTGGATCTAGTGCAGGAGATGACTAGAGACTGCAGATCCAGTACAGGGAATGACCAGAGACTGCAGATCTAGTACAGGGAATGACCAGAGACTGCGGATCTAATACAGGGAATGACCAGAGACTGCAGATTTAATACAGGGAATGACCAGAGACTGCAGATCTAGTACAGGAAATAACCAGAGACGAAGGATCTAATACAGGCAATGACCAGGGACTGCGGATCTAATACAGGGAATGACAGGAGACTGCGGATATAGTACAGGGAATGACCAGAGACTGCGGATCTAGTACAGGGAATGAGCATAGACTGTGGATCTAGTGCAGGGAATTACCAGAGACTGCGGATCGAATACAGGGAATGACCAGAGACTGCGGATCTAGTACAGGGAATGACCAGAGCCTGCAGACCAAGTTCAGGGAATGACCAGAGACTGCGGATCTAGAACAGAGAATGACCAGAGACTGCGAATCTAGTACAGGGAATTACCAGAGACTGCAGATCTAGTACAGGAAATGACCAGAGACTGCGGGTCTAGTGCAGGGAATTGCCAGAGACTGCGGATCTAGTACAGGGAATGCCCAGAGACTGCGGATCTAGTGCAAGAGATGGTCAACTAAGTAATCATTTAAAAATTGTACCTATCATCAATGTACAGCTATTCATAAACAAAGGTCAGGGCTAGGGTAACAGTCCACAAGCAGTCTATGGGGAGAAGGACCTACCAAGGCAGCTGGGCTCACCACCCAGTCTCATAGGTCCAGGTGCAGGGCCTCAGTGGCCCCGGTGCGGGGCTTTAGAGGTCCGAGTGTGGGGCCATCAGGAGTCCAGGTGCGGGGCCATCAGGGGTCCAGGTGCAGGGCCATCAGAAGTCCAGGTGCAGGGCCCTCAGAGGTCCAGGTGCGGGGCCATCAGAGGTCCAGGTGTGGGGCCATCAGAGGTCCAGATGCAGGGCTCTCAGGGGTCCAGGTGCAGGGTCCTCAGAGATCCAGGTGTGGGGCCCTCTGGGATCAGGTGTGGGGCCCTCAGCGGTCCAGGAATGGCGCTCTCAGAAGTCTGGAGGTGGGGCTCTCTCAGCGCTCCTACTTGGATCTCAGCTCCGAGCATACAGGCTGCATGGGGCAGGGTCAGAGCGGCAGTGAAGCTCCCGGCCCCACCCCCGCCCTGCTGGCTGGGGAATACACCAATGGATTTCTATGTCCAGGCACGCAATACTGCTTTCAGATCAGGGGATGCACAGGCCTACAGCACATCCAGAGCTAACCTGAAGAGGGGCATCAAAGAGGCCAAGCACTGCTACAATCTAAAGATAGAGGAGCACTTCTCCAACTCTGACCCTTGACGCATGTGGCAGGGCATCCAGGCCATCAGTGACTACAAATCCACCCGTTCCACTCCCGCGAACATGGATGTCCGCTTCTTGAACGAGCTTAATGACTTTTATGCACGTTTTGAGAGGGACAATACATCAAACACTATCAAGCTTAAAACTTCACTTGACCATCCACCAATTACACTCTCCACCACAGACGTCTGCTGCATTATGAGCCGGATCAGTGCGCACAAGGCCGCTGGACCAGATAACATCCCTGGTCGGGTACTCAAGGCATGTGCTGAGCAGCTCGCTGGGGTTTTCACAGACATTTTCAACCTGTCTCTTGCCCAAGCAGCTGTACCAACATGTTTTAAAAGCACCTGCATCGTGCCTTTGCCAAAACACTCCGCCCCAAAGTGTCTGAAGGACTACCGCCCTGTAGCTCTGACACCTATTGTCATGAAGTGTTTTGAGCGGCTGGTCCTGGCACACCTGAAGGACTCTCTGCCATCAACCCTGGACTCTCACCAGTTTGCCTACCGTAGCAATAGGAGCACAGAGAATGCCGTTTCCATGGCACTGCACTCTGTGCTAACACATCTGGACAATAAGAACACTTATGCACGCATGCTGTTTGTGGACTTTAGCTCGGCTTTCAACACGGTCATACCATCCAAGCTAATAGTTAAACTTGCAGACCTGGGCATCAACACCTCCCTCTGCAATTGGATTATGGACTTCCTGACCAACAGACCCCAGCAAGTCCAATCCGGCTCCATTTGTTCAAACACCACCATAATCAACACTGGCGTACCACAGGGCTGTGTGCTGAGCCCCTTCCTCTACTCCCTCTTCACCTGTGACTGCAAGCCTATGAACAGATCGAACACCATCATCAAGTTTGCAGATGACACTACGGTGATTGGTCTCATCAGCAACAATGATGAGAGGGGTTACAGGGAGGAGATTCAACACCTGGCCACATGGTGCAATGACAACAATCCGCTCCTTAACACATCCAAGACAAAGGAGCTTATTGTGGACTTCAGAAGAGAGTCAAGAGGCACGCACAACAGCATCCAGATCAATAGAATGGCTGTCAAGCGTGTCTCCAGTTACAAGTTCCTAGGGACCCACATCTCAGAGAACCTGTCCTGGACTATAAACACCTCCAGTTTAGTTAAGAAGGCCCACCAGCGCCTCTTCTTCTTGAGGACACTGAAGAAGAATCGGCTGTCCTCGGATATTCTGGTGAACTTCTATCGCGGTGCAATAGAAAGCATCCTGACCAACTGTGTCACAGTCTGGTATGGGAGCTGTTCTGTTGCAGAGCGCAAGGCACTACAGCGGGTGGTGAAAACTGCCCAGCGCATCATGGGGACTACCCTACCAGCCATGGAGGACGTCCAGTGGAAACGCTGCCTGCGTCGAGCTCGTAACATCTACAAGGACTTCTCTCATCCTGCCCACAGACTGTTTTCTCTCTTGCCCTCCGGGAGGCGCCTCAGGTGCCTCAAAACTAGGACTAATAGACTGAAGAACAGCTTTTTCCCCAGAGCTGTCTCTTTATTGAACTCTGCACCCCGCTGATCCCTCTGAACCCCACAACTGCACATACATTGCACATTGCCCCCCCCCCCCCGATTTCATTTACACCACTGTACATATCTTATGGGTCTAATTCATCAACTGCTTATTTGCACACTTACAGTCACTACTGCACTTTATAAACATGTAATAACTTGCACTACCATTAATATTAACATTAACATGTAATAACTTGCATTACCATCTCTTAATTTTTGCTAATGTACATATATCCATTTACCTATATTATGCAAAACTGTATATCCTGCTTTTGTTACTATTGCACTTCTGGTTAGACCTAAACTGCATTTCGTTGCATTGTACTTGTACATGTGTAATGACAATAAAGTTGAATCTAATCTAATCTAATCTAATGTGCTTGCCGCTCGGCATTGATAATGGGACCCCAATTTGTGTGCAGCATGGGCTCAAGGAGCAGCTGTTTTAGCGGGCCCCCCGACAATGACAGGGCCCAGGGCAGCTGCCCCTTTTGCCCCGTGCTAAAGATGGTCCTGTTGGTGTCAGGAAAACTTGACAGAAATGATTTGTGCTAACAGCAGAGAAATGAGTCAGCAGACTGAACTTACACTTAAATAAGGAAAGGGATGATCGTCACTCAGGATGACATCCAAAAAATAGTATTCCTTTATTGAAAAGACATGTACAACGCTGTAAAAACAGCCTACTTACACTTAGTGCTCTTAATTGAGACAAGTACATACTATATAGACATATGTTTTGTTCATACTTCATGTCTGAGGTTTACAACCACTTTAAATTATTTGCATCAAGTCCATATATGTGGAGACCCTAAAGGATTGATCCCATTGAATGATGTGCTAAAAAGAAACTAATTATATGCTGTTTTGGTCTATTCACTAAGCTCCCACTCTGGACTCTGGAGGGTTCCCCTGTATATATGACCTAAGGAAAACAGGAAGTGACACATGCAGGGGGAAACCATGTCACAGAATGTAATAACCCCTTACTTGCACCAGCCAATAATAAAGGAACAGTAGGCACCTGCTTACAAAGGATCACCTTAAGAAACCCCATGTGGACATATAAACTCCATGCAGTGGCCTGGCTGAGATTTGAACCAAGGACCATGTAGGCAGGTGCCATCTACTTCCTCCACTGTAGGTGGCGACCGACCAGAGATGCAACCTAATGACCCTTGGTGTTCATCCTGGGGCAGTAGAATCTTTTTAAGTCCCTGCCCACCAGGTTTGGGTACACATTTGTGTGTGGATAGTGTAGGGACAGGCCACCCTTCTGTCGGGGACAGCATTAGTGGCAGGGAAATGTTTCAGATGAGTAGGGAAAGCTTAGGGCTTGCATTCTCCTTGGACATCTTCCCGGTTGGGTACGAGACGGCCAGGCCGAATTCTGGCCCTCCAGGCAGATGCTGTCAGTTCAGCTGATATCTGCTCCGCTACACCTTCTCTTGGCATTTGTGAGTGCTCCTGGTTGGGCCTTCTACCACTAGGCTAGTTGTGAACTGTTTTGCCTTTACTATAACCGGTTCCACACTGCCTACCGTCTATTTATGGCGGCAGTGTGGACACTGGGCGCGAATCGCCGTAACAAAGCGTCGACCTGCGAGTGGCCGCTAGGGGGCACACGCGCACCGCCCGCCCTACTTCTGAGGAGTGTGTCCGCGGCTCGGGCGGACCCGATGTCTGCCGGCGAGCCGCGATGAGCAGCCACAGGCAAAGAACGGGGAACCACCGATGTAAACACGGCGGTTCCCTGCTCTGTTAGTGGGGGCATGGGAGATCTACTGATTCCTGTCACTGGGATCAGTTAGATCTCTCATGCCCATGGTAGCTCAACCCCCCCCACAGTTAGAACACACCCAGGGAACATAGTTAACCCCTAGATCTCCCTCTTAGTGTTAACCCCTTCATTGCCAATGACATTTATTCAGTAATCAGTGGACATTTAAATTTCTGATCGCTGGATAAATGTCATTGGTCCCAAAAAAGCGACGCAGTAATGCCGAATCGCAAAAAGTGCTCTGGTCCTAATCTAGGATATTCTTCCGGGGCTGAAGTGTATAATACAAGTTCTGGCTTTACTACAATACAAATTCTGCCTTTGCCACAATACAAGTGTACCCCCATAGGGGCTGCTGGTGATTGTGGTCCGTCTCTCACCCTGCACAGCCAGGCACACAAATTTCCAGACATACAGCAATCTAGAAATAGCCCTTGCACTTGTTTTTGTTGTTTTTATTGAGGCGAGATAACTTGGATGGGGATAGAGACATATGGGATTCCCAGTGGATCAATAGGAATTTGTTAGGGACCACATGGCTACTGTTGCCTCTTTCCACTGCCACCACAATCCTCCTGACTGGCTCTACACCCATCCCAGACTGCTTGCACCCAGTCCCCCTGACTGTGTGTCACTCACCAGCCCACTTGACTGTTCCTGTTGTTCCTCTTATAGACTTGTGTAGCACCCTCTACAGTTAGGTAGGTGCTGGGTGTCAGGGTTTTGACAGGAGAGGTAAATTTAGTCAGTCCTGGCTGGAAGTCAGGCCTGATTGTTTTGATTCTGAGCTGGGAGTGGCTCAGGTGTGTTCAGATATTCTCCTTGTTGTCCTTGTCAGTTCACCCGACCACTCACTGTGTGTCAGTCCCCCTGACCCACGTTCGTCAGACCCTACCCACATCTCGGTCAGTCCTCCTAACACCACCGTCACCTTTCTCCGTTGTCATCGGTACACCAGGGATTGTTTAAGGATAACTAGGTGACCCTTAGGGTATACAGAGATAGGGGTAGGTTCAATAGAGCGGAGTTATTTTTGTTGTTTTTGTTCACGTTCCCGATAAAGATCTAACG
>BLSH010259835.1:640454-654685 GCA_018402905.1 Glandirana rugosa | reverse complement strand
AAGCCGGATGCGCTGTCCAGAATGTTTCATGTCCCGGAGGACTTGACCCCGCCAGACACCATTCTCCCGACTCGCAGCTTCCTCCTTACCCAAGAAGATCTTCTGACCCAAATCCGGAGATCCTGCACTGGCTCTCACGAACCTCAGTTTTCCCGGAGAGAGGGCCTGTGGTGGTGGGGAAATAGACTTTATGTTCCCCAGGAGCTCCAGCCGGTAGCCCTCAGACTCTGCCATGATACCAAGTTGGCTGGGCAGTTCGGGGGTCGTAAAACGACAGAGTTGCTTTCCCGATCATTCTGGTGGCCACGGCTGAAGGAGGATTGCCAGAATTACGTGGCTGCTTGCCCTGTTTGCAGCAGAAACAAATCTGAAAAATTCAAGGCCTGGGGACTACTTAATCCGCTACCCATACCAAAGCGGCCGTGGTCCCAGCGTGCTATGGATTTTGTAGTGGAACTACCACTATCTTCTGGATGCAACACCATCATGGTAGTGGTGGACCGGCTTACTAAAATGGCCCATTTTGTCCCACTAAAGGGCACTCCCTCTGCCAAGGAAACTGCAGAAGCATTTATAAAGGAGGTGGTTCGTCTGCATGGAATCCCGACCAACGTTGTGTCTGATAGGGGTGTACAATTCACTTCCCACTTCTGGAGGTCTCTGTGTGCTGCATTGGGTATTGAGTTGGCCTTCTCTTCAACCTACCACCCCCAGTCCAATGGGCAGACTGAGAGGACCAACCAGACCCTGGAGCAGTACCTGCGGTGTTACTCCTCTTATACTCAAAATGACTGGGTCTCCCTCCTGCCTGTAGCCGAGTTCGCCTATAATAACTCTGTCCATTCTGCCACCAAGCAGTCCCTTTTCTGGGCGAACCTAGGCTACCACCCTACTTTTCTGCCCGACTTGGCCTCTGAGAGCTCTGTACCTGCGGTACAGGACATGAATCAATTCCTGGAAAGGAATAACAAACTCCTGCAGGAGACCCTCGCTCAAGCCCAGGCCACCAGCAAAAGGAACTATGACAGAGGAAGAAGGGGGGAACTGGAGTTGCAAGTTGGCCAACGGGTCTGGTTGTCTACCAGGAATCTGAGACTCTCCTGCCATTCTAGGAAATTGGGTCCCAGGTACATAGGGCCATTCCCTATTAAAAGGAAGATAAATCGGGTGGCTTACGAACTAGACCTCCCGGCATCTATGCACATCCATCCTGTCTTCCATGTTAACCTGCTGAAACCAGCTGTTCTGGACACCTTCCCTGGGCATAGCTCGGCGCCCCCCGTGCCGATTATGGTGAACGGGGAAGAAGAATTTGAGGTGGAGACTATCCTTGATTGCAGGAAGAGAGGGGGCAGCACGCAGTTTTTGGTCAAATTGAGGGGCTACGGACCAGAGGAGAACTCTTGGATTCCGGAGGGAAATCTGCATGCAAACGAGCTGATCAATGCTTTTTGGAGGAGACACCCAAGTAGGAGAACCCGTTTGGGAATCCGGAGGCTGCCCCTTGGGGGGGAGCAATGTTAGAAGACTGTGCTGAGGGTTTGTGCATTTGGTTGTTGTTTCCTCGCACTCCCGGAAGAGGCGGGGCCGGGCAGCCCTATTTAAACAAGTGTACTTCCTGCATCTAGTGCTGTCTTATCTGCAGAGTGTACCCCTCCTTCCTGAGCAACTTGTGTCTGTTATCTGTTCCTGTCTCCTGTTCCTGTGACCCGGCTTGCCC
Source organism: Glandirana rugosa (assembly GCA_018402905.1). Taxonomy (NCBI): domain Eukaryota; kingdom Metazoa; phylum Chordata; class Amphibia; order Anura; family Ranidae; genus Glandirana; species Glandirana rugosa. The sequence goes on along the minus strand of BLSH010259835.1, from coordinate 652,965 downwards.
GACCTTGTCTGAACTCCGCCTGTACCGACCCTTGGCTTGCCTACGACCATCCGATTGCCTGATCCTTCTGCACTTCTGCTGTCAGCCTGTTAACGAACTCTGCCTGTACCCGACCATCCGCCTGCCTGCTCCTTTTGTACTTCCTAGCCTTCCTGTTGTCGACCCGGACTGTACGACCACTCTTCCCTATAGGAGTAGGCAATGATTTTTGAACAATAAGCTGTCCCTTACAGGAGCAGCAGGAACCTCTCCCTGTAGAACTAGGAGAAGATTTTTGAACAATAATCTGTCCCTCTAAGCAACAGCTGGAACCTGGCCCTATAGGAGTAGGCAATGATTTTTGAACAATAATCTGTCCTTCTAAGCAACAGCTGGAACCTGGCCTTATAGGAGTAGGCAATGATTTTTGAACAATGATCTGTCCCTCTAAGCAACAGCTGGAACCTGGCCCTATAGGAGTAGGCGATGATTTTTGAACAATAATCTGTCCCTCTAAGCAACAGCTGGAACCTGGCCCTATAGGAGTAAGCGATGATTTTTGAACAATAATCTGTCCCTCTAAGCAACAGCTGGAACCTGGCCCTATATGTGTAGGCGATGATTTTTGAACAATAATCTGTCCCTCTAAGCAACAGCTGGAACCTGGCCCTATAGGAGTAGGCGATGATTTTTGAACAGTAATCTGTCCCTCTAAGTAACAGCTGGAACCTCTCCCTATAGAACTAGGAGATGATTTTAGAACAATAATCTGTCCCTCTAAGCAGAAGCCTCTACCTAGTGCAGTCAGATCGTTCTGTAATGCAGGGTTTGATCTGCAATCTGTCACTCAAAGCAGCAGTATGTGAAATCTCAAATTAGTCCGTTTTTTCAAATGTTCGGGTCCGGGTCCCGGACACCCCAAAGTTTGGTACGGACCCGAACGTTACAGTTCGGGTTCACTCAACACTATCCACGAAAAAGAAAGAAAGGATGGGGGAGTCTGGGGATGGAGATGGAGGAATCCATGGATAGGAACAGAAGGATGGGAGAGTCTGGGGATGGAGATGGAGGAATCCATGGACAGGAATAGAAGGATGGGGGAGTCTGGGGAATGATGGGTATGGGTGGTAGTGATGGGTGTCAGTGGGTAGGTGTAGAAGGGTGTGGGTGTCAGTTATGATGGGTGTAGAGGGGTTTGGGTGGTAGTGATGGGTGTCAGTGGGTGGGTATAGGAGGGTGTGGGTGTCAGTTATGATAGGTGTAGAGGGGTGTGGGTAGTGGTGTGGGTGATGATGGGTGTCAGTGGGTGATGCTGGGTGATGGGTGTCAGTAGGTGATGCTGGGTGTAGAGGGGTGTGGGTGGTAGTGATGGGTGTTAGTGGGTGGGTGTAGAAGGGTGTGGGTGTCAGTGATGATGGGTAGGGATGAGCCCCCAGTTCGAGTCGAACATCAGGGGTTCGTCCGTTCACGCCATTGCGAACGTTATGGGGCATTCACGGGAACTTCGCATGCCCCATAATGCATTCCAATGGCGTCAATTCCACTTGACCTGCATGCTTTGGCCAATCAGTGGGCGGCCTGCTATGAGAGCTATGATTGGCTAAAGGCAGGGTGCCTTTAACCAATCACTGCTGAGCTGCCTCATTCCACGCCCCACACTATATAAAGCTGCTTGTACAGCGGCTCTATGTAGTCTGAATAATGGTGTGGATAGATGGTGAGCTTAGCAAGAGACGTGCAGGCAGTTTAGTGTAGCTAGGGATTATTGTGAACAAAATAATAGATAGATAGATACAGAGAGAGAGAGAGAGAGAGAGAGAGAGAGAGCGAGATAGATAGATAGATAGATAGATAGATAGATAGATAGATAGATAGATAGATAGATAGATAGATAGATAGAGCAATCTATATGCAGTCAGTTAGTACAGGCATTTTAGTGTAGAATGAAATATAGATTAGATATATAGATAGATAGGGCAATCTATATACAGTCAGTTAGTACAGGCAGTTTAGTGTAGAATGAAATATATATTACATATATAGATAGATAGGGTGATCTATATACAGTCAGAAATATATACCTTCCTATTGTGTATATATATATATATATATATATATATATATATATATAATGCAATGCCTTTAGTGTATACTATGTACAGCTAATTCAGTGTATAGTATATAGCATCCATTCAGGCAGTGAAAGAATATATATATATATATATATATATATATACACAGCGTATTGAGTGTACACCATATATCAGTGCATTATAGTGCAATTAGGGGTGTGCATACGGTATGTAGTACACTTGACGTGGTGTCTTAAAATATATACAGTTTTTAACCCCTTAACCCCCGGAGCCCTTTTTTGCATTTGTTGTCTACAAGTTAAAATCAGTTCTTTTTGCTAGAAAATTACTTAGAACCCCCAAACATTATATATATTTTTTTCAAACACCCTAGAGAATAAAACGTCGATCGTTGCAATACTTTTTGTCACACGGTATTTGCACAGCGGTCTTTCAAGTGCGATTTCTTTGGAGAAAAAAATCACTTTTTTGAGTTAAAAAATAAGACAATAGTAAAGTTAGCCCAATTTTTTTTATTATTGTGAAAGAGGATGTTACGCTTAAAAAAAATTGCGCACATTCGCGGAATGGCGACAAACTCCGGTACTTCAAAATCTCCATAGGCAACCCTTTAACATTTTTTAACGGATACTAGGTTAGAGGTGCAGAGGAGGTCTTTTGCTAGAATTATTGCACACACTTTGGCGATCGCGGCGATACCTCACATGTGTGGTTTGAACACCGTTTCCATATGTGGGCGCAATTTACGTATGTGTTTTCTTTGCTGCACGAACCCGCGGGGACGGTGACGCTTTAAATTTTTTTTTTCTTTTCTTTTTTTTTCTTTTAACACTGTTCCTTTAAAAAAAAAAAACAGATCACTTTTATTGCTATCACAAGAAATGTAAACATAGCTTGTGATAGTAATATATGGTGACAGGTACTCTTTATGGAGGGATGGGGGGTTTAAAAGACCCCCCATCCCTCCTTTACACTTCACAGTATTCAGATTTCCAAAAACGGCAATTCTGAATACTGTCATTTTTTTAAAACCGGCGCCGTTAGTCGCCGAGTAAACCGGAAGTGACTTTGTAATGTTGCTTCCGGAAATGCCACCGTTTATAAATGGCGATTCGCGTTAAGCGGTTAAAAATTGCCATGCCCCAGTCAAACAGGTGGTGAAAAATTGGGCCTTGGGTGTTGGCGGGGCCAGAACACTGTAACCCCTTGCAGTTACTCTTGTTGGGGGCAGGGGGCCCTGCTGTTGTAAATTAGTTTAACTACTTAACGCAAATTGCTGACGGTGGCTGCTTTAAGTGGAAGTATCGGGGTATAGTCTGCAGCTACAGAGCTGGAGCAGGCGGCCGGCTATCCGGTGATAACAGCCGATCCGGCTCAGGAGCCGCTTGGTCGTTATCCTAGGCAGCGGGAGGGGACATCCCTCCCTCCCGCCACCGTCCTCCGCTCTTCTCCAGCCTCCCGTCCCACTGGGAGACCGGAGATCCGATCCGGCACGTCCACCGGCTGTGTGGAGTCCCCGTGGCTTCAATTGGGACTCCTTTGTACATTTCCAGAAGCGACGTCACTTCCGGTTTACTCGGCGGCCAACGATGCCAGTTTTAAAAAAAATGACAGTATTCAGAATCGCCATTTTTGGCGATCTGAATACTGTGAAGTGCCAAGAGGGGATGGGGGGGTCTTTTAGAGGGGCTCGTCTCCAGAGTTGCGGGGAAGAGCCCCTGGTCCAGCAGTGGTGAAAGAAGAAGGAAGAAGATGAAGATTGAAGATGAAGAGAGGAAGCAAGAAGACTGAAAGAAGAGGCAGAAGACCAGAAGAAGGACCAGGGCAGAAGATGGAGGAAGAAAGAAGAGCTATTTTACACAATAAAGGACTTGTCAAAAACTGCCTCTTGGTTTTTTTAACACTTTACTTCTTTATTGGTGAATGGGTAGGGGTACCCCATACCTATTCACATAGGGGGGGTTGGGATCTGGGGGCCCCCTTATTAAAGGGGGCTTCCAGATTCCGATAAGCTCCCCTGCCTGCAGACCCCCACAACCACTGGCAAGGGTTGTGGGCATGAGGCCCTTCTCTCCATCAACATGGGGACAAGGTGCTTTGGGGGCAACCTCAAAGCATCCTCCCCATGTTGAGGGCATGTGGCCTGGTATGGTTCGGAGGGGGGGTGCTCGCTCATCCCCACCCCCTCCTGCCATGCCAGGGCTGCGTGCTTGGATAAGGGTCTGGTTTGGATTTTGGGGCAGGGTTCCCCTTAAAATCCATACCAGACCTGAAGGACCTTGTATGGACTTTGAGGGGGACCCCTCTGAGGCCCTGATGAAGAGGGTTCGCCCTGGAAACATGTCAGCCTGGCCACGGACATCGTCCGGTCCTTCTGCTGAGGTGGAGATTCATAAGTCCCCTGGAGGCACAGCTTCCACCTTCTGTCATGATATCTTTACAATTGCTCCGTTTGTGAGTATATATATTTTATTTTAATACTTTTAAACTAATAAACATTTTAATGGTATTGCGCTAGATCGGTGCTCCCCTCTCTTGTGTTTTTTTCCAACGCAATGCTTTTTCAGTGATTTTATCTATATCGCCGGAAACCAGCAATACATTACAGCCGCGATGATAAATCACAATATTTCCTTTGAAAATGTCATTTTGCTCTGACTATGTTCTAAACATCTCAGAGGTACGCGCTTTTACAGGCAGATTAAGGGGACCCCCCAGCATTATTAAAATCACTGCTCCTGAAAAAACAATTGATTTAAAAACTTTTTTTTCATTAATGCATGTCCCCTAGGGCAGGACCCGGTCCCCATACACTTTTTAGGGCAATAACATTGCATATAAGCCTTTAAAAAGAGCACTTTTGATTTTTCATGTTCGGGTCCCATAGACTTTAACGGTGTTCGAATGTTCGCGCAAACTTTTTGCCTATGCGCATGTTCTGGTGCAAACCAAACCGGGGGGTGTTCGGCTCTTCCCTAATGATGGGTGAAGAGGGGTGCGGCTGGTAGTGATGGGTGTCAGTGGGTGGGTGTAGAGGGGTGTGGGTGTCAGTGATGATGGGTGTAGAGAGGTGTGGGTGGTAGTGATGGGTGTCAGTGGGTGGGTGTATAAAGGGTGTGGGTGTCAGTAATGATGGGTGTAGAGGGGTGTGGGTGGTGGTATGGGTGATGATGGGTGTCAGTGGGTGATGGGTGTCAGTGGGTGATGCTGGGTGTAGAGGGGTGTGGGTGATGCTGGGTGTAGAGGGGTGTGGGTGATGCTGGGTAGTGATGGGTGTTGGTGATGATGGGTGTGGGTGAAGCCGGGTGTAGAGGGGTGTTGGTGGGTGGGTGTGGGTGGTGATGGGTGTAGAGGGGTGTCAGTGGGTGGGTGTAGAGGGGTGTCAGTGGGTGATGATGGGTGACAATGGGTGATACTGGGTAGTGATGGGTGTGGGTGAAGCTGGGTGTTGAGGGGTGTGGGTGGTGATGGTGGGTGTATATGGGTGTCAGTGAGTGATGAGGGGTGTAGAGGGCTGTGGGTGGTGTGGTGGCCAGGTTGTAAAATAACTGTGTCTTAATGAATCCCCTGTGTTTACTGTGTGTTAAGTGGCCCTTTAGTAGTGTACATGCTTCTCTGTGGCAACATACCGCAGTGCCTCTCTCTGCATTGATGTCAGCGGTGGATTCTCAGCCTGACGCTGATGCCAGCCAGAGACGAGAGAGGCGGTCACATAAGTGCTGAGAGAGGCACTGCGGTATGTTGCTACAAACAAGCATGCACACTATACTAAGGGGCATTTCATACACAGTAAACACAGGGGATTCAAGGCCGCAGATCCGACTTGCAGGGCTACTCGCCCTCTCTAGGTGACTTCAGCGTGGCTTGCAGGCGACTTACTTCTGTAAGAGAAGTCAATGCAAGTCACCAAAAGTTGCCTCAAAAGTTGTACGGGAACCTTTTTCTAAGTCAGAGGGACTTGAGTCGCTCCTATTTAGAATGGTTTCAATAGAAATGCATGACAAGTCACCTATGGGTAAGACGGATGACGTCACCCGGCAATCGATTATGGCCAGTCGCCGTATTGATGCCGCATTGGGGGCGGCCGAATAGCGACTCAATTAATTTCAGCACCCCTAATAAATATGCTCAACCAACACTGGGGAGAATTCCTAATAGTAGCCGGTTCAGGATAGGAGGGTGATCGGTTGCAGTGGTTCAATAGGTGGCCAAAATGGTTCCTCAGGTCGTGTTATCTTGGCACTTGTATTGCACTATCCCTAGATACAGAACGTGACCACAGAGAAACTGTACCTGTTGCCACAACTCCTATCAAGGCCAATGCTCCCTGAAAGTGGAACCAAGAAAGTACTCTTTGATGAGCCAGTGGGACTCCATGGGACTTCAGCCCACTGTCTATGGAATGCTAGGGCCCCCTTTAGACCAGGGAACTGACTTAACAGCCCATACACTGCGGAACCCTCTAACAAGCACATGAATTAGGACCTTTGTGGAAGGATCAGATGAAAAATACTAAAAATGACTCTTGGAATTACATTAACATGATAGAGCTTATATGAGATTTTAGTGATTGGGTTAACAGCTACTATAAATCGCAATATTTCAGCAGGTCAGCAATATACACAAAGCCGTAGTGTTTGCCTTGTGCCGCGTGTTTTAAAAACAAACAGTGTCTTATGTGTACATTTTATACTCACCCTGATCTGTGCATTGTTCTCAAATTTTCTTATTTCAAACACTAATCCCTTTGTTGACTTAAGTGCAGCGTTATTACTCAACACAGGGAACAAAGTACAGTTAAAGGAACTTGTAGACTTTAGATAATCTTAATTCAAAAGATACCATAAAATAGTGCTGGTAAGATAATAGCACTGATAGATCATTTCTATAGAACTATGGTGGTGACCGTACGAGGTATCAGGGGACTCAACTGAGAGCACATGTAATATTGTGTATAGGCAACGCTAAAGCAGATTGTTGACATACACTATATTGCCAAAAGCAGGGTTTTTTTTTTTGGGGGGGGGGGCAAGCAACCACACCCCCCTGATCGGCTCCCGCTTGGTCGGGTCAAGCTGCACCCCCGCCCCAGGGGTCTCACGGTCAGTCGGTCACCCTGCCCTGCACTTACTATATCTAGGTAGCGGGCGCGTAGCACTCCGACGGACGGCGGGCGAGTGTCTCCTCATCCTCTGCATCATGGTGGCTTCTGCCGTGCCTCTCCTCCCTCCCTACTAGACATTCATTAAGATTGTCTGTCCTTCCAGCCATTCGGGCGACGGGTCTCGGGACCGGCCAGGAGGAGGGTTTATTGCCATCCCAGTCTGTAGGGTTTAATGTTGAGTTGGCCCACCCTTTGCAGCTATAACAGCTTCAACTCTTCTGGGAAGGCTTTCTACAAGGTTTAGGAGTGTGTCTATGGGAATTTTTGACCATTCTTCCAGAAGCGCATTTGTGAGGTCAGGCACTGATTTGAAGTAGAAGGCCTGGCTCGCAGTCTCCACTCTAAATCATCCCAAAAGTGTTCTATCGGGTTGAGGTCAGGAATTTGTGCAGGCCAGTCAAGATCCTGCTACCCAAACATGTCTTTATGGACCTTGCTTTCTGCACTGGTTCAAATCATTTGGTGGAGGGGATTAGGGTGTTGGGTTGTTTTTCAGGGGTTGGGCTTGGACCCTCAGTTCCAGTGAAAGGAACTCTTAAGGCGTCAGCATACCAAGATATTTTGGACAATTTCATGCTCACAACTTTGTGGGAACAGTTTGGGGATGGCCCCTTCCTGTTCCAACATGACTGTGCACCAGTGCACAAACAAGGTCCATAAAGACATGAATGAGCGAGTTTTCCCTGCCTACCCCCTTTTTTTAAATTGCGAGCTGCAGTTTTTTCTGACTGCGATGCTGGTGTTCCCCCTTTTTTTATATAGATTTTACATTTCTGTCAGTCCTCAATTTATAGCACACCAAATGCCACTTTTCATTCAATAAGTGCATCCACACATTTCCCAGTTTCTATTAAATTTGGGTAATAACTCCCCTACCCCATCATGTCTGGAAGGCCAACAAGGAGAGGCAGATGTTCACATGGCACTGTGAAGGGGTCAAAAGCAGCTGTGTCCACAGGCAAAGGTGCACGTGGTCAGTCCTCAGGCAGGGCACATTTGTAAATGTTTAGTGATGTTGCTCACGCTATCCAGTCACAGCATGCAGAGCAGGTAGTGGACTGGCTTACTAAACTGTACTCATCCTCTTCATCCTCTATGACCCAAGCTGACACTAGTGCGCAGTCCACTGCAGCTGCCAGAGTGGCTTATTTTGCCTCCTTATCCACAGCTACTCCTGCCATAGCTCCAGCATCATGCATGGAGGAGTCAGCTGAATTGTTTGAACATAGCGTCCGCCACTTGCTTCTTGAGGATGCACAGACATTACTTGATTGTGATGTTGGTTCTGAGGTAGAGGAAGGAAGTAACATGAGCCTACAGAGAGGGGAGAACACTGATAAACAACAAATTGGCAGTCATGTTCCCCCAGCCGCAGTGTATTGCCAAGTTGGCTCCAGTGATGATGAGGATGGAGGGGATGATGATGATGACGTGACTTGGGTGCCAGATAGAGCAGAGGAGGAAAGTGAGGGGGAGGCACAACCCCAACGAGGCAGGATGTCCTCCAAAGGCAGCCATCATGGAAGAGTAGAGAGCAGCCACCATCAGATTGTGGAGCTGTTATCTCCCAACCCACTTCCCACAGCTCAGCTGTGTGGGCCTTTTTTTTAGCACATGTGCAGCCGATTGCACTGTTGCAATCTCTGCCGCAAGCAGATCAAGCATGGCAAAAACTCCAGCCATTTGGGTACCACATGCTTGACAAGGCATTTAACCTCCCACCAATTTTTCATTTTTATTGTTTCACTTTATGCATCATTAAAATTGCTGCTTCTTTAAAAACAATCTATTTTTTTTAAAAAAATTTGCATTGGCGCACGTCCCCTAGGGCATAGGCGAATAACTTGCATATAAGCCTTCAAAATGGGCACTTTTGTTTTTTTAAGTTTAGGTCCCATAGGGTTGCGGTTTAGGTCCAAACTTTTGCGATGTTCGAGAGTTCTGGCGGGTATCGAACTCGGGGGGCAGGGATATTCAGCCCATCTGTAATGCTTAGCATTGCCCACTGCTTCCTCCAGTGCTTCAAGATTGGACCATCAGTGTCATGGGTGGCTTTCTAACCAATCAAGAGATAGAGGATAGATATCACTATGTCACTATGTTGGCTTTAGTTCACTAATGTATTTCTTCTAACCAACTGGTCATTAACCTGCAGCTAGGAAATGATCCCTCACCCAAAAGTCATAAATCAAAAATATGCATGTGTTTATGATAGGTAAATGGCATTTCGGGACAGTTCACATCTGTTTTTTAGGTGTGCTACCATGGAACTCTATAGAACGTGTGTTTTGATGAAAGAGTGCATGACTTAAAACATGCATAAGATGCACAGATGTGAGCAGGGGCTTAAACCCCTTCATTAAGAGAGGCCATTTAGACCCTCAGTCAAAGGGTCCAATCTGGCTACCAACCTCAGCACCCAAGCCTAGTGGATATTTTCTTTCTTTTTAGCTCTGAATTGTTTACTGAACTCTCAGAAGGCTGCCAGTGAAGTCCATAAGCTCAAAATGGGTGGAGGGAGCGAATATAGAAACTTTGTTACATTTGACTCCGCACCCTTTCTTGAAATGGCGTCAACTCACAGTGTGAACCCACTCTTGAACATCTGCGACCTCTCTTTGAACCTTTGAAACAATGCTTGAGAACTAGTTAAAGAAAACCGAAGAAAATTTCCTTGTTATCCTTCCTCATTCTTCAAACCAGTAGCTTTGCAAAACTAAAAAGCAGCTTTGGTAGCAGCAGTTTATATTTGGATAGATGCCAGCCCTTTCAAGTATCTGTACACCCAATCACTAAAATATGCTTCAGCATATTTAAAACAGCTTTAATTAAAAAGAATACTTGACAATCCTGCCATGAATGTCCAAGGAGAACAGTGAACAGCACAGCCATGACTTCAGCTCACTCCCAAAACATCCATACCAGACCCTTATCTGAGAATGGAGGGGGGGGGGTCAGGGCTGCTATTAGAAATCACGGGGTCCTGTCCAGCCTACCTGGCAGGGCCCCTCTATCAAATTATATTTTTTCTAAAATGCAACAGCCACAATGCTATGATTCACAACCATGGCAGAAATAATACTCATATTGTTCAAGTGAATAGCGCCGCTCTGCAAAGCACGCCATTGTGGTGCACTAGTGTGGGGTTGAAGCAGGTGGGGAGGAAGCAATATGCCTCCTCCTGTCAAATGCTCTCTGAAAAGTGATTCAAATGCTAACTGCTCTTTGGAGAGCAAAGCCCATTTGAAAGAGTTCTGATTTTTATTTAATTATTTTGTAGAATTTTAATTTTTTTTCTTACATTTTTTTCATTTTTTTTGTTTTGTTTTTTAACTCTCCTGTTGGGGGGCTCTGGTGAAATATCAGGGTCTAAAAAGACCCCCGATGTCTCACATTTGAGAAAAGAGATTCCATGGTCCCTTTCTCTGCAGCCTCAGCTGCACTGTATGGTGACTGAATGGGAAGTGCTCTGTGCTGAGCAGTTCCCGTTCATTCACAAACCGAAGCATAACAAACACAGTTTATTATGCTTCGGTAATGCATGGACACAGTGAGTGATCGGTACAGATTGCTCACTGTGATCATTTAGGAAAGGAAGGAGCAGGTAAATATGACATATTTACTTGTTCTCCAAGGAGAGGAGAGGCGGGAAGCTGGCAGTGCTGCACAGGGAGGGGAGGCACACAAGGGGGCCCAGACAGCAGGTGGAAGGGGGCGCAGATCCAAAACCGATCCCCCTGCAGCACAGCTGGTGGAAAGGAAGAGAAGCCGGTATCACTGCCGGAGGATCCACAAGACTCAGCAATAAGGCAATATAACCGGCCTTCCTGCATGGCAGGTGCCCTGGCCCTCCATTTGCACTGATGGGGCCCAGGCTCGGTACAGGAGGGCTGGCTATACTGCCTTATCAGCAGCCCTGGGGGAGCCTGGCAAGCAAAAAAAAAATGATAAGCACGTTTTTTTTTAAAGAATTACAGATATGGATATTTCGGATTAGGTGGAGAGGTGGGGTGGTGACATTATGCTCTGCGTCTGGTCCAATCAGAGAACACTTTGCATTCATTCAGAAAATATAGAGAAGGTAGCAGGGCATGGAACCCAGAAGCTAGTGGAGATCCCTGCAGTAGCAGTTTCTATTTCAGTAATTTCTGGATTCCAGGGACATTGGCCAGGGATGATATATGCATAGACACCAAGTTGGACCAATGTAACTATGCGTAGAGTTACTCTCGTAGGAGCCACAGAAATTATTTGTCCATGTCTTCCCAACTTTAGCCCCGCAGTCAGGCACATAACAGGCTCATTCACTCTTTCTCCAAAGACCAGTCTAGGGGTGTTGTTTTTAATGTTTTATTTTTGCAGAACTTGTAAAGGGATGAGGGAAGTGGTGGGATACTTCAAGAATAAGAATTATGTACACTGAGGACTTAATCTTCCTTTTAGTTTAAAGTGATACTAAAGTCTCAGTTTTTTTTAATTAAAAATAACAAACATGTTATACTCATCTCCTCTGTACAGTGGTTTTGCACAAAATAGCCCTGATTCTCCTCCTCTCGGGTCCCTCTTCGGCGCTCCTGGCCCCTCTCTTATGCCAAGCCGTTGCTTGGTGTGTCCATTTATACACGGAGGCGCGGTTCGGCCCTGACCCCTCTCTCCCCAGATGGTGTCACCTTTGCGCTGATTATAACTAGGCACTAGGGATGGGCGAACAGTTCAGCCCGAGCATAAGTTCTGGCCGAACTTCTGTTGTTCGCCTAATCCCAGAACATTATGGGGTGTTAGGAGGGACTTCAGCACCACCGAACGCCCCATAATGCATAGTTTGCAGACGGCGCGCACAGCTCCTCCTCCATAGGAGGGCTGCTGCTGTCTGAACTTGCTTTGTTTTGAAACTTTATTTACAGTGAAGGGCGTGGCCACCCTTCTGATGTCATGTGACATCAGAGGGGCGGGTCACTCAATTATGTCATTGGGTGGTCCCGCCATTTACTATAAATAAAGTGTCAAAACAAAGCGGGCTCAGACGGCGGGAGCCCTCCCATGGAGGAGGAGTTGTTTTTTCGGGTCCGTCGCGCGCTGGGATTGACGATGGATTACAACGGGGGACATTTTTTTTTTTCTTTTTTAATAAAGGACTTGTCCCTAATTGTCTCCTGTGGTTTTTTCTTTTTTGACACTTTTTGGTGAATTAGTAGGGGTACGATGTACCCGATACTAATTCACATGGGGGGGCCGGGATCTGGGGGCCCCCTTATTAAAGGGGGCTTTCAGATTC
>BLSH010259835.1:620022-634061 GCA_018402905.1 Glandirana rugosa | reverse complement strand
GTTGAACTTGATAGACATCAATCCTCAGTTTCGACCTAATTGACTATGTCACTGCTGCCTTTCAGAGGTACAGATTTATGTAACTATACAGCTATGAGTGGAACTATTTTGGAATTCTCTGGCATCTTTCACAGATGCTAGCTGAGAGGATCCCTCCAAAGATGATGTATTAAAGTGACGATCAGATCAAAAACACTCTGTAGAGATGTATGTCTTATTGGCTTAGAAATGTCCTATCTCAGAGATGGCTTGACTATGTGGCTGGGTAAAGAGAAATGATATTTAGCTTAAAGTTGAGTTCCATTAATTTTTTTCATAGCTTTTTTTCATAGTTTTTGTAGCTTAGACCAAAGTTATTATACAAATGCCATACCTGGATGATCCCTGTAGAAGCAGAGAATCAAAGATAAGATAAGATAAACCTTTATTCGTCCCACAGTGGGGAAATTTCTTTGTTACAGCAGCATGAAAAAATAAAAAATGAAATGCTAAATGCAAATATATAGACAATAGACATACTATAGTATACAAGTATATACACAACACAATGTATAAATACAAAAAGTAGCCGCCTCTACTACAGTGGTCCTCTCTGTCTTTTGGGTCCATTGGCGAGCAGCTACCCTCTTGCATAGGAAGTCTGCAGCTCGGGTGCCATTCAGAGAATAACTTCTCTGATTAGAAAGGAAAGAGATTGTGCCCTGCCTGTCCACCTAGTCCAATCAGAGAATGCATGGGACCCCAAAAACACAGGACCTGGCAGCTATTATAGTGATTCTCCACTTCCACAGGTGTCAGCCATGTATGAAATATGTATACTTACATTAGTACACTGTGGACCAATGTAACTATGCAAAATATATATATATATATATATATATATATATATATATATATACCTGGAATTCATTTTTTTACTGAACATCCTAATCGGGCTCGTAAAATTCTTGCAAGGACAACTGCTGGATGCTCAGTTCCTATTGCTATAGGAATGCTCTGCAGATTATGTCTCCCAAAACTGAGGAATCAAGGCAGAAGCGCAGTTTTGCTGGAAAATTGTCCATGGACAAGAGTGAGACAGAAGGTGATGGGGAATAGGTAGAGTTCTGTAGCCCAGCAGGAATGGTTGACAACCCTAATGAGGATTTCAGGCACTGTATTGTCACCATGAGCAGGAAATTAGGAGCATACTGTGGCAGATCAGTACTTGCAAGGATACAACATGGCAAAATTTGCATGTACTAAATATGTCTTGTTTTCTTTTTTTTTTTTTAACTTTGGCGTGAATTATAAAATACTGTATGAGGATCCTAATGATGTAATTTGTAATTCTTCTTACAGATTCTCGCTTCCTCAAGTGAGAACCATAAAATCACGTTGTCAATTGACAATGCTCGTTTGGCCGCGGATGATTTTAAACTTAAGTAAGTCCACATTAATTTTCTTAAAGGGGATTTTTTTTATTTTAAAAACGTTTCTGTATGTATGTTTTACTCATTTTAATCATCTTCTGCTTCCTGCTTTGCAGTGTGTGCTACACAGTGGTTGAGTTTCCTTTAGCAAAGCCTATATAAGTCTATGAGTTGGCTGACTCATTCATAACATAAGTGGCTGATAGCTTATCACAAGGGCTGTTAAAAAAGAAAGAGGTTTGTGCTGAGCCATTGGGAGCTACAGATAGAAGCAAATCTACAAACCTCTATGCACACAGGACATTTTTTGACTGTTTTTCAGCAGTTGTTTACAGCTGCAGAAGTTTTTTTTCTACAGTCAATAAGCCCTCCATCATGTTGTCCTATGTGTTCATGCACACACAGGCTGTTATCAACTGTTTTTAGCAGTGACGTTTTTGAGCTGTAAAAAAACCCCAAGAGCTGAGGGTTTTTTGGACTGTTTTCAGCTGTAAAAATGTTCAAACACTTAAAAACGTCCAAAAACGCCCAAAAATGCTCAAAATGCTTAAAAACGTCCATCCCCAATGTTTATGGACGTTTTAGACCAATTGAAAAAAAAACAAAAAATGCTGGCCCTTTAAAAACTGGAAAAAACGGCGGTAATATAACGCTGGTAAAAGCTGAAAACATCCCTGATAAGCTACTGACGTTTTTTGGCTGTTTTTTTAAAGTCCTGTGTGCATGAAGCCTAATACAAAAACAAAAAACATGGAAGCGCAAGCTTGTAGAACGTCATAAAAAAAGAACTAATAATAAGGCGTACTGTGTAATAATACCTTAAAAACAGTGCCCACTGAAAATACATTCTACTTTACATTACATATATTTGTGCTCTGCAGAGAAAATAAACTAAATTTTATTTTCAAATTCATTGCTTTGATTAAGAAAATATCTTATTTTTAAAAAAGCATGTTTGTCGATTGACATAGAGACTACACTACTGTGCAAAAATGTTAGGCAGGTGTGAAAAAATGCTGTAAATTAAGAATGCTTCCAGAAATAGAATCGTTAATAGTTTATTTTTATCAATTAACAAAGTGGAATGAAAATGGACAAAAGAAAAATCCAAACCAAATCAATATTTGATGTGACCACCCTTTGCCTTCAAAACACCATCAAGTTGTGGGCTGAGCCTACTTGCCCTGCACATGGGGGTACCCCTTGTTGTGTACACGCTCACCAATGCCCGGGATTAGGCAGGCCGCAGTCATATGAAGATCAACATTAGAGCGGAACCCTGGCTTAGAAGTGAGCCATACACCTTGTACAGCTGTACAACGACATGCAAATTCCTCCTGTGAAACACTCTGTCCCGTGCCATGCACACCTTGTCTTCCAGAGCATAGCAGTCAGAGGGGGACACCACTGAGCCTGTGTTCCCCTCCACCAGTCTATCATTTCTCTGCCACCTCACTCCCAGTGACAGAATGGGGTCCTGCTGTGCACTAAGACCCCGTACCTGTGGCTAGCTCCATAGGGCCTTTGATTGCATATGGGGAACCAACCTCTAGGGAAGGAGCCAGAGCACCAACCCCCTCAATACCGGAGTACCTGTCACTTGTGCCTGACACTACTCTCGGATATCTGGCTGCTATTACATAGCAACTACACACTTTCCACCAACTCCTCTGCTAAGTTTGTGATAGCCTTCCATTCCTTTCTCTACATCCTGTATGTACTTACAGACCCCATTCTTCTAGATACACCATGTACCCCCATGCACCCCTGTAATAACTTCAGACCAGGCATGAAACAGTTGGTCAGACTTTACTGGACATCTCAGCAATACAGTCCAATGGGTGCAGTAACAGTTCCTTTCTAATTAGCTAAGCCAGGCTGCCTGGTGCATACCTCCCCCCAAGGTGGGAGTCCATTATGTGAGTCAGCAGACTTCCCTAGGGTGAACTCCATATGTTGTTGGTGGTTACACCTCGAGGCCTCTCACGGCAGGGAGCCTGAGCAGACCCTTCCCCCTATTTATTGACAGCACAGGGTAGAGAGCAGAGCCCAGAAATGCCCGGGAAAATGCCCAGGGACTGGCTTAACCCCCTCCCACCTGGGCAGCCTGAAGGATTATCTCTCTCTACAGCTAACCTGTAAGCACTTGCTTACAAATTCTTCTAGGTACACTTGCACACAGTTTTTGATGGAACTCGGAAGGCAGCTTGTTCCAAACATCTTGGAGAACTAACCAAAGATCTTCTGTGGATGCAGGCTGCCTGAAATCTTTCTGTCTCTTCGTGTAATCCCAGACAGACTCAATGATATTGAGATCAGGGCTCTGTGGGGGGCAAACCATCACTTCCAGGATACCTTGTGCTTCTTAATGCTTTTTTTAATGACATTGGATGAATGTTTGAGGTCGTTGTCCTGCTGCTCAATAAATTTGGGGCCAGTGACATGCCTCCTCAATGATATGGCATGACGGATAAGTATCTGCCTGTATTTCTCAGCATTGAGGACACCATTGATCCTGACCAAATCTCCAACTCCTTTGTAGAAATGCAGCCCCAAACTAGCAAGGAACCTCCACCATGCTTCACTGTTGCCTGCAGACACTCATTATTGTTCCACTCTTCAGCCCTTCGGTGAACAAACTGCCTTCTGCTAAGGCCAAATATTTTAAATGTTGACTCATCAGCACTCAGAAGGGGAAAGGAGCCAGTAGCACCCGGGGGGGGGGGACCCCAGAAGACAAGGAACGGGGCTGCTCTGTGCAAAACCATTGCACAGAGCAGGTAAGTATAAAATGTTTATTTAAAAAAATAAATAAAGAAAGGTTTAATATCAATTTAAAGTGCTGTTTATAGTACGTATAGCTAAGGTAATATTTGCAGATAAATTTTTAAATAGAACTTTTTTATTCGATTTTCATAGTGTGGTAAAGGCTTAGAATCACTGTTAGGTTATCATTGCTCCCTGTGTCCCTTTTAGGGAGATTCAGTGATTCAGTCTCTCTAATTGTCCTAATCCCCAACATCAACAGCAATCAAAGTGAGAGTAAATCCAAAATTTTCAGTTACCACCAAAACAGGAGTAGAAGGGGAATGTTCCAATAAGGAAATGTGTTCCCATTACAGCTGTCTAGAAGGGGATTTTCCTCACATTGGTAAGATATCTCCTCATTTCCAGTTGTGTCTATAAAACAGGAAGCGAAGGAAAACTGCCTAATGGGATGCAAATGGAAATTCTATCCAAAATGAAAACATGTAGATGCTGCAATAAGTCTTCTATGACATAAAGCAACAAGGTTTACATTTATTTAAAATAACTTATAGTAGGCTAAAATCATGACCTTAGTTACTTAATCCTGGACATCGGCTTTTCACATTCTAATGCCAAATCTTGCTGCCTTCAGGTATGAGAATGAGCAACACTTGCGAATGGGAGTTGAATCTGATATCCAGGGTTTGAGAAGGGTTTTGGATGAATTAACACTCTCCAGATCAGACCTGGAGTTGCAAATTGAGAGTCTAAATGAAGAACTGGCCTACCTAAAGAAGAATCACGAGGAGGTGAGAATTTGGGGGTTTTGTAAATAGAAGGCAAATAACTGGTGTAGCAACTAGAATTGTAAATTCTAACTAGCTCTAACTCTGATTGAATGTTTGTCTTTGCCTTCATCATTAAACCAGTGGTCACATGGATGTTTATATTATACTATATTTGTGTATATGGCAGAAAGATGTCATGAGGCTTTGGTAAATTATATAATACATTAAGTAAAATTTATTATTTTCGAATTGTACCTACAGACCTTATTCCAGTAGAAGATTCTATTCATAGTTATGTTCTTCTCTTTGTTCAGGAAATGAGTGACAAGGGCCAGCAGATGAGTGGAACAGTGAACGTGGAGATGGACGCAGCTCCAGGAGCTGACCTATGCAAGGTCTTGGGCGACATGAGAGAACAGTATGAATACATGGCTGAGAGAAACAGGAAGGATGCAGAGGCATGTTTCATAGCCCAGGTATGGTTACACCAAGGTGTATGGTTTGCTCATCCTTTTTTTTATAGAATGTAACCACATCTTGTTTTCTTATTAATAGAGTGAATCCCTGCAGAAGGAGGTTGTGTCCAACACACAACAAGTCCATTCCAGCAAATCAGAGGTCACAGAGTTGAGACGCACCATGCAGGGTTTGGAGATTGAGCTGCAGTCACAGCACAGCATGGTGAGTACACATGAAGATTTAGGATTTAGATGTGGTTTACATGAAGGTTTAGGATTTAGATGTGCTACATGTTAAAGCAATTTTGTTGCTAAAATCAAAGTAGCCACCCACAAGATTGCCTAGCTGTCAAGATCTTGACATGTGGCGCTACCTATAGATCAAACATTTTGTCAACTCACTTCCGTTGAGTTAACAATCACTGAAACCACTAACCCCACTAGAACAATTATTCTTGAACCAAACTGCATCCAGAGGCGTTCTCACAACTCTACAAAATGCTATTTTCTGACAGCACTTATAGACCAGTTTTCTTCCATCTTTGGGAAGGAGAACTTACTATCAAAAACAATAGTGTTAAATCCAACAATTTGTCACTATATAAAAGTAAGAAAAAACATACTTACTAGTTCATGGAGCCCAGTGTTGTCTTGCCTGTAGGGAAAATTCTCCTTACACTGTTCCTCTCTAGTGCCGCCATCTTAAATTGAGATCTGATGCATGTTTAGACATGGTCCAGGGATTTTTGCCAGGACTACTGGACCTATCTGGAGCCACCTCTTTACACTCACTTTTTTGGAACAGGGAGACAACAGTCCCCCACAGGTGGCCTAGACACTGCAATTCCTAAGGCGTCCGGACACTGTTAGTTTGTCTTATCTGTTTGTCAGTTCGTGGTCTAATTTGTCTTCCCATTTGTGTAACAGTATTGGAGGGTACCCCATATACTGGGGGATCCCTATTGTTGTGATTTTAACTTTAAAGTCGATATAATAAATTTGATATATTCTTTCTATACCTTTGACCTGTCATACGCTGAGTTGCTCACTAAGCCATTTTGCCTTCTCTTGGGACCATTTCTATATACAGGACTACTGGACCTAGCATATCTCCATGGCATGTCTGCACATGCGCTAGACCCCCTGCACATGTGCAGATAGTGTGTGCCCTGCTGGTAAACTGGCAGAGACTCCATGCTGTTTCTGAGCATGCCCAAGATCCCACAAGTTGCCTACTTGGATGCGTGATATAGAAATTCCAGGTAGCAGTTTGTGGGGCAACATGCATACATAGAAGCACAGTAAGGGATCCCAGAATGGCCTTCGGCATTCCTGTGCATGCTTGGGATCCTGGTATATCATCTTCGCCTAGGCGAGAATGAAGGACCTGCACGTTAGGAAAAAAAGTACCTTTTAAAAAAATTGTAATTACGTTATAGGAGAGGGTGGAGGCAGGAGAGAGGAACAATAGAAAAGGGATAAAGTCTGCTTTAAACAATTCACTGATACACAATGGAAAAATATATTCTCTCTCACATACGTCCTCAATCTCAACCTGACTCCAAGAATTGGATTACAAATTCCTGTTTCACTGGTACAGGTACTAAACCCCAGCAATACACCATAAAATCTTTCCTGCAACAAATCCATTGTGATAGCGCTGTTCTAACTAATGGGACCCCAAAAAAACAATTTTGGACCTGCTACATAATCAGGTCATTTTGGCAAGCAGTTATTCCTATATTAACTAACTTAGTGACTGGAGACAACCCCACCTTTTACCTTCTGCATCTGCATGACCCCAACACATCTAGAAAAAAAATCACAAATCATACAGTTAATTAATGCTGCCAGGATGATTATTCTGAAACTCTAGAAAGAGCAGGACTGTTGTAGAGAACTGAACAAATCCTCACCCAATCCCATCTCCTAGCACAAATCCCCGCATCCCCTCATCCTAGCACAAATTCTCCCTTCTCCCAGCAAGTTCCTGCCATTGACCTCCCTCCCAGTACAAATCCTCTTTCCCCACAAAACCCCTTTATAGCATAAATCTTCTCCCATCTACAACACTCCACTTACAGCACAACTCCCCATCACTCCTCCCAGCAGGAATCTTCTTTCTCTTCAAATCCCCACCCCCAGCAAAAAGCAACCCCCCCACCACCACAAAATCTCTCCTCTCGGCACAAATCCTCTTAACCCCAGCACCAATTTTTGTCTCCCCCCCCCCCCCCGACATGTTACAGGATCTCTAGGATACATACACATGTCAGTATATCAAAAACAGAGATAACATTGTATATTCAAATATCAAACATTAGTAAGAATACTGGCATGATAGACTTATATGCTGTTATAAAATAAACAAAAAATATATTTTAAATATAATATGTAAGTGTATCATGCCAGTATTCTAACTAATGTTTGATATTTGAATATACAATGTTATCCCTGGTTTTGATATATTGACATGTGTATGTATCCTAGAGATCCTGTACCATGTTATCAGAAGCCACCCCCCCCGAGGAAGACTTAATCAATCTAAATGCATCACAGCACTGGATCTCATGCATCCGGGATCACTGCTCTTCAATGTGCTGCAAATCAATTTGTATTACTCAAATGTTATAGGCCTTTTATGTCTTTGCTATTTGTTGTACTGCTTCCTTGGTCTTAAGGGATCTTTTTGATGTTATCTCAATAAATACGGTATTTTAGTTTAATACCATATATTTTTTATACATTATTTTGCTATCACAAAGTTCTATTCTCCCCCGCTCTCTTCCCCATTGTGGGTTTTAGTATGTAACATAGGGATTGATACCAAGGTGGATTGGGGTATAGGAACACAATTATTTAATTTATGTACCCACCCCGATCAGTGTCTCCTCCCCATTAAAATTCCCCCTCTCCTGAACTATAGTCCCTAATCCATACTTCTATGCAGTGGCGGCCCGTGCATTAGAGGCGCACGGCCCCCCTATTCATGAGTCCAGCCCCCTGATCTACAGGCAGGGATGTCGGATCATGGATTCCAATGGGGGGGGGGGGTTTAAGCATGTGATTAGAGCCAGAGGCTCTAATCGACTTCAAAAAAGGGTGGGCTCCGGGCGCAGAGCATTGCACCCGAAGCCCACCCAGTTGTGTAAGGATAATGAATGAATATTCGTTATCACCACACTAATCCTCCTCCCAGCCAATCAGGAAGTGGGTCTGAGACCCATCACCTGATTGGCTGAAAGGTCAGCCGATCCTATAGGAGGAGAGATGCACGGCGCAAGCACGGAGGACACAGGAGCCGCCGCCCATCCCACAGCTCGCAGCTGTCACCCACTGCCTGACCCGCCGTTCGTCCCACAGCTCACCGCTATCACCCATTGCCTGACCCATCGCCTGTCCCACAGCTACCTGCTGTCACCCGCTGCCTGACCCGCCATCCGTCCCACAGCTCACTGCTATCACCCGTTGCCTGACCCACCGCCCGTCCTACAGCTACCTGCTGTCACCCGTTGCCTGACCCACCGCCCGTCCTACAGCTACCTGCTGTCACCCGCTGCCTGACTTGCCACCAAGATGGGGTAAGTGCTGGGCAGACAAGTGGAGGGGGGCTTGGGGAGGTACTGGCTAAATGCCACTGAGGGGGGTTGTGCTCATTAAGTGCTGCCAGGGGGGTAATTGTTTGCCAACCCCCCCCCAAAAAAACCCCACCAGCCGCCACTGCTTATATGTTTAATACATGCTGCTAGGATGGCTCTCCCAAAATTATAGAAGCAGCCATATACCCCTATTGTCAACGACTAGTGCTATGAATTAAATATTATTTGTATGATGGAAAACCTTACTCCACCTTTTCCCTCTGTAACAAGATAAAAAATGTGATCTATTTGATACCCCAGGCTAATCGTCAATGATTCAGTACAATATAAATGTAGCATATCTCTCATGACCCCCATCTCACACTCCGAACCCCTCAGACTGCTCCATCTTTACCCCACCTCAAGAAGATTTTAAAGTTTGTTGAGAGCTTTCCATTCCCCCAAATTCCCCACCTGCCCCCTGGCACCCTGTTCTTCCAATCCTCTTACCCCCACCCACTTACCTTTCTCATTACTTTCATTTCTCCCTTCCACAATTCATTGCATGGAAACTTTCTGAGGACTGTAAAGGGTAATTCGTACATTTCCCACCAAAAAAAACAATAATTTGATTGTTTTGTTAACATTGAATGCTTAAAGTTTATGTAAAACTAAAATGTAATAGCTAGGAACTAGACTTATTGGTTCCTTATATTAAACATTTTCATTCCTTTTATGTACAAAATCTCACTATGCACTGAAATACAGTACCTGGTGATCCTGGCAGTCCCCTAATTATATAGGCTATATTAACTATAGAATAGATAGTTGAGAAACAGGCTTAAGCATTACTGATGGCAGTGGTGTAGTTAAAGAACTATAGGCCCCAGTGCAAATTTTAGACCTTGACCCCCCATACTGGGCTTTCACACATACGGTCCCACAAAAATACATTCATAGAGTGTACCAAGCGACTCCTCCAGGGGGCATCACTCTTCTGCTTTTTATTAACTTGACTTACCTTAAAGCTGAACTCTAGTGAGCAGTGGCATATTATTTTCCTTCTGGCTCTACAACCAGTGGAATTGTAGAATAGAATATTACTTACATTATTCCTTGCCCCAACTATATTTCTACAAGACTATCTGGTCATGGATGAAAAAGTGGTGACTATAACCATGGGAACTTGCATAATAAAGGGTAAACATCCAAAGAATTTAAGCGTGACTGGATAACAAACAGACGCAAAATACATTTCAGTCAACAATTCCTAATTATATCACTTTGTCTTTTTAGAGAGCAGGGCTTGAATCTTCAATTTCTGAAACGGAGGGCCGTTACGCTGCTCAGCTCCACCATGTCCAATCTATCATTGGCACCCTTGAAGAACAGCTGACCAATCTGCGATCTGACCTAGAACATCACAATATGGAGTACAAAACACTTCTCGATATCAAGGCTCATCTGGAGGCTGAGATTACCACATACCGTAAACTGCTGGAGGGACATGATCAGAGGTAAATAAAAAAAGCCCTACAAAGATTTGCTGTAATATCTCAGTTTTGTTGGTGTAAATTGTAAACAGGTCAAAAATAGAAATGGGCATCACATTGACACTTTTCTACCAAATGCTCCAATTAGCCTTTGTTAGGCTTTACTCTATAGATGTATTGTATTGTGTCGGTTTCCATGTTGGGTGACCAGTATAAGCTACCTAGTACAGTACCAAAAAAAAAAGTTGAATCGGTGGATATTTTTAAATGATGAAGGCCATGTCACACTCCAAATCAATCCAATGATCTCTTACGTTTAGAGAACCTCTATCTGGTGGTACACAGTATTTCAGGGGTGCTTAATTCAGTAAACAAAACCATGCAGATGGTACTAGCCCGTACACAAAAGTCTTGCTGCCCTCTTCAGGATCATGGGAATCCAGATAACTAGAGAGGAAATACAAACAAGAAGGGCGCACCGACCTTGTGCAATACCATTAAAAAGTTTTTATTAAAATTGTAACGATAAAATCCATATACTCACAAACAGAGTTGATTAAAAAGCTTAAAAGGAAGGACCACATCCAATGGATAACCGAACAACGCCTCGGCTGAGGGACTAGATGGTGTTCGTGAGGCAAGGCTGACGCGTTTCCAGGGCGAACCCTCTTCATCAGAGCCTCATGATGAAGAGGGTTCGCCCTGGAAACGCGTCAGCCTTGCCTCACGGACACCATCCAGTCCCTCAGCCGAGGCGTTGTTCGGTTATCCATTGGATGTGGTCCTTCCTTTTAAGCTTTTTAATCAACTCTGTTTGTGAGTATATGGATTTTATCCTTACAATTTTGATAAAAACTTTTTAATGGTATTGCACAAGGTCGGTGCGCCCTTCTTGTTTGTATTTCCTCTCTGGCCATGTCACACTCGGCATTCTTGCAAGACTCCCCAGTGACAGGACTGCTAAAAACTGCAGAGAAAATGCTTTAATGTGTCACTCCCCCACTTTTATGTGTCACTGATGGAAACACTGCAAGTCGCCAAGTAGGGAGTGGCGTCTCGCAGCCACCCAGCCAGTGAAGAAAAAAGTGAGTATCTCTCTGCCCTGTTTAGCCCAGTATAATGATACTGCTGTTGGTGCAACATGACATGACCCTTTTGATGTGACCCTAGTTCACCGAAATCATCCCTATTTAAAATAAAATACCAGTCACTAGCTGTGGTGTGAGAATAGAGGTACAAAAACAGTCTCAAAAACAAAGTTCAACAAATACACTATATATTACCAAAAGTATTGGGACATGTAAAGACATGGATTAGCGAGTTTGGGGTGGAGGAACTTAACTGGCCTGCACAGAGTCCTGACCTCAAGCTGATAGAACACCTTTGGGATGAATTAGAGTGGAGACTGACCTCACAAATGCACTTCTGGTCAAACATTGCCATAGACACACCCCTAAACCTTGTGGACAGCCTTCCCAGAAGAGTTGAAGCTGTTAAAGCTGCAAAAGGTGGGCCAACTCAATATCGAACCCTACGGACTAAGACTGGGATGCCATTAAAGTTTACGTGCATGTAAAGGCAGATGTCCCAATACTTCTGGTAATATAGTGTATATATATATATGTCATATTTGAAAAGACAGCAATAATTACTGCAAAGGAGACCCAGGATATGAATCAGGGTTCATCCTCTGAGTGTCAGGGTCTAGCAAAGCTGATGGTCGTAGGTTGTTATGCTGTTTGGCTGTTTTTGCAATCTTAAGCTAGTTGAAAGTGGTTGAACTACCTGAAAATTGTTGCATATACGGCTATTCTAAAGCCTCGTACACATGAAAACGGTCGTACAACCGCTTGTTGTACAATCATCCATCCGTTAGTACGTGTGATTACAACAGCCGACGTACGATGGTCATACAGCTGAAGTTGGATGAGCAGACTAGAAAACTTGTACAACAAGCAGTCGTACGATATCGTGTGTACAGAGAAGTTGGTCTAACAAGCTGTACGTCAGTACACAAGATACATCAGCCAACATACGATTTTGGATGTCCGGTCGTAAGACCGTCGCATCGTGTGTACAAGGTTTAAGGGTGGTCATACATAGGCTGATGGCTGTACACGATGGGTTCAATTAAAGCATCACTTGTGGCTTCTGGCTGAGGATGGGGTCTGTAATTTTACTGGTGCCATAAATAAGCTCCTTAATAACACAAAATAGATTTGTTTGAAAGCTTCAACCACTAACTGGTCTCTTTTCATTCCACAGCATCGGAGCTTCTCATAAGGAGAGTGCAGGTAACTGACATTAGTAATCTTTAAACTAAAATCCTGAAATGTAGCTGCAGGCTGATTTTAATTTAACCAGAAAGACATAGCGGTGGCAGCTGTCAGTAAGAGTACAACGGTACTAAAAAAATCAGGTCACTAAGAGTTCTACATTTTTTCTGAAATGCCTCTGTATACAAAAAAGGAAAAATAAGCTTTGCTCTTCATGTTGAGTAATCATATACATGCTAAAAGTTGCATATCAAAATATCACATAATAAATCTCATAATGCAGATTTAGCATTTTGCAGCCTGGCAAGGCTTTTTTGTGTTACAGGAGCATTGTTGTACTTAAAAAAATGTTTTATTTTTTTTTAACAGCTTGGTTTCCCTACCTACACATATGAGTTTAGACACACAGGCTAATACAGTGGGGTTGATATAATAAAACTGGAGAGTGCAAAATCGGGTGCAGCTGTGCATGGCAGCCAATCAGCTTCTAACTTCAGCTTGTTCAATTAAGCTTTGTCAAAAAAATCTGGAAAAATCTGATTGGTTTCTATGCAGAGCTGCACCAGATTTTGCACTCTCCAGTTTTAGTAAACCAACAATTGTATGACCATGGCTGGAGGTTAACCAGTAGAAAACTGGACTGTGAAAGGATCCCATGGTACCATCAGTTTTTCCAACCTCTTTGAAAACAGGATGCCTAATAAGGGCAGGAGCTTTGCACGTTGGGTTGCCACTAAGGATGGGCTGGGGCGTGTTCACAAGTGCACGTGCCCGAGCTAGGGTTGCCACATCATCCCTTTAGGGCCGGTTCACACTTGCGCGGCGCGAAGCGAGGAGACTTCTATCATAGAAGTCAATACAAGCCGCCTGAGATCGCCCTGAAAATAGTGCAGGGACCATTTTTCTAAGGCGGAGCGAAGCGATTCGCTCCTATTAGAACGGTTCCATTTGCACAGCATTGAGGCGAATTGTCAGGTGACTCAAGTCGCCTGACAATTCGCCTAGATGTGAACGGGCCGCATCGCGCCGCGTTAGTGTGAACCGGCCCTTAATCCAGGACACACATGGATTTCACAGGTTCTGAGGCTAATTTAAAGCAGATAAGGCTAATTACCACCTTTTTTTTTTTTTTTCAAATACGTTTTTTATTGAAGGTTTAGTACAGTACAGGAAATAGTAAAACAGTTACATTGCATTGATGAAGTAGCGAGAACAACGTGATGTGGACACACATGACATGATTTGGAAGTTATTTTTTGCATAAACTTTTTTTTTTTTTTTCCACC
>BLSH010259835.1:569275-599268 GCA_018402905.1 Glandirana rugosa | reverse complement strand
TCAGGGTAAACAGCCAATAAAATCTGTCTCTTTACCACGTGACTGGCTGTCCAATCACAGCCGGTCACTATGGAGATCTGCGCACCCGCCACTCGTGCGTGCCCCGCTGAGATTTTGGTTATGGCTTGTCCCAATGACAAAGCCCAGCCCCGACCATGATAAAGAGCCAATTAAATTAGCTCTTTACCACGTGACCGGCTGTGTCCAATCACAGCCGGTCACATGATGTAAACAAACCGCGGTAACGAGCTGTTACCGGGTTTTCCTCCTCACACACCAATCGTGTGTGAGAAGGAGATTGCGGTAACAGCTCATTACCGCTTAGTATACACACCAAGCACACTGATCCCCCCAGTAATACAGAGTACCTGTCACCACCCTATCAAAGTACCTGTCACCAGCCCATCAAAGTTCCTGTCACAGCCAATCAAAGTACCTGTCACCTGACCGCCAAAGTACCCGAGTACCTGTCACGAGCCCATCAGAGTACCCGAGTACCTGTCACCAGCCCATCTGAGTACCCGAGTATCCGAGTACCTGTCACCTGCCCATCTGAGTACCAGAGTACCTGTCACCAGCCCATCTGAGTACCTGAGTACCTGTCACCAGCCCATCAAAGTACCCGAGTGCCTGTCACCAGCCCATCAAAGTACCCGAGTACCCATCACCAGCCCATCTGAGTACCCGAGTACCTGCCACATTCCATCAAAGTACTCGAGTACCTGTCACCAGCCCATCTGAGTACCCGAGTACCTATCTGCAGCCCTTCAGAGTACCCGAGTATCTATCTGCAGCCCATCAGATTACCCAAGCACCTGTCTGCAGCCCATCAGAGTACCTATCTGCAGCCTATCAGAGTACCCGAGTACCTGTCTCCAGCCCATCAGAGTACCCAAGCACCTATCTGCAGCCCATTAGAGTACCCGAGTACATATCTGCAGCCCATGCCTCATAGAATATACCTTGGGGCGTTTGATTTCCAAAATGGGGTCATTTTGTGGGTATTTCCACTGTCCTGGTGCTCATGGACCTTCAAAAGTGTGATAGGTAGGAATGAAATGAAATGTGTAATTTATGGTCCTAGAACGCCTGAAGGTACTACTTCAATGTTGGACCTCTGTATGTGGCCAGGCTGTGTAAAAGTCTCAAACATGTGGTATCGCCATACTCAGGAGGAGTAGCAGAATGTATTTTGGGGGGCAATTTTGCTATGTACATGCTATGTGTTAGAAATATCTTATAAATTGACCACTTTGTGTAAAAATAAAGCATTTTCATTTTCTTTCCACGTTTTACAAAGACTTGTGGAAAAAATTAACCATTCAAAAGACTCAAAATGCCTCATTGAATATATGCTGGAGTGTTTGCTTTCCAACATGGGGTCATTTTTTGGGTAATTGCATTGTACTGGTGCTCCAGGGCCTTCAAAAGTGTAATAGGTCGTTAAGAAATTAGATGTGTAATTTATGCTCCTAGAACGT
This sequence comes from Glandirana rugosa, assembly GCA_018402905.1. NCBI lineage: Eukaryota > Metazoa > Chordata > Amphibia > Anura > Ranidae > Glandirana > Glandirana rugosa. The sequence continues at coordinate 597,787 of BLSH010259835.1, read as the reverse complement.
CTGACGGTGCTCCTTGCATGTTGGACCTCTGGACACAGTACTCCTTTTTCACTTAAATTAATAGCATGTAGTGTCGGGCTGAACACCCCACAAGAACACAAGAACTCCCGAACAGGGAAATAGTTGGGACCGGAGCTGCAAACTCTATTAATCCCTTCAATACCGGGCTATAGTCAAATGACATCCACAGATGGCATCTCCCATCCTGGGCGGGCGTCATATGACATCCTCGGTATTTCGCAGCTACTGCGGGCACGGGGGGCACGCAGTAGTGGCGATGGGGGATCAGCTGTGTCCTCGGGACACAGCCCATCCCTGATCAGCGTAAACAGCCAATAAAATCTGTCTCTTTACCACGTGACTGGCTGTGTCCAATCACAGCCGGTCACTATGGAGATCTGCGCACCCGCCGCTCGTGCGTGCCCCGCAGCGATTTTGGTTATCGCTTGTCCCAATGACAAAGCGCAGCCCCGATCATGATAAAGAGCCAATTAAATTAGCTCTTTACCACGTGACCTGCTGTCTCCAATCCAAAAATAAAAGCGTTTTCATTTTCTTTCCACGTTTTTCAAAGACTTGTGGAAAAAATGAACCATTCAAAAGACTCATAATGCCTCATAGAATATATGCTGGGGTGTTTGCTTTCCAACATGGGGTCATTTTGTGGGTAATTCCATTGTCCTGGTGCTCCAGGGCCTTCAAAAGTGTAATAGGTCGTTAGGAAATTAGATGTGTAATTTATGCTCCTAGAACGCCTGGCGGTGCTCCCTGCATGTTGGACCTCTGTATGTGGCCAGGCTGTGAAAAAGTCACACATGTGGCATCGCAATACTCGGGGCGAGTAGCAGAATGTATTTTGTGGTGTAATTGGAGCGGCTAGGAGTCGAGCGCGCGCCGCCGCCGGTGTGCTCTCATGCCCGCCGCGAGCTTCAGGAGTGTGGCCGCGGGTCGGGCGGACTCGATGTCCACAGGCATCCCGCGGTCGCCTACAATAGCAGAAAAGCGGGGAACCGCCAATGTAAACACGGCGGTCCGCCGCTCTGTGAGGGGGGACATGACAGATCTACTGATCCCTGTCACCGGGATCAGTTAGATCTGTTATGCCCCTGCCAGCCCAGCCCCCATACAGTTAGAACACGCCTAGGAAACACGCAGGTTAACCACTTCCCTGCCAATGACATTTATGCAGTAATCAGTGGCTATTTAAATTTCTGATCGCTGTATAAATGTCAATGGTCCTAAAAAAGTGTCAAAAATGCCTGACATGTCCGCCGCAATTCTACAGTCCCGATAAAAATCGCAGATTGCCGCCATTACCAGTAAAAAAAAAAAATAGTAAAACCACCATAAATTAATTCTCATGGTTTGTAAACGCAGCAACTTTTGCACAAACGAATCAATAAACGCCGATTGATATTTTTTTTTACCACAAATATGTAGAAGAATATATATCGGCCAAAACTGATGAATAAATTAGTTTTTTTATATATAATTTTTTGGATATGTATTTTAGCAAAAAGTAAGAAATATAGTTTTTTTGCAAAATTGTCACTCTTTTTTTGTTTATAGAAGAAGATGTGATCAGAAGTGACGCAGAGGCGAAAACCATGAAAAGAAAGCTCTATTTGTGGGGAAAATGGCGCCAATTTTGTTTGGGTACAACATCGCACGACCACGCAATTGTCAGTTAAAGCGGCGCAGTGCTGGATTGCAAAAAGTGCTCTGGTCCTAATGTGGGAGATCCTTCCGGGGCTGAAGTGGTTAAGGGGAATCCCACGTCAATTTTTTTTTTTTTAAATGGCATGGGTTCCCCCTTCAAAATCCATACCAGACACTTATCTGAGCACACAGACCCCACCTCCTGAACCATACCAGGCAACATAGACCCAGTGCTCTATCCCGGACCTGGTTTGGTTGTTACTTATTCTGGCATGTCCATTGATGCAATTGATTCATTTGTAGTGGCAAATACCCGCTCGGGTCCACTCTGCACCCTCTGGTGGCAGTGGAGTTGAACGAGGGTGTCTGTAATTGTGATGTGAGATATTGAGAGGGACATGCACATTGGACTTGAAGCCACTATGTGAATGGCAGCTCAGTCCGGGTCCTGAGAGTGGTATGCTGGCCACTGGTTGCCATCAGTACATAGCAAAACAATGTAATTTATAATGACACTGTGATTCTAAGTTAATATATAGTGTTCTTAATAATATTAGGGGTCACTGTAATTAGTAGATGTCTATATATCCCTTTATAGGTGGTTGGTCCCCTCCTCCCGTTCTCAGACGGAGGCCCACGGCTGGAACGCCCTGATCAATCAATCATCCATTCCCAACAGGAGTGGACGTTGCATCATCTGTCCTACTCCCTCTTGGATACCCCATTTCAGTACCTGTCTGTGCGGGACAGGTGAATCTGACATCCCTGCCTATCCAATGTCCCTGGTGTCTGGCGGTAGTATTGAGGGGATGAGGCGAGCAGCCCAACAGGTGTAAATATTGTTCTGCTTGTGGTGAGCATGTACATAAAGAAAGATTTGTTTTTATGTTATCTGTCATTTTTGCATATATGAATTATGTATGACTCATATGAAATGTTATTTGCAATAGAGTACCAAGAGAATTTGGGATAACCCTGGATGAAGCAGCAAGACTGCGAAACGTCGGTGAAACAATATCCCTAATGTGTACTCTTCATGACATATGCACTTTGTATTATCTATCGTTCCTACGGTGAAATACTATATTTAATTTTAGATTTTGTAGATTCAATAAAAGCTATGGAATTTTAACTAATTACCTTGACTTTGCTCATCACTGAGGTATTTTCACAAAATCCCTATATTAATGTCTCAAGTCTCGCTGCCGACCCTAACAGCCTGATAAGACAAGTTTTATATGTACAATTTGAATCTGGGAGGGGGATTTAACCTCACTAATTTTGAGCCAATTTTTAATCAACTGGTTTATGTCACTATCCCTTCTTCGGGAATCATGTTGAGTAACGCACAGGTGGTTTGAAGAACTTATTATAAAAGTATGTATTATAAAGATACAAGATAAAATAATGTTTTAGGCACACTCTCTCCAGTATTACCAATTCTCCCTTCTTATTTTGTCCATATACCGTATATATCAATAAGAGAATAGACTCTGCTATTTTATATGGGTAGTCCTGATGTAACATTTTTCTACAGTATATAGATATGCAAAGCTTCAGTCTGATAATTCTTCACTAGCGTGTTTTTTCTTGAACGTATTTACTACTCTGCAGGTTTTTTTTGTCAAGCAGTAGAATAAGAATATAACAACAAGTTTAAGTTACACTCATTTTACAGAATGGATTTTGAAAATTCAACTCGTTGCCTCTGGACATGTGATACAAATCAAACAAGAGAGCTAAAATGTGTTTGTCCTAAGGCAAAAAAAGAAAGAATGTAAATTATCATCTTCAAAACCAGCAAGTGGCCATTAAGGATTGGAGGAAAGACTTGGCTTTGTTCCTATAGGTGTGTAGAATGTCATGGAACATGACCACTTTGGATAGTTACACCTCTCCATGGAGAGTATAAAAGAAGACCATGTAGCAAGGTTATTTGCACTCCTGAATCCTGGGTCAAGTTGTGTAGAAGCCTGCTTTATAATTTGCCTGTGCTAGCCACTACTCATTATCACAATGAGCTACAGCTTCAGTCAGAGCTCCTCCAGAGTGGGCAGTGGTGTCTCCTCCAGGCTGTCTGATGGGATCTACAGGGCAGCCAGTGTCCATGGAGGTGGATCTGGCATCTCCATCTCCAGTGCAGGCTCTTCACGGTTAGGCTTTGGGTTTGGTGGAGGAGCTAGCTTTGGCGGTGGAGCTGGAGCTGGCTTTGGTGGTGGAGCAGGAGCTGGCTATGGTGGTGGAGCTGGTTTTGGTGGAGGATCTTCCTTCAGTGCTGGCGCCGGTGCTGGTGCTGGTGGAGAGGGCTTGTTCTCTGGAAATGAGAAATACGCCATGCAGAACTTGAATGACCGTCTTGCCGCCTACCTAGATAGAGTGCGATCCTTGGAGCAGGCCAACAATGATCTGGAGGCCAAAATCCGTGACTGGTACGCACAGCAAGGGTCTGTGACTGTCCGTGAACAGAACTATGCAGGCTTCTACACTGCTATTGATGAGCTGCGTGATAAGGTATGGAGAGATTTAATGGTTCTTTGATTTTTCAATAGTATATAACGCAATGTTTTAGGTGCAAATAATGATAGCTGGTTTGTGTAAAGATTACAATATTAAACCTGTCTTACAAGTGCTACAAGTCAAGAAAATATATGTTGCTTACAGCAATTGGTCATTTTATAGCTGTATGTTTTGCCAGTGCCCTGGAATTAATTCCAGCCTATTAAATTTATGCTAAAATATCTAATAAAGTAGATACACTTCTAATGCTTGTTGGGCAACTGACTTGTTTGTGAAGTACAGTATTTAATAGCAACCAATCAAAATTCATAGTTTATTGGTATGACTACGTGAACTACATATTTGATTAGTTGCTGTGCACATGCAAACAAAATTACATACCGGCTAATGATACCTATATAAAACTTTAACCTGAAATAATAAGGGGATTCGAATTTGGATGGCTACAAAGAGCAACATATGTACTATTCTGCATTTTTGTATGAGGGAGTAACATAACACAGTGGGGTTGATTTACTAAAACTGCAGAGTGCAAAATCTGGTGCAGCTCTGCATAGAAACCAATCAGCTTCCATGTTTTATTGTCAAAGCTTAATTGAACAAGCTGAAGTTAGAAGCTGATTGGCTACCATGCTCAGCTGCACCAGAGTCTCAGTGCTCCCAGTTTTAGTAAATCTCCACCAATGCACTCAAAAGAGAAAAAGCATTGTAAATGAGTACTATGGCTCTTGAGTGATGTGTGGCAATCAATTAGAAATAATCGATTGGATTTCTATTGTTGCTACATTTTGTACATTACTAATATGGTTTGCCCTTCCTTACTGAATAAACAGGTGTTCAATACATTGTTTGAAAGTGTTCTCTGACATTTACAGATAAGATATTTCTTTTCTAGATCTTTGTGGCAACAATCAACAACTCTAAAGTCATTCTAGAGATTGACAACGCTAGGTTGGCTGCTGATGACTTCAGGATGAAGTGAGTATACAACATTTATGATGAAATGCTGAATTGATGGCCATTGGGATTTTCACCATTAAAAATTTTTTTTTATCATTCACTCACACACATTGCATAAAGGGATACTTTATTAGAAATGATTTTAGGTTTTAATATAGTTATTACTTTATATGATTCTATTACTATATTTTCCTTGGTTATAGTGTCACTTGTATGGGGTATAATGTAGAAAGTGTTCTGTGACTTGCCTGTATGATTGCATTACCTCTGCAGATGCAAGCAATGAGCTACACTGTGCAAAACCTTCAGTTGTAAACTCAAAAGGAATAGCACTAGAGAAAAGGACAGTATTTATGCAGCTAGCAAGTAAATAAGGTGGTTTCCCATCCAAGTATTGACCAGGCCCAACTCTGTTTAGCTTCTGAAATAAGATGAGTACAATACTTAGGCAGCTAGCAAGGTAAGTATACAATCCCCAAAATATATTGAGAAACCAAAAGTGCAATGCCTAAGTGATCAAGAATGACTATAAGTATCTTATAATGTAAAACCAAAGTGTAAATAATATACTAATGACAAAAATAACCAGCAAAAAATTTACTTTAAAAAGTGCAAAAAGCATCCCACAAACATGTGACTCTTCTTAGGGGTAAATAATAACTCCAATAGTTGTCCATGCGTAGTTTTCAATCAACAGCTATTAAGCTGCATCAGAAAGAGAGCAGACAACGTTTTTAGCACAGACAGGGCATCACAGTATGGGAATTCATCAGCATTGTAATCCTCCACTCGTGCAGGGGGGCCACCAGCAGCACTGATATATCAAGCCTAGGAGGAATGCTCACCACATAAGATGGCCGTCAGTCCCAAAAGCGGAAGCAGCACGTTACTCCTCCCAACGCATTTTGTGCACATTCACGTCTTCAGGGGAGATTCACCCTCACTATTTTACATGATGACTACAGTTTACAGCACACCAAAATTTATATGGGTCTAGAGTAGCATTTCTCAACCTAGACTGCTGTGACATCCTTGTATGTTTTGCTGTGTGAGCTGTTTCCATGTGCAGGTGGGTTGGCTGTCAGCACGATGAAAATGCATGATGATAATCCATGCTGGATGGCATTCAGGGCAGCCCCAGGGAATGGAAATCTGCCTCTCTTTTTCCTGCTCCGCTTCCTTCCCATTACCATGCTGCCACAGCTGTGCTGTGGTGACCACTGGAATGTAGGACTCCCTTAGACAAAGGAAGCCCAAGGACTCTGATGGGGGGGGGGGGGGGTGGTTGGCTGGAGACTCTGATGTGAGAGGGAAAGGCGGATTTAGGCCTCTGATGTTAAAGGCTGGGGGCTTATGATGTGATGGGGAACCCTATTTTAGACTGAGATTTTGCATAATTTCAAAAGGTACCGTAAATGAAAAAGAAATGTCACCTTCCAATAAAGGCTCTTATTATGGGGACAACTATTAAAGGTGAGGTTCCACCTTAATTTGGTAACTACATTTGGTTATACAGACAGAAAAAAACTGACATAGGTTCTAACCCTTCCCCCATATATCCAAAATGTAAAAAATAATTGACTTGACTTAAAAGCTTAACACTTGATACACATACAAGATCAAAAATGAATTCAGTTTTATTGGCTGAGTATTGAAATCATGCTTTGGAAGCTTTTTGTATATAGCAAACGCTTTACTTTCTCTGGTGGATATTACATCATGAGAAACAGAACACAGGAACTTAATACCAAACAAGTACATAGAATCGAGGAGGGATAACACTTCCTCTTATTGCATTACAATATAGCACTATAATACTGCAGTGCCACCTAGCTGCATAGACAGGTATAATGCATATATATATATATATATATATATATATATATATATATATATATATATATATATATAAAATAAAGCAATGTTGCGCTTATTTGATATACACCAGGTGAAAAAATCCAATATTATAATTTCAAAACCTTCCTAAAAAATTCCATACAAGATAAATGGAAAATAAAAAAAAAATGTGATAAAAAGTGCTCCAAAATAAATACAAAGTAAGTCCAAGGCAGTCCAAAAAGAATACATAAGTTCTCTGAATGGTAATAAAGGCATCCAATACTTGTAGTTTGATTGAAAAATCCACCACCGGACAGCATGCAAACCACCTCTTGCACAAGGGTGTGTGAAATAAATACTCTTACTGACTGAAATGGACCCACTATATCTAGTAAGGTCAATTGAGTAGGCAGATAAAACCCTCTGCGGGGTATCGGGAGAAAATCCTTCACGTCTACTATGTCTGAAGATATGTAGAGGACTCAAATATACACCATAAAGCTCTCATCCAATTCCCATCATCAAAGCGGGGAGCAAGGAAAGAAAAGGATCTAATAGTGTAATTTTGTTTGGTACATTTATTAAAAGCAATTAGGAAAGGTACTCACAATATGTTCAATAAAACATAAAAAGCCGGCACAGCTGTAACGTAGCCGCCCATCCTTCCGGGCGTGGTGATGTCAACGCATAGCTCCGCCCATTGAAGAGATATGTCCAATTTAATTTACAGGAAGTGAGCTCTCTCGTTTAAATGATGCATCATGTATTTAGCTAGGAATGCTCTGTTATATATTTCACAGTATAAAGCAGATTGCTGTTGCTCTTCCAACACCCCTTCTCAACCGCATGTGCTTTGTCAAATTATGGAAATAATTATGACGTTCTCTCAACAAAGGCTTGGTGAGTGCATCAGCAGTCATCTCCTCTGATGGACAGTATTGAATGTCAATAACACCTTGCTCTTGATTGTCCCTCAGTAGGTGATACTTGACGTCAATGTGTTTGGTCCTAGGATTGATCCTTTCTGTTTGCATAAGCTTTATACTACCCTGGTTGTATTCAAAAATGTGAATTGGTTTTGACATGTCTATCCCAATGTCCACAAAAAGTTTACAAATCCATATTTCTTCTTGATATGCGTGTGCTGCTGCAATGTACTCTGCTTCAGTTGAAGATACAGCGACAGTTACTTGCTTTCAACTAGACCAACTTATGGTTCCTTCCCCATACTGGAAGATGAATCCACTTGTGGATTTGCAGTCTGTACAGTCCCCGGCCCAATCAGCATCCACATATCCAACCAGTTTTGGATTTGATGTTGCTGGTAACCGTAACTTCATCTGAATTGTTCCTTTGAGGTACTGCTTCACTCTCTTCACTGCGTTCCAGTCATGCTGACAAGGAGCTGAGACTTTCCTGCATAGTATGCCCACTGGTGCGGCTGGTCTTGTCACAGTGGCAACATATAGCAGCTTACCGATTGCTCTGCGATACATGTCATTGTTGGGTAGCAAGTTTTCTGCTTTTGATAGCCTGGTTTCATTGGAGTTTTCACCTCCTTTGCATCTTGCATATGGAATTGTTCCAAGATTTCAGAGTTTTTCTGAGATTGGTTGAGAAGATAACTTCCATCTTCTTCTCTCTCTATTTGGATCCCAAGATAGTAGCTAATGTTCCCAAGCTCTTTGATTTCAAAATTTTCTTTCAGCTTGTGAACTGATGGTAATCACCTTCTTGTTCAAGACAGGTTATAATGTCATCAACATAGATAAGGATGTATATCCATCTGGGGTCTGCTTTACTTCTTTAGAATCCCTCCCTAGTAAGTACTTTGTTGACTTTCTCATTCCACATCCTTGCAGATTGCTTAAGACCGTAAATGCTCTTCTGAAGTTTACACACAAGGTTATCTCCTTACTCAAACCCTGGTGATTGCTCCATGTAGAGATCCTCCTTAATGTCTCCATATAGGAAAGCAGTTTTAACATCTAGGTGTTTCACTTGCATGCCCTTCCCGGCTGCAATGCTAAGAAGCACTCTGATAGTGGAGTGCTTTACGATGGGAGCAAATGTTTCATCATAATCTTCACCGAATTTCTGGGAGTAACCCTTGGCAACTAGTCTGGCTTTGTATTTGTAGATATTCCCTTCTGTGTCTGACTTTACTTTGAAAGTCCACTTACTTCCTATAGTTTTGCAGTTAGGTGGGAGCCCTGTTAGTGTTCAGGTTTTATTTTCTTGAAGAGACTTTAATACTTCATCTGCTGCCTTTCGCCATTCATTGGCTTCATGTTTTGGCAGTTTTTCTATTTCTTCCCAGGATGTTGGTTCAAGTATGCTGTGTGTTTTGACAGCATATGACAGCTTGCGGGGTGGTACCCCCTTTGAAGTTCAAGTGGATCCTCTGACACAGATTCACCTTGGTCAACCTTTTCTTCTGGTTTGCTTGGCATTTTCACTTCACTGCCTGGGTGCTGTTGGGTGCCTGCTGGGTGCGCCGGGACCCATAACCTATTGGCTGAGTATTGAAATCATGCTTTGGAAGCTTGTTGTATACAGCAAATACTTGACTTTCTCTGGAGAATATTACATCATGAGAAACAGAAGACAGGAACTTAATAACATATGAATACATAAAACAGAGGGGGGAATAACACTTCCTCTTATTTCCTTACAATACATTTTCCATGCACATAACACTATAATACTGCAGTGCCACTTAGCTGCATAGACAGGTATAATGCATATATATATATATATATATATATATATATATATATATATATATATATATATATTTCACAGTATAAAGCAGATTGCTGTTGCTCTTCCAACAAATTTTATATTCCACCTTTAGTTCATAAATCTGCCTTTAGGTTAAATTCCTACATGACAGGCCACAGAGAGGGCGAGGGAAGGGCTGCACTGTAACCAATAAGGCTCTAATACATTGTGCAAATGTTGTCAATCAAAACTGGGAGCTTGAAAATAGTGTGATGGCCTCATCAGTTTAGTGATGCCCTCTCATTGCCCATTGAACATAAAAAAATGTATGTTATGGGTGAAATCCTTGAAAAAGAAAAAAGCAAATAGCATAGATCAAGGAATCATAAAGTACTGTTTGCCTTAGTAACCAATCAGATATCAGTTTTATGAGTTGGCTAAATTATTTTGCCATAAAATTACATCTAATTGTTTTTTTTATGGCTACTATAAATAATAGCTGTTTGCTTTCTTAAATAAGTACAGTTGTGCTAAAACCTGACCTCCTGCCACAAAATCTATAATGTGTTTGAAGTTTAATAACATTAGTGAAAAGCCAAAAAGGTAGGACAAAGAATAATGTGCTAGTTACAATTCAAAAAGCAATTAAGGCAAGAGGTAAAATTATACAGTGACTCAGAATTTTTATTTATTTATTTCAGGTACTTATATAGTGCCGTCAATTTACGCAGTGCTTTACATATGCATTGTACATTCACATCAGTTCCTGCCCTCTAAGGACCCTAACTCACATTCATACAGATACTAAGGCCAATTTAGACAGGATCCAATTAACCTACCAGCATGTCTTTGGACTGTGGGAGGAAACTGGAGTAACCAGAAACCCACGCAGGCACAGGGAGAACATGCAAACTCTAGACAGGTAGTGTTGTGGTTGGGATTCGAGCCAGCGACCCTTATGATGCTAGGCAAAAGTGCTAATCACTACACCACTGTGCTGTCCACATCGTTCAAGCATGGCTTTTACTCATGCCATGTGTCCCTCAGACCACAGGTCTAAAAAATATGTCAACAATCAGTGGGCGAGCAATTGCAGCGCAACAGCCCTGGATGTCACTTTTGGGCCTTATTAGGCTATCCTTTATCCATCAACATAAGTAAAAATGTAGGCAAAGTTACAGTGATCTCTGAGGCGGGGTGCAGCTTAGAAGACCGGGCCATCATTTAATTAAATATATGCAGGTGGAAACATTACTAGCAAATATAGTGATTTACACTATATACAGTAGTCAAGGGTGGAAAAATATATTGGATGAACAGCTGGGTTGTGTCCCATTGGTCTGCTTTCAATGCTTTTATGTTTCAAAGTGGATGATAGTATTTTTTCTATTTTTTGCCTTGGTCTTTACTAATCATGTAGTAAATTCATTGTACCCACCTTCACCCAGGTATGAAAATGAACTCTCCCTGCGCCAGAGTGTAGAGAATGACATCAGTGGTCTGAAACGTGTCTTGGATGATCTGACCATGACCAGATCTGACCTGGAGCTCCAGATTGAAGGCCTCAAGGAAGAGCTTGTCTACCTGAAGAAGAACCACGAAGAGGTAAGTAAGAGTGACTTCAAGCCATAGCAGGTCATGGCAGGGAAAATAGCAATTATAAAGGGCAGTCAATCAATACAACCAAATAATAACCATTAACTAACACATTGGTACAAGGTGAAATGCAATTAGCTGTTGTAGCTTGCGTTTGTTCTTCGGCCTCATTAGATAAAGCTGTTGGATAATTCTGCATATACAAAGATGTGCGAATTAATTTGTGAGTTGCATTTAGGGTAAAGTCATGTCTTTAGCAGTTTTGGACATCACTACTATGGGTGCATAACGTTACCCAAAAGTAGTTGTTCTGCATTTCATTCAATAGATCAGGGTGTATCGCCTAACCAATACAAAGATGTGCAAATTAATTTGTGAGTTGCATTTAGGGTAAAGTCATGTCTTTAGCAGTTTTGGACATCACTACTATGGGTGCATAACGTTACCCAAAAGTAGTTGTTCTGCATTTCATTCAATAGATCAGGGTGTATCGCCTAACCAGGTTGTTAAAATGAACCTGTATTTTCCCATCAATGGAAAAGCAATGATTTAACTTATTAGCTTCCTGCTGCAGAAACCTACATTTATGCCAACAGTGCCCTGATTACCTGTAGAAAAAAGACCTGTTTATGCCCAAACTCATCCTGATTGTCGCTTATACAGGGCCAATGACCTTTCCCATTGTGCTCTATCTCAGGCACCCATTCTTGCATCATGAAAGCAAGGAATATGCTTTTCCATGCCCAGAAATATTTTACTTGTCTTCAGTGGGCAGACAGACTGGTGGTGAAATCAACAGAAAGGTAGCAGTATAGGGTAGAAGGCACAGGTTATAAAGTAACACTGTTCACTTTAAATATCTCTGGAGCATGCATGGGTAGATGTGCGGTAACCATGAAAGGATCTATTTTGTTTTGTTCTAAACTTATACTTTATCCTTGAAGCCCCCATGTTATAGAGCTAGGCCAAGCACCAGCACTGTCACATGGGGGAAAAGGGGAAATCACATGATCCTTTGTACCTGCAAGAACAAGGTATTTTTACACTCCTGGTGGCTGAATAGGTGTGAAGGATAGGTATATACTGCTTGGAAAGAGAATATGGGATAGTTAAGTGAACCTGTTGCTTTACCTTGCATGTGCAAAGTACAGGCTTGCTTTAAGTCAAATAACAATATCAGTTATTTAAAAAAAAGATTCTCCATTTTCAAAGATTGTGCTCATTTCTGGCCAGCTACTGTGTGCTTTCAAAAGACCTATGCTTTAAACCAATGCAAGAAAAGGCACAGTGCTTTATAAGAAACAAAGACACAGGGCAGCCTTTTCTGTTGTTAAATTGGGCTTCCCATCATTTATTGGAATGATTTTGTGTCCTTTGCAGGAAGTCAGTGAGAAGAAAGAACAGGCAGCCGGTACAGTCAATGTCGAGTTGGATGCTACTCCTGGAGTGGACCTTCTGAGGGTCATCAATGAACTCAGAGAACAGTATGAACACATGGCCGAGAAGAACAGACGGGAGGCTGAAGCTTTTTTCCTGAGCCAGGTAGCTCATTACAACTTGGAAACAGAAGCAATATAATCCTTAAATAAAATCCTCACTTGTACCCCTATATTTTCCTTCCTATAATCATTCCTCCCTTCTGTATGCTAGAAGAACATTCCATATAGTTCTTCTCCATTTGTGAAGTGTAGGTAGTACACTAACATGCCTTGCCTACTTAATGTAATCCACCCAACCCTTCCCAGATGAATCTCAGAGCCACAGCCTCCTGATCCTAAAATCTTAAGGCTGAACCCCTCCCAATTGCTATTTTACGTCTTTATCATCTCCCAGGTTGAAGCACTACAGAATGAGGTCGTCACCAGCACACAACAAGTGCAAAGCACCAAATCCGAAACCACAGAACTGAGGCGCGATTACCAGGGTCTAGAAGTCGAACTTCAGTCTCTACTCAGTGCCGTAAGTACAAGAGAGTTTTCTTACGCAACAACTCCTGAAATAGCATTTCTGCCAGGACCTTTATATGAACTCTTTCTTTCCATATAGAAATCTAGTCTGGAAGCCGCCGTTGCTGATGTAGAAGGCCGGTATGCAGCACAGCTCTACCAGATACAATCCGTAATTGGTAGCTACGAGGGTCAGCTTTCAGATCTACGCTCAGACCTTGAACGCCAGAACCAGGAATACAGAACTCTGCTGGACATTAAGAGCAGGCTGGAGCAGGAGATTGCCACATACCATCAGCTTCTGGAGGGAGAGGGTGGACAGTAAGGATGGATTTGTCTTCTACTATTATGTGTCTGTCACTCATAACTGCAAATCAGAAGCATGCGTTTCCACCAAGGCAAGAATATACATTATTAATAAATGCTTTAGGGCCATTAAAGCTTTTCCCAAAAAAGTGATACCAAACACACACTGCTTAATTTACATTCTCCCTTCTATTTCTGTATGTGGATGATGACACTGTAAAGATTTTAACCACTTGCCGACCGCCGATCAGCATCTGACGGCGGCAAGGTGGTTCGATAACGCGGATCGCCGTCATATGACGGCGGCTGCGAGATCGCGCCTGGTGAGCGCGCGCGCCGCCGGAGGCGCGCCCGCGCGCTCACTGTGTTCAGGGAGGGCCAGGGAGCGAGTGCGGCGGAGTCGATCTCCGCCGGCCACCCGCGATGCCCCCCCCCGGAGTGAAAGAACAGAGGTCTGTGTAAGTAAACACGGACCTCCGTTCTGTGAGGGGGGAAGGGCTGTGATCACAGCCTTCCTCTACACGGAGGCTGTGACCACTTCCCTTCCCCAGCCAGGGCAGTCCCCCCACAGTTAGAACACGCCCAGGGAACACAGTTAACCCTTAGAGCGCCCCCTGCAGGTTAACCCCTTCATTGCCAATGGCATTTACACAGTAATCAGTGCATTTTTTATAGCACTGATCGCTGTATAAATGCCAATGGTCCCAAAAAAGTGTCAAAATGGTCCGACATGTCCGCTGCAATATCGCAGTACCGCTAAAAATCGCAGATCGCCGCCATTACTAGTAAAAAAAAATAAATAAATAAAAACCCCAAAAATGAATTCTCATTATCCGTAAACGCGACCACGTTTGCGCAAACCAATCAATAAACGCAGATTGCGATTTTTTTTATCACAAATATGAGGAAGAATATAAATCGGCCAAAAACGGTGAAAAAAAATGTTTTTTTATATTTTTTTTTGGGATTTGTATTTTAGCAAAAAGTAAGAAATTTGGGTTTTTTTGCAAAATTGTCGCTCTTCTTTTGTTTATAGCAGCGATCAGAAATGACGCAGCGGTGATCAAATACCACCAAAATAAAGCTCTATTTGTGGGAAAAAAAGGACGCAAATTTTGTTTGGGTACAACGTCGCACGACCGTGCAATTTTCAGTTAAAGCGACGCAGCGCCGAATCGCAAAAAGGGCTCCGGTCCTAAAGCTGGAAATCCTTCCGGTCCTTAAGTGGTTAATAAAAAAAAAATTAAATACCTTTTTTCTAATCGATATACAGCTGTCACATGACCCAGCTCTTTCCCAGCCTGTCTGCAGGGAAACATAAGCAGGAGGAGCTTCTAGTCCTCTGCTGCTGGTCATATGTTCAAAATAAAAAAAACAGCCTTTGGATTACAGAGTAAAAATAAATAAATAATTTCAATAAGCTGTTTAGAATTGGCATACACATGTATATTTGAAATCAGATCTATATTATTTTATGAAAATAACATGGTGTGGGCAGTTTTCTGCCAGCCTGTGTCTTAGACTGTGTCTTAGACTAAGAGGGAGGTGCAGCAACCATTAATCTACATGTAATATCCTACCCCCATTGTGTTTAGCTGGTTAGTGGGCATGGAGTATGAAGGAGCGGATGGGCTGTCATTTACCACTGTGTATACACCCACATGTGTGACTTTATAGATGCATGGGCTGCTCAGATGTTATAGGGAGGAAATGCACAGCATTGAAAGTCATTGAAAACTGAGCATGTGCAGATTTGCCCCTACAGCTGCAAAATCCTCAGCTGAATTGGGGACATGGACAGAAAGGAGAGATAGAGAGCAGCAGGATCAGCCAGTGAGTATAGACAACATGTAAGATACTATTTATTGATAGTTTAATTTTTGATGGGGGTTTAGTAACACTTTAAGAACACATCCAATGGTGCATATGCTGTGATTTCTTGCTTTAAATGTCCTACACCAACTGCTTTAAACCTTACGCATTTGCGTTAAACAAACTGTAATTAAACAAACGTTAATTTTTCTTTTTATAACACTTACCTGTTGCCAAAGGCTTTCACCTGGTCACATGAGCCACAGGCTTCTCTTTTTCATTTGATCTTCTCCTGGTAATGGGTGGTCCTGGATCATGCAGAGAGCAGTGCTGACATGATGACATCATCACCATTCTCTGCTATATTATACCATGAATTAAGGGCACCATTAAGACGTTCCCCCAGGAGCAAGCCCACGAGGTTCTGCAATCGCAGGATCTCAGGGCATTGCTTTGTGGTGAAAAAGAAGTCCTGCCAAGGACAGCTCTAATTTGAAGATGAGTATTTCAGCCTGAGAGCTTTGATATTTGAACATTTGACTAGAGTTTGGCTTGCTGGGTTGAATCATGTAACTATAGATGTAGTGGATACTGATACTGAGATTTAGGCACCTGGCTTCCCAGCCCTTCCTGCCTTGCCAAGGAAGGTCTCACTCTGCTTATTGAATTTCCTAGACCACGTGGCAGGAAAATTGACACTTCATGAGATGGGGTAGAAGTTGTATTTTTGAGGTTAGTGCAGCCTTTACATCCTATGGCAGGGATATGCAATTAGCGGACCTCCAGCTGTTGCAAAACTACAAGTCCCATCATGCCTCTACCTCTGAGTGTCATGCTTGTGGCTATCAGAGTCTTGCTATGCCCCATGGAACTTGTAGTTCTGCAACATCTGGAGGTCCGCTAATTGCATATCCCTGTCCTATGGCATTGCCACTTCTGTAACAAGGTGTGGGCCCCAGTTTTTGGGGAAATAGGGAACCCCTTTGACTTTTATTCTGGGGTACATGACCAGTCCTTGTTATGGAAATGGCATTGTCAGAAGATGTTAAGGATGTGCAGTGGACACTTTGGTATCACTGAAAAATTTCAATTTGCCATACAGTTAATGTCAGAGCACATGATATGCTTATAGTTGCCTTAGGTTCTGAAGTAAGTGAACTGTAACAAATTCTGTATTTTTTTAGCAATAATGCTCAAGTATTATAATAATAATGTATTGTTTTCCTGTTTTTGCTTCAGAATTGCTAGTGGACAGCTGCAATCAGGTAAGTAACAGCAAAATTGTATATACTATAATATATTAAACCATCTAATGCAAAATCACTTGACTTTAAGTACGGGGATGATGCCTGCAGCTTCAGGCATTAACCCTGTATTGTTTTTTTTATGCTAAAAATGCTAAAAAACGCTCAAAAACGTTCAGTAACGCTGCTGTAAAACGTTCAAATAATCTGAAAAACATCACTAATAAGCTACTGACATTTTTAGGATGTTTTTTTAACGTCCTGTGTGCATGAAGCCTAAAAGTCATCCTAGCACTTAATTAGCCTTCAAATGTTTTTTTACAGGCAACAGGAGGGGTCCCCCTCTCCAGCTGCAGCCGATGCCTCTCTGGGCTCTACTGTCCGGCTTACAACAGAGATCATTGAGGTCCGGAAGGTCCCTGATGATCTCTATGATATAGGAAACCGGAAGCGACAAGGATTTTTGTCACTTCCAGTGAATGTATACAGAGCCATTTTTAATTTTGGAAAGTATCTGATCACACGGATCTTGGTGTGGTCAAATGCTTTTAAGGGCAGAGGAGGCATCTGGGGTCTAATAGACCCAAAAGCTCTCCATAAAGAGTACCTGTCACTGCCTATTGGACAGGAGTGAAATCTCTCTAATGGTGTATTGAATAACAGTAAAAACAGTTCTAATCATTCCCTACTCTGTCCAAAACTAAGAAAAATAATGTTGGTTTTACATAAACTTTAAACCAAAATTGTTATGGACAACAACTTAACTAGCACCGGCACTTGATTTTTAAAACATTTTATATTTTTAAATTTTGAATGATGGTCACATGACCGTCCAAACCTATTGTCATTCTTGCTGAGTCCTACTGGGAGGTGGGAGAATAATGCTGTAGGTCACTGCTCGCGCTTGTTGTGGACGTTACTATGCACCTTAATCAGCATGGTAACACTAACAGAATAGGCAGCAGATGTAATTCAGGGTATGGAGCTATGACTTACAGGAGCTCACAGTGGCCTTGTGTGATGCTGGGTGTCAAATATACCAGAATCACACACTACACTTTATTAAGATATCTGAGACAAACAATGGAGAGGGAAGGAGGAGAAACTAAAAATCAATACAATTTTCAATGCCACCAAAGGACATAGATGAGGAAGAAAGACACACAAGTGAGAACAGAATTGGGCTTTGAGCCGATCCTGTCCCCACTGAATTACCTATATGTTAGCCAGTTTGAAATGAACAATACAAAGAACCTACCAACTGAACAATTCCATCCATAATGTCATTATTTTCTTTAGGATCTAGCTCATCATCCACGACCACCACCACTACCAAAGTACAAGCCATCATAAAGGAAGAGGTTGGTGGTAAGGTCATCTCTAGTTCAACTTCCACTATCAAGAGGTACTAAGATCCGAAGACCAGATCCCTACTACCAGCTTGAGCAAAGGCATCTTCTACAACCCAGGTCCAATGCGCAACTAGATGAGTGTGTACATGTTTACACCTAAGAACCCTGTAAGGATCCCCAGAGTTGTCTTATCCTCTAAGTGAGTAAGCTGAGCATTACACAGCCAAACAATCTACTGATTCTGTTATAACCAAGTGTTTATATATGAGGTACCTGCATTAAAAATGTCAATTTCACCTATGATCTCACCAGGCAATATTTTTGTTTTAAATTCAATAAAGATCTTCATGGGTTGTGCAAAATGTAGTTGTGTTGCACTCAATTATTCTCTTGACTTTTATTCTCTATGATTTATTTTATAAATGTTTATTTGAAGTCTTTTTATGACATGTTTTTAAAAAAGGAAATAACTTTACAAAACATAGCAAAACATCCACAATCTCATATAACATTCTTACATCCACAATCACATATACATACTGTATAACATTCCTAGAATGTGCATTCTGCAAAATAATTAAAACACCCCCTGATATATAATTATTCCCAAACTTCTCTCAGTCCAACAAAAAAAGGGTATATTACTAGTGTAGGAATGAGGAACCAGGGAGTCCTAACATTTGACATCTCTCTTTTATACATGTTTAAAGGTTCTTGTTTATTCTATTGGTAACATCTCTGCAATGAATTCCTTGGTCTGCACACCTGTTGGACACATTATAAGGGGTCCACACTTCCCCTGTTTGACTTTTAATTATTTTACATTATGGAAAAAGTAATACAAGATTCAAAAATGGGCAGGAACTCCCAACACCATACAGGAGCACAACAGACAAAGAATTATTCCAGGCAGATCTCACTATTGGAGACCAATACCACAAGAAAAAAGCCAAGGGAGGTCTTAGCCTACCAGATCCAACCTGTACCTATAATACCAAGGTTTTGCCAAGACAGAGCCTAAAAATTCTATTTGTATTGAGAAATCACTATATAAACAGCACTACAGACAACACACTTTTAAATGTTTAGTGGATTCAAATCCGTAAAACACTGATGATGGTTGGTTTTTATGGGTAAGTGCACATTACTGTTCTCTATTTATGAACATCAATATAAATTTCAGCATCTTTATCCTTTGCAGAACTCATTTTGAAAGCCCAATGTATTTTTTTTTAGTTCTTTTTTTTAAGTACACAACTGGGCAAGTGGGCGTACAAGTTTACATTGACAAAAGTACCAATGGAACTTAACTACGTTTTGAGTGCACCAAAAGAAAAGGCGTGCCAAGTCTGTCCTGGGTCAGCGCTAGAGCTTTCAAATGAGCTTTGCCATTAGTTGTGTAGGATGTAACCATCTATAAATGTATATAAACATGACCTAAATCAATATATAGTGATATTTTCTGTAGCTTAATATATCATATCCACATAAATTCACAGTTATCACAAAAGATCTCTGGGCATTACTCCTGGTCATATGGATAAAATTATTCCAGCCCTCACTGTGATTATTCCAATATAGTGATGGTCAATTTACTAGATATAATAGGCCTCAATTGTTTGCTTTAGGGTACAGTCAGAAACTGGGGATATGTTGCTGCTTGAGATCTCTTCTAAAGTACCTGAAATAAAAATAATAATAATAATAATTACAGCCCCTTTACAAATGAATGCTTCCACTCCGACCACTGACTGCTGGAGCTTGAGGACTGCAAAATTATCTATAAAGGGCCACATGCCACATTGACACACTAAGCTCTGATAGCAAAGCCATTTCAAACCCTACTAAAGGTCTATGATAACAGGCTTTTGTTCTCTTCCAATTGGGTTTTGCTTTTCCATGCAAATTTATGAAATGACAAGAAGAGGAAATGTCACTACTTGGCATCAGTGGTTGCAATGAGCCAATGCAAAGCATAAACCAAACTCCTTGATATCTTCTTAGTAGTTTAAGAAATATAAAGGACTTTAAATTAAATACACATTATGACCTTGTTTCCATCCTGCAATAAGCAGTAAACAATGAACTCTTCATGAACCATTGACTCAGTTGCACTTTCAGATTGCAATGTTGCTTTGCTATTGTCAAACAAGCTGTACAAGTTTATCACTTGCCAATCAGGCCTTGGGCAATGTTGTATTTGACTGAAGATGGATGTGACTTTTCCGCCCCTTGTCAAAGTCCCGGAGAGTAAGGTGACCAGATTTTTAAAATGAAATCCA
The DNA here is from genome assembly GCA_018402905.1 of Glandirana rugosa. Taxonomy (NCBI): domain Eukaryota; kingdom Metazoa; phylum Chordata; class Amphibia; order Anura; family Ranidae; genus Glandirana; species Glandirana rugosa. The sequence goes on along the minus strand of BLSH010259835.1, from coordinate 577,550 downwards.
GGGACATATTTTTTTTACTAGTAATGGCAGCAATCAGCAACTTGTAGTGGGACTGCGATATTGCGGTGGACAAATCGGACATGAAGTGACACTTTTGACACTTTGTGGGAACCAGTGACACTAATACAGTAATCAGTGCTAAAAATATGCACAGGGAGACAGACACAGTGCAATACATTCAGAGACACCCCCAAAGCACAGCCTTGAAGGCACTGGCAGCCCCACGACTGGATCTGCTTCCCCTCTGTCCCTGGTGTTAGACACTGTCAGCTGAGCTCAGCTGCCTCTCTCTACCTCTCTCTGCCTGTCACCGCCGCTGCCCGCCTTACAGCCTCTCAAATCTCACTCTCCGGGCCCGGGCTACTACTGGCTGGGGAGTGGAGTTGAGCGGAGAAGGAACACTCTGCTGGCGAAGGCACGGAGATAAGCAGGCAGGTGGCTGGACTTGAGCCAAGGCAGGAGAACATGCGAGCGGGAGCGGAATGGGCTTGTGCCCGAAACTGAAGAAATAGTCCCTCCACTTCGAACAGCACTTGATCATCACAAAGGGGCACAGATAATGGAATAAATACACCCTATAAGCTAGTAGGAGCAGTGGAGCAGGGGTGTGTAATTCAGATTTTTTTTTCTGTTTTTAAAATTGCCTGGGCCCCTTTTCAAATTCAATCCGGGGACAAAACCAGGGACAGACTTGGTCCGGGGACAGTGTCTCCAGTCTAGGGACGTCTGGTCATCCTAATGTAGAGTGCCAGCGCTTAGCCCCACAGGGCATCGGGAATGTAATTAGATTAACAAATTGCTGGTCAGGCCTTGGGCGCTCGTAACTGCATTTAAACTGTAGCTGAAGCTGCTGCACCTTGCCGGTCAGGGTCTGTGCACTTCAGAATAACAACTTTGCACCAGTTGTGGGCACAATGTAAGGGTGAGGGACTGCTGAACAGATGGCAAGAATAGTGCAATGTTTCAGAGTCATGCAGGACCCCTTTGTCAGGCATGTGATAAATGTGTGGTTACAGTGTAAAGTATTTAAGTGACCAGCAACCAATCAGAAAATAGAAAAAACAAAGATCCACCCACCGCTTGACAGGTGTGACGGACGATCCGCCAAAAGCTTACTGAGTTGAAATAAATGCCACAGACTTATGTGCAAGCAAATTAGAAAATCAAAAACCCTCTGGTGGGACTTTAAAGGGCATAGACTCCATTAAAGAAATAGGTACAAAATAATATAAAATTCCATAGTTTATTACAAAAGTTAAAAGGTGGGGAAAAGAGGAAGGGGAAGATGAGGTGGGGTTTAGACGAACCCAATGTACAAGAAACAATATTACATTAAAATGCAACAGGAACATATAACATAACCACTTATTTACTGCACTGCTGTGTAATTGAAACAGATTGCAACCCAACGCGTTTCAAGATCGTGCGTTGTTCCTCTTCATCAGGGGAAAGTGGTAGTATTACTCATTACTATCGTTCAGACAGTTGTATAGCATAAGTATAGGTTCTCATATAGGACTCTGGGGCTCCATGACAGCTGGTGGGAGGAGCGGGCTGCATATCTATAGATTCTGCATATGTATCTTTGATACTCACCTCACAATTCTCTCCCTCACTCTGAGGACGGATTGAGTGTATAATCCATACACAAAGTCTCTTTTGACCAGTATACAATATCAACCTGATACTCCATGTACATAGGCACTCGCTCCTACTCCACTTGCTTAACCACCTACGGCTTGACCTTTCAATCGTCTCTACCATATTCACATATCCCAGACAGCAAGAGCTGATTCATACAGCCAGGCAACCTCCCTTTGGTGGGCGATTTGGGGGTTGGCTGCATCCTGGGTGCTCCCCCACCCCCTCTTGGGTGGGAGCATTGGGACCGGTTGCTACCCCCCGCCTCTGGGGATGACCAGATACCAGTTGCAGCAGCATCCTTTCTTCCTTCTTTTAACCTGCACCAGTCCTATATGAGAACCTATACTTATGCTATACAATTGTCTGAATGATATTAATGAGTAATACTACCATTTTCCCCTGATGAAGAGGAACAATGCATGATCTTGAAACGCGTTGGGTTGCACTCTGTTTCAATCACACAGCAGTGCAGTGAATAAGTGGTTCTGTTATAAGTTACTGTTGCATTTTAATGTAATATTGTTTCTTGTACATTAGGTTAGTGTAAACCTCACCTCATCTTCCCCTTCCTCTTTTCCCCACCTTTTAACTTTTGTAATAAACTATGGAATTTTATATTATTTTGTACCTATTTCTTTAGTGGAGTCTATGCCCTTTAAAGTCCCACCAGAGGGTTTTTTCTTTTCTAATTTGTGTCTAGGGATGCGGGCATACTCTCCACTCATCCCAAGGAGTTAAAGCGTACCTATTCATCTATGTGAAAGAAAAAGTTGCCAGTAATCCTATTGCTATGTTTACCAACCTGTGTGTATTATTCTGAAGAACTTGCAGTGTGCTTCCTAAGTGACAGTTAGAGCAGACATATTAATTGGGCTCCTCAGTATATAGCGTATGATCTGTATATAAACTGGAGTTAGAACAGGGATCCGTAGTTGCTTGGCAGTGGGTTGGATCCAATCAAAAGAGCGATTGCTGGCCGCGCATGTTCACTGCATCCGGCGATAACTAGGCAACTGGAGACGCTGCCGGGCAGCAGAGGTTGGTAAACATAGCAATAGGATTACTGGCAACTTTTTCTTTCACATAAGTCTGTGATATTTATTTCTAACTCAATAAGCTTTTGGCGGGACTTCTGACGTCACACCTGTCAAGTGGTGGGTGGATCTTTGTTCTTTCTCTTTTTTGATTGGCTGATGGTCACGTAAATACTTTACGCTGTAACCCAACATTTATTTTATGCCTGATGAAGGGATCCTGCATGACTCCGAAACATTGCACTATTCTTGTGATGTGATCGTGCAATAAACAATTAGGTTGGATGCTACTTTGTCAATCTGTTGTGTGCTGGCAAATATCTCCTTTTGACTTTCTGAACCAGTTTCCAGCTGGTTGTTGCTGCAGCACCCAAACCTTGAGAGCTTATCCAGGAATGTGTGCGATGGGAATACAGATTATTGCTGAACAGATGGAGTGCTTACTGATTGGTTGGCCACTGGCTCTGAAGTTTAGCAGCAACAGCAGGGTGGGGCTAACTAGCATACCCAAAAAGTGAGAGGAGTCAACACATGTTGGTACTTCAACATTATTTTATATTGCAGGAATTGGATGCCCACAAAAATAAAGCAATTTACACAAATGGCACCAACATATTTTGTGGGTTACACACATCTTAACCACTTCAGCCCCGGAGGGCTTACCCCCTTAATGAAAAGGCCATTTTTTGCAATACGACTCTGCATTATTTTAACTGACAGTTGCGCGGTCGTGCGACGTTGTACCCAAAGAAAATTGATGTCCTTTTTTTCCCCACAAATAGAGCTTTCTTTTGGTGGTATTTGATCACCTCTGCGGTTTTTATTTTTTGTGCTATAAACAAAAAAAGACTGACAATTTTGAAAAAAAAAAACAATACTTTTTACTTTTTGCTATAAACATATCCAAAAAAAAAAAAAAAAAATGTATTCTTCCGTTTAGGCCAATATGTATTCTGCTACATATTTTTGGTAAAAAAAATCGCAATAAGCATATATTGATTTGTTTGCGCAAAAGTTATAGCGTCTACAAAATAGGGGATATTTTTCTTTTTTTTTTTTTACTGTTTTTACTAATAATGGTGGTGATCTGTGATTTTTAGCGTGACTGTGACATTGCGACAGACAAATCTGACTCTAAGTGACACTTTTTGTGGACCAGTGACACCAATACAGTGATCAGTTCTAACAAGATGCACTGTCACTGTATAAAAGACACTGTCAGAGAAGGGGTTAACACTAGGGGCGATCAAAGGGTTAACTGTGTGGGGGAAGGACTGACAGGGACAACACAGAGATCCCTGTTCCTGATCACTAGGATCAGACGATCTCCATGTTCTCCCATGTCAGAATAATAAAAATAAATCTGAAGACTCCAGATTAACAAAGGTAACTGCCCCAAGGGGCAGGTGATGGGCCAGTCCACTCACCGAACAAGTGCAATGAATCAGTGGGGCTCAGTGGCAAAACACTAAACCTGACAGAAAAGGAACCCTCTAAAAGATAAGGGGTCCGTAAGAACCACTGCTAGAGCCACTGGGACATATTAACCCATCCAGTATCAAAACAAAAGGCAAAACCAGCAAAAATCATAAAAATAGTTCCATTTATTAATGAAGATATAAAAATTCAAAAAGGTAGTATACTCACATTGAAACAGACATTCACCATCCCATCACCAACATGACAACGTTGTCAATATTAAAAGCGCTGTCTAGACATGTGTCATGCATGCAATCACTTGTGCCACAGTAGAAGCTCTGGACTGAGCAAAGGAGAAAAAAAAAACTGGGTCGCTTCACCAATATAAAAACCAAACTTGGCAATGAATAGGTAAAGTATCACCTGGTGAGTCATCCGGATTACAGACTCCCTTGCTGAGTCCAAATAACAGCATAGGTAATGGAGATCATGGAGAGATCTTAATCTACAAAAAAGTTTTCCTGATGGGAGAGAGGAGCAGCAAAATAAATATATATATCCTGGGACACTAAAAAGCATTGAAAGTCCAAGTCCTGGCCAACAAATGGCAATCCACCCCCTTCAGTGATCACAAGTGCAAATTATTCCATAGAACAGGGATAAGCAATTAGCGGACCTCCAGATGTTGCAAAACTACAAGTCCCATCATGCCTCTGCCTCTGGGTGTCATGCTTGTGGCTGTCAGTCTTGCTATGCCTCATGGGACTTGTAGTTCTGCAACAGCTGGAGGTCCGCTAATTGCATATCCCTGCCATAGAAGAATGCACCTGAATCATGGTGTTCACATCCATATACATGCATAACAAACACTATAGTTCATAAATAGTGGATGAAAAAGCGGGTAAATAAACTATATAGTTACGTATAGGATGTCCTCTCCCGTTCAGTATTAACAATGAAATCCTCCCGGTGTCTCCGCTTAAAAGCTGTGCATGCAACAGTCTCCCCCGTCCGACCGGATTGGTCTAGGACTTGCACCTTCCACCTCCTAATCAGGCAGCCGCCTGCGTTCGATCAGAGCATCCAACCGGATGGCCACAGACGTTCGACTTTCGCGTTAGGCCAAACGGCCCCAGGCGCCGAACCTACTCATCCGACCGGATGGTCACGGACCTGCGACCTCCACGTCCGACCGGATGGTCACGAACGTACCCACTTGTCACGGCACTGCAATGTAGTATGTGCCACGAGGAAGAGCACAGCATTCAGTCCTCCTGGGCTACAAACCCAGGTGAAGGGCCAGAGCACACCATGTAGCCATTCTTCCTTCCTGCAGCAACAGAGCCAAACACAGCCAATGGCTTCATGCAGTGCACCAAACAGTCACTTTAGGAGATAGGCATAGTTGAAGAGGTGGTCAAGGATGGGAGACACAGAGACACACGTCCATACAGTCCCTATCGTGGACGCGTTTCACTGGGATAACCAATGGGGATCTGCCTTGTTTGCCTTTCTTCGAAGTGATCACGGGTGGCTGGCGGACATCGGGTCTGCCGGACCAGCACGCGCGCCCCTCGGAGTGAAACACGCCTGCGTGCGCCCACAGTACCACATGCATGAAACAATGTACAGGTTTGTTGTTTCACACAATAGAGCCGCCCTGCCACAGTATATATGCGGTGGGCGGTCTCTAAGTGGTTAAGGCAGAACATGTCTGTTAACAAGGCACTTTTTCAATAGTTATATGATATGAAATTACTGACCAAAAAATACCTGTGGAGCACCTCCCTTGCAGGAGGTATCCGGATTACTGGGTTGCCCTGAGATCCTCAAGGTCCTTGCTGATGGTGGAAAACAGTTCCAAGAAGCTAGCGGAAGAGATACCCTGTAAGAGGAAACCTACTCTTTCCCTCCTAGTCAGGCACCTCTCACTAATGCTGCTTCTGCTCTCTCGCTAACAAGCAGGGCTCTATCCCTGGCCTACTCCAACCCTGAGGGTGCACCAAATTACACAGAGACCACTATTTACACACTTCTGTGTCAAGATGGCTGCCCAAATCTTGGGAGTTTTGGCATCCAATAGCAGACACCAGCCTACCCAAGATGGACACCTGGAGCCCATAATAGGGATTAAATTAGTTCCCAATGGCTTCCTGCCAACCTGAAGAAGTAACGCAATGCCACTTTCAGGTCAGAGAACAAACTGCAGCCTAACAGCGCACTACTAGCTTTAATCATCCAATCACATGCAAGCAAAAATACCTCATTTTTAATTTTCCTTGAACATCCACTTAAGGACCAGGCTTTTTCTGGCACTTTTTGTTTACAATCAGTTTTTTTTTTGCTAGAAAATTACTTAGAACCCCCAAACATTATATATATATATATATATATATATATATATATATATAAAATTGTCAAAAGTATTGGGGCACCTGCCTTTACACTCACATGAACTTTAATGGCATCCCAATATTAGTCCGTAGGGTTCAATATTGAGTTGGCCCACCCTTTGCAGGTATAACAGCTTCAACTCTTCTGGGAAGGCTGTCCACAGGGTTTAGGAGTGTCTATGGGAATGTTTGACCATTCTTCCAGAAGAGGATCTGTGAAGTCAGGCACTGATGTTGGACGAGAAGGCCTGGTTTGCAGTGCCCACTCTAATTCATCCCAAAGGTGTTCTATTGGGTTGAGGTCAGGACTCTGTGCAGGCCATTCAAGTCCCTTCACCCCAGCTAGTAAGCCGCTCCGATTGTATTACAAGATTGCTGACTGTCGGCTCCTAAAAACGGTACCGGGGTGATCCTCGGTACAACCACTTGAAGATCAATGATGCTCCAGGTACGAGACTGGTCGGCAAGTGAATATGATTCGGTATTCATGAATGCACAGCTTCACCTCATTCACTAACCTCACTTTGCAAAGTGGATATATGCTACACATTTAGCAAATCAACCCCAATGTGTCACTTTTGGGTTGACTTCCTTTGCGATCATATTTTATACCTCAATATAATCTTTTCCTACTAAACACAAAAGCTAACTACTGATTCACCCCATAAAATAATTATGTGCCTTGTGTAAGTGTCAGGTCTCCTTCTCCCATAACATAAATACGGAAGATGGCATAGACTCCCATTATACATTGCCATAAGATCAGTAAACAGTGTTTAATTGAAAAAGCTTTTTAAACTATTTGTTTTATATTTTCTCAGGTAATAACTCAGCACACAGACATTTATAGCCTGTTAAGGTAATAACTCAGCACACAGACATTTATAGCCTGGTAGGGTTTTAATTAAGAACACAAATTATATTTTTATTTAAATAACCTGTACATAACATGCACAATTTACACCCTTTTGGCATATGTTTCTTTTAAATGGTAGTCAATGCACAACACTGAAAGCTCCATCTAGTGGTCATGATGTAGTGTTTTCCTTACTGAAGTATTTTAGGAAAATGCCACATTATGGCCATTAGATGGAGCTGATGATCTCAAGAAATAAACATATTAGACCAAGGGTAGGCAACCTGAGAGAGATGGAGATCTACTTGAACAACACTGATGAAATCAAAGATCACTGGGCACAGTGTCCTGTTGTTAGGGCTGGTTTACACCAGAATGCAGTGCCAGGAAGGAATGTTCCATGTGTGTTTTCTGCACCGTGTTCAAAATGCACTGCCTTTGTGATCTACTGCGGGAGATAATACATTGTTAACCCCAAACGTAGATCGCAAACACAGTGTGTTTGTGAGCACAAAAATAAAATAAGTATTACAAGAGAGTGCAAGGTTTAGAAGTGCATTACACTCACAATGCAGGGTTCATGAGTGCATTACGCTCAGAATGCAGGGTTCAGAAGTGTGTTACACTCAGAATGCAGGGATAAGGAGTGCGTTGCGCTCAGAATGCAGGGATCAGGAGTGCATTGAGCTCAAAATGCAGGGATCAGGAGTGTGTTACCTTCAGAAGGCAGGGATCAGGAGTGCTTTACACTCAGAATGGAGGGATCAGGAGTGTGTTGTGCTTAGAATGCAGGGATCAGGGGTTGTGCCACGTCTTTTGTGTGTACCTTGTAAGGAAGGACCGTGACGTAAGACCACATTTGGTCGGGATTGTTGTCCTGTGACACGGGTCACTAGAAACTAAAGTAGTCACAACAAGTTCATCTAGAG